>CM059814.1:66616502-66646502 GCA_030435695.1 Brachymystax lenok tsinlingensis
GTTAGCCACAGTCACCTCTCTGTGTTACCACAGTCTGCCTACTACTGCTGATACACACAGAACTGCTTTACCCACAGCCTTACTACCACAGCACCACCGAGTGTTAGGACTCTATTACCCACAGCTTTACTAACACAGCCCCACAGAGTGTTAGGGCTCTATTAGCCACAGCTTTACTACCAGAGTACCACCGAGTGTTAGGACTCTATTAGCCACAGCTTTACTAACACAGCACCACAGAGTGTTAGGGCTCTATTAGCCACAGCTTTACTAACACAGCACCACAGAGTGTTAGGACTCTATTACCCACAGCTTTACTAACACAGCACCACAGAGTGTTAGGTCTCTATTAGCCACAGCTTTACTACCACAGAGTGTTAGGACTCTATCAGCCACAGCTTTACTAACACAGCACCACAGAGTGTTAGGGCTCTATTAGCCACAGCTTTACTAACACAGCACCACAGAGTGTTAGGGCTCTATTACCCACAGCGTTACTACCACAGCACCACAGAGTGTTAGGGCTCTATTAGCCACAGCTTTACTAACACAGCACCACAGAGTGTTAGGACTCTATTACCCACAGCTTTACTAACACAGCACCACAGAGTGTTAGGGCTCTATTAGCCACAGCTTTACTAACACAGCACCACAGAGTGTTAGGGCTCTATTACCCACAGCTTTACTACCACAGTACCACAGAGTGTTAGGACTCTATTAGCCACAGCTTTACTACCACAGCACCACAGAGTGTTAGGGCTCTATTACCCACAGCTTTACTACCACAGCACCACAGAATGGTAGGACTCTATTACCCAGAGCTTTACTACCACAGCACCCCAGAGTGTTAGGGCTCTATTACCCACAGCTTTTCTACCACAGTACCACAGTGTTAGGACTCTATTAGCCACAGCTTTACTACCACAGCACCACAGAGTGTTAGGGCTCTGTGCAGACAGCTTTACTACCACAGCACCACAGAGTGTTAGGACTCTATTAGCCACAGGTTTAATAACACAGCACCACAGAGTGTTAGGACTCTATTAGCCACAGATTTACTACCACAGCACCACAGAGTGTTAGGACTCTATTAGCCACAGCTTTACTACCACAGCACCACCGAGTGTTAGGACTCTATTAGCCACAGCTTTACTACCACAACACCACAGAGTGTTAGGGCTCTATTAGCCACAGCTTTACTACCACAGCACCACCAGTGTTAGGACTCTATTAGCCACAGCTTTACTACCACAGCACCACAGAGTGTTAGGACTCTATTAGCCACAGCTTTTCTACCACAGCACCACCGAGTGTTAGGACTCTATTACCCACAGCCTTACTACCACAGTACCACAGTGTTAGGACTCTATTAGCCACAGCTTTACTACCACAGCACCACAGAGTGTTAGGGCTCTATTACCCACAGCTTTACTACCACAGCACCACAGAGTGTTAGGACTCTATTAGCCACAGATTTACTACCACAGCACCACAGAGTGTTAGGACTCTATTAGCCACAGCTTTACTACCACAGCACCACCGAGTGTTAGGACTCTATTAGCCACAGCTTTACTAACACAGCACCACAGAGTGTTAGGGCTCTATTAGCCACAGCTTTACTACCACAGCACCACAGAGTGTTAGGGCTCTATTAGCCACAGCTTTACTACCACAGCACCACAGAGTGTTAGGGCTCTATTAGCCACAGCTTTACTACCACAGCACCACAGAGTGTTAGGACTCTATTAGCCACAGCTTTACTAACACAGCACCACAGAGTGTTAGGGCTCTATTAGCCACAGCTTTACTACCACAGCACCACAGAGTGTTAGGGCTCTATTAGCCACAGCTTTACTACCACAGCACCACCGAGTGTTAGGACTCTATTAGCCACAGCTTTACTACCACAGCACCACAGAGTGTTAGGGCTCTATTACCCACAGCTTTACTACCACAGCACCACAGAATGGTAGGACTCTATTACCCAGAGCTTTACTACCACAGCACCCCAGAGTGTTAGGGCTCTATTACCCACAGCTTTTCTACCACAGTACCACAGTGTTAGGACTCTATTAGCCACAGCTTTACTACCACAGCACCACAGAGTGTTAGGGCTCTATTACCGACAGCTTTACTACCACAGCACCACAGAGTGTTAGGACTCTATTAGCCACAGGTTTAATAACACAGCACCACAGAGTGTTAGGACTCTATTAGCCACAGATTTACTACCACAGCACCACAGAGTGTTAGGACTCTATTAGCCACAGCTTTACTACCACAGCACCACCGAGTGTTAGGACTCTATTAGCCACAGCTTTACTACCACAACACCACAGAGTGTTAGGGCTCTATTAGCCACAGCTTTACTACCACAGCACCACCGAGTGTTAGGACTCTATTAGCCACAGCTTTACTACCACAGCACCACAGAGTGTTAGGACTCTATTAGCCACAGCTTTTCTACCACAGCACCACCGAGTGTTAGGACTCTATTACCCACAGCCTTACTACCACAGTACCACAGTGTTAGGACTCTATTAGCCACAGCTTTACTACCACAGCACCACAGAGTGTTAGGGCTCTATTACCCACAGCTTTACTACCACAGCACCACAGAGTGTTAGGACTCTATTAGCCACAGATTTACTACCACAGCACCACAGAGTGTTAGGACTCTATTAGCCACAGCTTTACTACCACAGCACCACCGAGTGTTAGGACTCTATTAGCCACAGCTTTACTAACACAGCACCACAGAGTGTTAGGGCTCTATTAGCCACAGCTTTACTACCACAGCACCACAGAGTGTTAGGGCTCTATTAGCCACAGCTTTACTACCACAGCACCACAGAGTGTTAGGGCTCTATTAGCCACAGAGTGTTAGGGCTCTATTACCCACAGCTTTACTACCAGAGTACCACTGAGTGTTAGGACTCTATTAGCCACAGCTTTACTAACACAGCACCACAGAGTGTTAGGGCTCTATTACCCACAGTTTACTACCACAGAACCACAGAGTGTTAGGACTCTATTAGCCACAGCTTTACTACCACAGCACCACAGAGTGTTAGGGCTCTATTAGCCACAACTTTACTACCACAGCACCACAGAGTGTTAGGGCTCTATTCAATCTGGATCGCTGAAGCCTTACAGACTGCCCAATAGAAATGTGAAGGGAATTTACGATATGCAGCATTTACCATGAATGCTGTCTCTGCTAACGCTGGAACATTTCCTTTAAATTTCTATCACGCTGTAATGCAGACCTTCTGCGATACCCATTGAATAAAGCCCTTAGTGTGCTTGTGTGTGTGTGTGTGAGAGAGAGAGATAAAAAACAGAGCGAGTTAATGTGAGTGTACAGACAGACTGACGGATACCGTTATTTTTCACCCCTCACACCAGAATGTCTGGCAACAGGAAGAGAGAGGAGGAGGGAGAGGAGGAGGGAGAGGAGGAGGAAGGATTGGAGGAGGGGGAAAGGAGGAGGGAGATAGAGGAGGAGGGAGAAGGGGAGGGGGGAGAGGAGGAGGGTAAAGTCTGACTGCATCTCTACTTATCAGCCCCACCAAACACACTCTGTGGTTTCACAAAATTACAGAACAACCTCCCATCCAAATATTTCACAGTGAACTATTTTCAACAGCAATAACTGCAGAGAGAGTTTATCCTTGCCACTGTCGCCTTTGCTTGGCTTTCTGTGACAAAGGCATTAGTAAGAAGTGCTCTGTTTTATATAGACTCAACCCCTCTGTTTTATATAGACTCAACCCCTCTGTTTTATATAGACTCAACCCCTCTGTTTTATATAGACTCAACCCTTCTGTTTTATATAGACTCAACCCCTCTGTTTTATATAGACTCAACCCCTCTGTTTTATATAGACTCAACCCCTTCTGTTTTATATAGACTCAACCCTTCTGTTTTATATAGACTCAACCCCTCTGTTTTATATAGACTCAACCTCTGTTTTATATAGACTCAACCCTTCTGTTTTATATAGACTCAACCCCTCTGTTTTATATAGACTCAACCCCTCTGTTTTATATAGACTCAACCCTTCTGTTTTATATAGACTCAACCCCTCTGTTTTATATAGACTCAACCCTTCTGTTTTATATAGACTCAACCCTCTGTTTTATATAGACTCAACCCCTCTGTTTTATATAGACTCAACCCCTCTGTTTTATATAGACTCAACCCTCTGTTTTATATAGACTCAACCCTCTGTTTTATATAGACTCAACCCCTCTGTTTTATATAGACTCAACCCTTCTGTTTTATATAAACTCAACCCCTCTGTTTTATATAGACTCAACCCCTCTGTTTTATATAGACTCAACCCTTCTGTTTTATATAGACTCAACCCCTCTGTTTTATATAGACTCAATTCCTCTGTTTTATATAGACTCAATCCCTCTGTTTTATATAGACTGAACCCCTCTGTTTTATATAGACTCAACCCCTCTGTTTTATATAGACTCAACCCCTCTGTTTTATATAGACTCAACCCCTCTGTTTTATATAGACTCAACCCTTCTGTTTTATATAGACTCAACCCCTCTGTTTTATATAGACTCAACCCCTCTCAACCACTCGTTCGTCTCTGCACACAAACACACACACACACACACACACACACACACACACACACACACACACACACACACACACACACACACACACACACACACACACACACACACACACACACACACACACACACACACACACACACACACAGGCCAATCTGACCAGGTGCCTGTCCCTAAGTCTCTTCCATCGGACAGCACAGCAGAGGTAAGGGCACCACGTTCATGTAGCCTTGTCCAGCGAGAAAGGCAGCGGTCAATACCTTGGCCTGGACACTGACACTCAATAGTGGACGGTCTGTCTCTCTGTCTGTTGGTCCAGAACTGCTCAATAACCCTGCCTCCAGCCACAGGACCATAGATACCATAGATACTGTAGGACTCAGGCGGACTCTGTGGAGAACCGTTATATCAATACCTTTACTGCAGCTGTTTGCATATCTTTCGGAATCAATACAACTGTAGCGATTCCTGATTTGTGGGTATTTGGTTCCATTTCCATGACTCCAAAGGCAGGTTTTTCTCATTGAAAAACAGAGGGCTCTGCCTCGGTCGGTCTGGCCCAACACAGAGCCATGGCTGGGTCTCAAGGCCTGGGGAACTGGTAATCCAGCGGGTCTGTACAGGGACCAGTTATGTAGAGGTACTCTATTAGAAACACAGAGCCCCAGTGGGGTCCACAGGGACAGGACACTCAATAGAGACACACAAACACAGACATGCAAAGTACATGGTTTCACACGTACGATTTCACACACGCATGCTAAAACACATAATGAGTAAATAAGCGTGAGAAGGAAGGGGGGCTCTGATTGTCCATTTCAAAGGACAAGGTTCAATCCCATCCACCCCCTACTATCCCTCGCCTCCCCCTCAAACACATCTCTCTCAGAACCCAGAATATCTGGCCTGCCTCTCTCCATCACCCATATCCTCTCTGTCACCCCTCTCTCCATGTGCCCCCATACACACACCTGCCATAACAGAGAGATGTATAGCCGTGTGTGTATTCTTGGGTGTGTCACTATGCTCTGGAGACAGAGCATGAAATGTACTGTGCTGCACTGTGTGCGTGTGTGTGTGTGTGTGTGTGTGTGCGTGTGTGTGTGTGTGTGTGTGAGAGAGCATCCCCTGTATGCGTGAATCAGTATGTAGCAGGCCCCAGCTCTCCTCTCGCTCTGTTTCCTCCTGCTGGTCCTGGAGGCCCCTGATAACCACAATCAGGCCTAGACAGACCCTCGCCGAGGTGTGTGAGAGAGTATGAGTGAGTGTGTGTGTGTATCAGAGTCTGGCAGGCAGGTCGCGGGCCGAGAGACCCAGAGAGAAGCCAGGGTCAAGGGGTGCGAGGCGTAAATCGCCCCTTGTTTGGTGACAAAAGCTGCAAAACAACCTTCAAAACTACGAGTTTGATCCAGACCACATAGAGAAATATGGTGCATGAACAAGTGGGAAAGGAGGGAGGATGGAGAAGGAATGGATGGAGAAGAGGCGAGGAAAGTGGAAGTAGTTAGGACATAAATTTAGTACCAAGTTGGGTGACATAAAAACTGAAAAACAAGTTGAGTTATGGTGTGAGACTGAATGGAGAGGAGAAGAGGAGTAGGAGGAGAGAGAGAGAGATGAACGTCAAAGGTCAGGCTGAAATGAGAAGCGATGTCAAGAACATCAAGCACCAGGTTTCAGTGTTTGTGTGAGTTGGGAACGGAGTAGGAACAGAAAGCTGTGACTTTTAGTGAAGTCTGGAGAGAAAAGTTTATCTGTCCGTCTCCATAGAAGACGTTTTATCTTTCAGGACAAAACCTTGGTGGTGTGAGACTGAGACAAGAGAGAGATTAGACCCTAACTGAAGACTAACTGACCCCACAGTTACACACACACACACACACACACACACACACACACACACACACACACACACACACACACACACACACACACACACACACACACACACACACACACACACACACACACACACACACACACACACACACACACACACACACACACACACACACACACACACACACACACACACACACACACACACACACACACACACACACACACACACACACACACACACACACACTTACACACACACAAACAAATACTATGTATACTATGGTATAAATACTATAGTATTCACTGTATTGTTTTTGTGGACTTTACTGTAGTTTTTACTGTTGTATACTGTAGTATTTACAGTTAACTATAGTTTAAATACTGTATTAAAAGAAAACTGTAGTATATACTATAGTAATTAATGTAGTGTTTATGCAGTTTGTAGTATAATGCAGTACTTACTATAGTGTTTTTGTTTTATTATCTTTGACATAGAAGTGGAAGGTTTCTCCTTCAGGAAACCTACTGGAGAAATACCTAAAAAGCAAATTTTCCATAACCGGTAGGTATGTAAGATTCTATAGTAAACTGTAGTATGTTTTCATGTGGGTATACACGCACACACACACACACACACACACACACACACACACACACACACACACACACACACACACACACACACACACACACACACACACACACACACACACACACACACACACACACACACACACACACACACACACACACACACACACACACACACACACACACACACAGGGAGATCGATCAAGATTGACGTCAAAATTGGACGTCTATCCATGTTGGAAATTCCTTCAGAACCGGCCACTAGGGGCAGCAGTGAGCTCTATTCTCATCAAGTCAAGGCAGGACCTTGTGGATGGGGATGGGGATGGGCGCAATCCCATGACTCTGGATCCAAAGGTTGTGTGTTCCATTGTGTTCCAAGTCGTGGACACTCTTCTTGTATTTTTAGTTTTAACCCTATCCCAAACCTTAACTCTTACCTTAACCATTCAGAATGAGTGCCTAAACTTAACCCTTAACTCCGACATTTGACCTTTGGGAAATGGAGCGATACAGAGTAGCAGGAGAAGCAAAAACACTTTGAAATTCTGCAGTGAGACACACACACACACACACACAGACACACACACACACACACACACACACACACACACACACACAAAGACAGAGAAAGACACACACATGTAAAAACAAATACCACAACACACTAGTGGGAACCACTGGATCTTTCATCGTCTTTTCACATCTCTGTCTGAGAAAGTTATCACACACACTTAGACATGTTCCTGTGTGTGAACCTGCATCGGCTCCTGCAGATACACTTCCTGTGCTAACTGACAACTTCTACAGAGAGAAGCTTAGCACACACACACACACACACACACACACACACACACACACACACACACACACACACACACACACACACACACACACACACACACACACACACACACACACACACACACACACAAAGGCGGCAGGAAACTCAGGATCCCATCTCGAGCTCTTTCTCAGAAATGCACTGCTCACTCAGTTACCTGACTTGACTCATGTTGATGTCAGAGCTAACTTTTCCTCAGCTAACAGAGATGTTTTGGGCCATAAGGCAAGAGCTTGTCACCTCCTTTTCTCTCACCTCGTTCATTGGCACCCACTGTCTTTAATGTTTCTAATTTCCGTAGAGGAGACAGATATATGACATGTGCTCCCGTTCACTAACTGCTCTGAGGAGAAAACAGAAGTGAGCCGAGGTGAGGTGAGCTCCAAACAGGAACGAGGATAACGGAAAAAAGAAAGTCACAACTGCAAGTTTCTAAATCAGTTTTTACCCACTGATGATCCATAAAGAACATGATCCATAAAGAACATGCTCACGCACACACACACACACACACACACACACACACACACACACACACACACACACACACACACACACACACACACACACACACACACACACACACACACACACACACACACACACACACACACACACACACACACAGCAGGCAGGAATGCATCCTCTATCCTCCCTCCTCTCTCTTCTCAATATTTTTTTGACTCAAAGCAATTCCAAAACCCCCCCAACACTGATACACACAGTTGACACCAGCAAACCGCACATCTAGAATACATTTCACAGTACAGGAGTGGTTCATGTGGTTCTTTGTGGTAAAGAGTTGGTGCCCATCAAGCTTACCCAGAGATCAGCTAGAACAGTTGCGAGTGCTGGGTGGTAGAGACGTTCCAATAGTCTGAGGGGTGTGTTGTATTATAGCTCATAGTCTAGGCTAACCAGATAAAACAACATACTAGCCCTCAGATCTGTGGTTTTCACATCCAGCCACAAGATGTAAAAACTACAGTAAAATAGCAACCAGAACTACATACCCATATCTACTGTACGTCTGCACTCACCCCTGATGAAGCATGGCTGGTAGGATGACATGGATTCAAAGATGCTGTTGGACGCCATGGCAACGCTCCAGGTAAAAGTCCTAGCAACGCTACCGCACTTCTGGAACACACGGTCCTCTGCTATGTCCAGTGCTCCGATGTTCTCATCCGTTCCTCCTTCCTCTTTTTGATTTGGATGGGGGGGTGATTTCAAAACTGATTCCTGACATGCACATGCAAACACACACAGGCCACAGGGTCAGAGAGAGACAGTTAACGTTCTCCCACCCACAGATCAAGATCAACACAGACAACATCACAACACTACCGACCACTTGATGGAACTGTGTAACTGTTATGTAGAGATGAAAACTGCTTATTGAATGCACAACAAAACACTCCCCATTCCTGACCCCTCGGTCACCTCAGGTTGGCGATGCAGGGAAGGTGCTCTCTCCCTGGGTAAAGAACAGAGCTCAAGGACCCCAAAGCCCTGGATCCCTGAGGAGTTACGTTGGTGGTGTGCACCAACTCCTTGAGAGAGAGCTACGTTTGTTCCAGCCCAGCAATAACACAGCTGATTCAACCATCCAAGGTCGTGATGATTAGTTGATCGGCTGAATCAGATGTGTTAGTGCTGAACTGGAACAGAAGCATTACAAACACTCTGTAGATCTCTAGGACCAGGGCTGGTGTCCGCTGGGTGGAGGAGGCTGCGGTTTAAGGGCTCTTACCCTCCAGAGGTGGCCTGATCCTGGGATGAGAGGTGGTGAGGTAGTCCCTCCCTGTGGTTTCAGAGGATCACTAATCTCTGGCTGAGTCACACGCTGTAATCCAACCTAGCCAATCTCTCTCTCTCTCTCTCTCTCTCTCTCTCTCTCTCTCTCTCTCTCTCTCTCTCTCTCTCTCTCTCTCTCTCTCACACACTCCTTACTCTCCCTCCTCTCTTTCTCTTTCTCACTTATCCTCCTTACTATTCTCTCTCTTTCACTGTCTTTCTTTACCTGTTTCTAGCTCTTTCTCTCTCCCTCCTCTCACCTCTCTCCGGCGGTGATTGGATTGTAGCCGTCTCCTGTCTGGTCACAGCTCTGGTTTGTGGTCGAGTGGTTGGACCACGGTCGGTCTCTCCAAACCCCAGTGGCGGCTTCAACTGTTCCCCTCGAGGAAAAAAGAGCCAGGGCTCAAGCCCATTGGGCGAGGACGGTCACGTGATCCTCAGAGTGAGCGACTCTCTTTCTGTGGCGTTGTTTTGTTTTCGTTTAATCTGGAATTGTGGCTTTACTCAACCACCCCACCTGCCCTCTGCCTGACCAACTGTTAGCACTGGAGAAGTGGCTGTGGCTACAGTTTATAGAGAGACAGAGGGAGAGAGAGAGAGAGAGAGAGAGAGAGAGAGAGAGAGAGAGAGAGAGAGAGAGAGAGAGAGAGAGGGAGAGAGAGAGAGGTTAAAGAGAGAGAGAGGGAGAGAGAGAGTGTATGTGCCTGTGTTTGTCTGTGGTTTTTGCGAAAGAGAGAAAGAGAGAGAGAGAGAGAGAGAGAGAGAGAGAGAGAGAGAGAGAAAGGGTGAGCATGTGTGTATTTAGAAAGAGAGAAAGGTCAGTCACCCACACAAAGCCTACCCATGCAAATCTCTCCAGGAGGACACACAATTACCCCTGTGTGTGTGTTTGTTTGTGTGACGGTTTGGGCACCTGAAGCCTCGCACAATTTACATGCCATCTTTTCATATCACTGTCCCATTTCCTCATGTTGTGACAGGAAAATAAAGAAAGAGAGAGGGAAAAGGAGAGGGAGCAAGTGAAAGAGCTAGATAGCAGGGAAGTAGAGAGAGTGAGAGTGAAAGAAAAGTAGGGGGAAGATAGAGAGAAAGAGAGGGAGGATGTGGCCACAAACAAGTGCAACACTGTTTCCTGGATGTGAAGAGTATTCAACTGTCACCTAATGTAGCCCCATTATGATGTGCTTTCTGACCGTTTCAAACTCTACTCCTGTAAGCCACCGTTCAGACAAGTAAAGAGAACGTAAAACTGCACTGCGGGTTAACTAAACTACCTACCACTAAACTAGAAAGGTTCTATCGACTTCTATGGCCACAGTTTCACAAGCCTCAACCTTGTTCTGGTGAGGGTGATTTATCCAGCCAGGTCACCCGTGATACAAGTCAGTATTCGACGTCCATCCATATCTGAGGACGTCCGGAGATGATGTAGAAACCAGCCACTAGGGGCAACAGTGAGTGCTTTTACCTCCAAGTAGGTTTCAGTTTTGCTAGGGTGTTGTGGACGGGATGTAAGCCTCTGCCTCTGATTCCAAAGGTTGAAAGTTTGAATCCAGCGATAGAAAGTGGTTTTTGACATTTTTGTTTTGAGTCTATCCCAAACCTTAACCCTTACCTTAACCATTAGGAGTTAATGCATACGCTTAACCTTAAACACTTTGAAATTTGACTTTTGCAACAACTTTGAATTTTGAGAAACATGGTTGAACGTCTAATTCTGATGTGAGGCTGTGAGAGCTAGTTGGATTTATCTGAACACGTGTGTATTTGTGTTTGTCTGTTCATTTTAATTGTAGGGCTGGGATGTGAGTGTGTGTGTGCTGGGGTTAATTGTAGGGCTGGGATGTGAGTGTGTGAGCGTGTGCAGGTCAGCGTACACCTGCTCTAATGAAGGATGAAATTGCATTGTTTAGGGGGCAGGACCAAATCACCCCCGGCCCCCACACCTGTACCACCATGCCTCCAATCTCACCTTAGACACGCCCCTCACAGCCATTCAGCCATCTGGGTTTCAGGGGTGAGCGGGTGTGGATGTCATCAGTTGGCCAAGACAGCTGCGTCCCCACCCTCTCTGCTGTAAGTTTAATATGCACACATGCACAGATACAGTATACTTCCTGAAGAATCTGATCTGTCTTCGTTTCAATGTAGTCCGAGCCCAAACGGAAGACTCTGAGACGCGCTGAGGGAACACAGCAGGATTATCATGATCTTTGACCCCTACAGACACAACACAACCTCCAGCTGCAGCTTCCTGGGTCATCTGGAGGTCAGACTGGATCAGGGGTCAGACGGGGTGGGGTCATATGTCAGCCAGAGAGGGGGATGAGAGACGGAGATAAGTGGAAGAGATGTAGTGACTATAAAGAGAAAGAATAAGGCAGAAGGAGAAGTAATCTGACGGAGAGAGAGATTTGGAGAAGAGGCGAATGTTTCTGATGGACACAGCTGTCAGTGAGACCTCTCCATACACGCACAACCGCCCATGGCGCTCCCACGACACAGCTTCCACCCCCTGGGCCTTGGACAGAAGTGTGGAGGAGTAGGATATAAGATAGTAAGATCATCCTTAGAGCAAATCTCTCAGCTCAGCAGGTATACCATAGTAAAGAGGCCCAGACTGTGGAGCTCATGGAGGTGGGAAAGCAGGGGACTTTCCTGTGCGTGACTCTCAGGCCCGGCCGCTCCCAGCTGGGTTAGGTCTGCTGCAGCACCTCCCTGCCTGCCCCTCCCACAGAAGACTGAACAGAGAGAGGGAGGAAAGAGAGGAGGATAGAAAAAAAGGAAGGTAGGGGAAGGAGACAGAGGAGAAATAGGACAGGAGGAGAAGGACAAGGTCAGAGAGAGGGAACGAGAGAGAGAAAGAAAGAGGAGGGGAATTCTCAGTGTGCTGTCCTGTCTGACTGAGAGGGACTGGTTTCTGACTCACCCACCCACTCACACTGGAATACCAGCAGGTGCCCCCCCTCCCGTCTCTCTCTCTTTGTCTGTATCTCTCTCCCCCTATACTCCACTCCAACCTCTCTCTCTCTTCTCCTGTTCATGAACATTTAAAAAAATTATTAATGTACACAACAATAAAACATTTATCTGTTATGAATTATTCTGGGGTCACAGGTCAATAGGAGTGGTGGGATCCTAGTATGTCTGGGAATATCAGGGCTTGTGGTTGGCTGACCTGATGACGTAGAGTGAAGATCTGGGAGAACATGGATGGGATTCTTCCATAAGGTCAGGGAGAGGGTGAGAGGGACTGAGGGTGAGAGGGAGGGAGTGGACATTTATACTATGGATGTCTGGACATGCCACAGTGATGAGAACTCAATCACACTTTACTTGACCCTTCTGTTATAAGGCCTACATAACACCATCATTAGAATGGTAGAAAATAGATTTTCATTGAGAAATAGGCAGGCAGAAAATACTGGGAAAAGGCCTCACTGAGTTTTGGCAGAGAGTCTTACTAAGGAACAACTTAACCAGCAGGCTTGTAAACAATCCCAGACATTCAGCGGGTGGTGTGTGTGTGTGTGCGGGCATGTTTGTGTGTGTAGGGATTGGGCAGTGTGTGTGTGTGTGTGTGAGAGAGTGTGTGTGTATGTGTGCATGAGTGTGTGTGTGTTAATGAGTGTTAAATAATCCTTTCTGTAACAGGACAAGGGGTCAGATCACTTACTGGCAGTCTGCGTGACAAACTGGCGGCTCAGTGTGTGTGTCTGTATGTGTGTGTGTGTGTGTGTGTGATCTTAACACACACTTAACTGTCACCAGCTTGGCATGGGCTCAAATAGTTGGTGTCATATACTCACAGGTAAGAGAGAAAAGAGAGAGAGAGAGAGAGAGAGAGAGAGAGAGAGAGAAAGAGAGCAACCTCTTTTGTGTCTTTAACAAATAATTCAGAAATGCTTTGATCTCTAGACCTCTATATTCTGGAAACACACAAGGATATTGGCTGACCCTGGCCACGACCCCACTCTCCGAGGCTGTCTCAGGGAGAGTTGGGATAGGGGTTAGGGTTTACTTTATTTTTTTTATTATCGAACCTTTATTTAACTAGGCAGGGCAGTTAAGAACAAATTCTTATTTACAATGACGGCCTCGGAGAGTGGGGTCCGGCCAAACCCGGACGATGCTGGGCCAATTGTGCGCCGCCCAATGGGACTACCAATCACGGCCGGATGTGATGCAGCCTGGGATAAGTTAAAGAGTTAGCTAAAAGGGTTATGGTTAGGGTCAGGGGTAGGGTTAACTAAAAGGTTTATGTTTAGGGTCAGGGGAAGGGTTAACTAAAAGGGTTGTGGTTAGGGTCAAGGGAAGGGTTAACTAAAAGGGTTATGTTTAGGGTCAGGGGAAGGGTTAACTAAAAGGTTTATGTTTAGGGTCAGGGGAAGGGTTAACTAAAAGGGTTAAGGTTAGGGTCAGGGGAAGGGTTAACTAAAAGGGTTATGTTTAGGGTCAGGGGAAGGGTTAACTAAAAGGGTTATGGTTAGGGCCAGGGGAAGGGTTAACTAAAAGGGTTAAGGTTAGGGTCAGGGGAAGGGTTAACTAAAAGGGTTATGGTTAGGGTCAGGGGAAGGGTTAACTAAAAGGGTTATGTTTAGGGTCAGGGGAAGGGTTAACTAAAAGGGTTATGGTTAGGGTCAGGGGAAGGGTTAACTAAAAGGTTTATGTTTAGGGTCAGGGTTAACTAAAAGGTTTATGTTTAGGGTCAGGGGAAGGGTTAACTAAAAGGGTTATGGTTAGGGTCAGGGGAAGGGTTAACTAAAAGGGTTATGTTTAGGGTCAGGGGAAGGGTTAACTAAAAGGGTTATGGTTAGGGTCAGGGGAAGGGTTAACTAAAAGGGTTATGGTTAGGGTCAGGGGAAGGGTTAACTAAAAGGTTTATGTTTAGGGTCAGGGGAAGGGTTAACTAAAAGGGTTAAGGTTAGGGTCAGGGGAAGGGTTAACTAAAAGGGTTATGGTTATGGTCAGGGGAAGGGTTAACTAAAAGGGTTATGTTTAGGGTCAGGGGAAGGGTTAACTAAAAGGGTTATGGTTAGGGTCAGGGGAAGGGTTAACTAAAAGGGTTATGGTTAGGGTCAGGGGAAGGGTTAGCTAAAAGGTTTATGTTAAGGGTCAGGGGAAGGGTTAACTAAAAGGGTTATGGTTAGGGTCAGGGGAAGGGTTAGCTAAAAGGGTTATGTTTAGGGTCAGGGGAAGGGTTAACTAAAAGGGTTATGTTTAGGGTTAGGGGAAGGGTTAGCTAAAAGGTTTATGTTTAGGGTCAGGGGAAGGGTTAACTAAAAGGGTTAAGGTTAAGGTTAGGTGAAGGGTTAGATAACATGCTAAGTAGTTGCAAAGTAGTTAAAAAGTAGTAAGTAGTTCAAAAGTTGCTAATTAGCTAAAATGCTAAAGTTGTCCATGATGAGATTTAAACTCGCAACCTTTGGGTTGCTAAACATTCGGGTTATACACTGACCCATCCACCCCAACCAACCACCCTACTTTCATTTTTGCCTTAAGTAACCATCTGTCTTACGTAACCATACCAAACATAACATATCATACTACTGTCATTTGAGTGTCCCGGATGTACATTTGCTATGTTATGTATAGTCTATGAGACCAGGCTGTAGACACTTGTGTGAAATAGGACAAATATAAGCACCCTCCAAATTATTATTATTATTATTATTATTATTATTATTATTATTATTATTATATAGTCAAAACAGGAGTGCATACAGTAAGCCTTGGCCACAACAATTAACTAACGCTACTGAACGCTTCCAAAGATCTCTATACTTTCCTTCTCTCTCTCTCTCTCTGACAAACACACTCCAAGACAAACACCAACAGCCGTTCAGTACTGGTTTCCATTTCAGCGTCCTGTCGTGATGAAGTCATGGATGAGCCATCGTTTAGCCATCCTGTCACTCAGGCAAACACATGACAGAGAGATGAGGCATCGTTTAACAGGCCTGCCATTCAGGTTTAGCACAGAGAAGGCCTTTTGTCCCTCAACAGTTATACTAACGTTAGGATGTGGGGGCGACTGGTTAAAAGGGTGTGTGTGTGTTGCTCGCAGTGAGATGTGAAGGGCTTTGTCTCAGTGTGTGTGTGTGTGTGTGTGTGTGTGTCTCACAGAGTGATGTGAAGCATTTAGTTTCAGACTTTTCATTACTCAGCAGGCAGGAGGGAGAATCTTCCAGTAAAAGACCGCCTCCTAGACACTGGAAACACACACACACACACACACACACACACACACACACACACACACACACACACACACACACACACACACACACACACACACACACACACACACACACACACCCTGAGTCACCCACACCCTGAGTCACCCACACCTGGCCCTCTCATCTTACAAACATATGTACATAAGTCCCTCCCCCTATGTGTCTGTGTCTGTCAGTCATTGGAGGCTTGATGAGGAGAAAGGAAACATTCAGACTGTGTTGGGACGCGGCCCCAGTTGACACGACTACAGTCAGACAGAGGAGAGGAAAACACATTAGTCTTATTGACGACTTCACTAATTACAGGCATGTGTCCTGAGAATTCATGTTTCATCATCAGCATTTGTGTGTGTTTCATCATAATGGAACTGGAGGAAACTGTAACTCAAATATTTATTTCCCATATCAGTAGTTAAAGCAGCATTATTGTGGCATTATTAATCCCACATGCTTTACCTACAGTGTTAAGGGATTGTCTATGTATTTGCTTGCTAACATGACATTAGCTAGCCAGCCAAACAGAAGTGTTGATTGATAGATACAATTCCATCATCGATGTGGGAGACCCTGATATTTAACATGTTGTCAGATCTCTGGTTTGTTCCCCCTCTCGACTCCTAATAGAGTGACCTTCCCATAGATGCTGATGTGGGGTCAGTTTTGCATTCCTTCATAATGGCTACGGTTGCCATTTCAGGACGGCAAGCTGATCCTAAATCAGGATGGCAAGCTGACCATGGACAGCTCTGGGCAACTAGCACCCAGAGCCGTCCACTCCCGGGGGTTTGAACTGTGATCCCTACTAATGTCCTAAACCACTGAACATGCTCTGTAAGTGGCTGGGGTCAGAGGTTAAGATAGCCGTGGCTTGTGGGAGCTCAGGAGCTCACACTGTGCTCAGCCTGCCTGCCTGTCTCCACGGTGACAAAGGAGAGGTGAGGAAAAGCACGGCTTCACGTCTCACTGCCACTCTACTCTTTTCCATCGCTATAGAGGACACAGATATCACATTGGAGGCTACATTTTAACATTCTTTTTGCATATTGTTTTGTATTGTGAAATCTAAGAAACAAAATGGTATCCAAGTTGACCCTTTGGGGATTTGCTAGACCATAATGCATTATATTGTTCATAGTCATGGGCTGGGTTGTTGTGCAGACCAATTCACTGAAGAGTACTTGACACTGTAAGTAAACGCATGCGCGCACGCACACACTGAAAGCTGAGCTCTGTGGGGTCTTGCAGGCTAATGAGATGATGACTGTCAGCAGAATCTGTTTGTTTGTCCCCCCCTTTCTCCCTCTCTCATTCCCCCTCTCTCTTGCTTTCTCTCTCCATCTCTCTCTCTCTCTCTCCTCTCTCTCTCTCTCTCTCTCTCTCCCCATCTCTCTCTCTGTCTTTCCCTCTCTCTCCCCATCTCTCCCCCTCTCTCTGTCCTCCCTCCCTCTCTCTCTACCTCCATCTCTCATTTTCCCATCTCCCCCCTCGCTCTCTCTCTTTTCCCCTCTCCCCATCTTTCTGTCAGTAAATGAGGGGGCAATTGTACGGGGGAGTTGACTGAGGACAGCAAATTAGATAATTGGTCCCCAGTGGATTGGGAGAGAGGGGGTTGATGAGGGGAAGGGAGACTGGAGAGTGGGGGCGGGGGTAGACGTAGAAATAAAATAGTTTGTGTTTCTATCTGGGTACTTTCTGGTGTATATGGATGTCTACAATACAGCTCTATGCAGCTGTGTTATGTTGTTGTGTTTATGTGGGTGTACTGTATTGGTTGTATTTATGTGGGTGTACTGTATTGGTTGTGTTTGTGTGGGTGTACTGTATTGGTTGTGTTTATGTGGGTGTACTGTAATGGTTGTTTTATGTGGGTGTACTGTATTGGTTGTATTTATGTGGGTGTACTGTATTGGTTGTGTTTATGTGGGTGTACTGTAATGGTTGTGTTTATGTGGGTGTACTGTATTGGTTGTTTTTATGTGGGTGTACTGTATTGGTTGTGTTTATGTGGGTGTACTGTATTGGTTGTGTTTATGTGGGTGTACTGTATTGGTTGTGTTTATGTGGGTGTACTGTATTGGTTGTGTTTATGTGGGTGTACTGTAATGGTTGTGTTTATGTGGGTGTACTGTATTGGTTGTGTTTATGTGGGTGTACTGTAATGGTTGTGTTTATGTGGGTGTACTGTATTGGTTGTATTTATGTGGGTGTACTGTATTGGTTGTATTTATGTGGGTGTACTGTATTGGTTGTGTTTATGTGGGTGTACTGTAATGGTTGTGTTTATGTGGGTGTACTGTATTGGTTGTTTTATGTGGGTGTACTGTATTGGTTGTATTTATGTGGGTGTACTGTATTGGTTGTGTTTATGTGGGTGTACTGTAATGGTTGTGTTTATGTGGGTGTACTGTAATGTTTTTTTTATGTGGGTGTACTGTAATGGTTGTGTTTATGTGGGTGTACTGTAATGGTTGTGTTTATGTGGGTGTACTGTAATGGTTGTTTTTATGTGGGTGTACTGTAATGGTTGTGTTTATGTGGGTGTACTGTAATGGTTGTGTTTATGTGGGTGTACTGTATTGGTTGTGTTTATGTGGGTGTACTGTATTGGTTGTGTTTATGTGGGTGTACTGTAATGGTTGTGTTTATGTGGGTGTATTGTATTGGTTGTTTATGTGGGTGTACTGTATTGGTTGTTTTATGTGGGTATACTGTATTGGTTGTATTTATGTGGGTGTACTGTATTGGTTGTGTTTATGTGGGTGTACTGTAATGGTTGTTTTTATGTGGGTGTACTGTAATGGTTGTGTTTATGTGGGTGTACTGTAATGGTTGTGTTTATGTGGGTGTACTGTATTGGCTGTGTTTATGTGGGTGTACTGTATTGGTTGTGTTTATGTGGGTGTACTGTATTGGTTGTGTTTATGTGGGTGTACTGTAATGGTTGTTTTTATGTGGGTGTACTGTATTTGGGGCGGCAGGTAGCCTAGTGGTTAGAGCGTTGGACTAGTAACTGAAAGGTTGCTAGGTGAAATCCCTGAGCTGACAAGGTAAACATCTGTTGTTCTGCCACTGAACAAAGCAGTTAACCCACTGTTACCCAATAGGCCGTCATTGTAAATAAGAAGTTGTTCTTAACTGACTTGACAAGTTAAATAAATAAAAAAATACTGTATTGGTTGTATTTATGTGGGTGTACTGTATTTGTCAGTGCGACAGTGGAAGAGTGGGACAGGAGGGATAGAGTCTGTATGCTGGGGTGTTTATGGTGTGAGTGAGGCCTCATTATGTCTCCTATAGTTAATGGACCTTTCCTAAAGGAGAACTGACGGTACATTGGGGAGTCACATAACATAATGCTTCCTCCTAACGGAGACACACTGATATACTACACCCCTAGGAACCAAAATGGTGCTAGCTAGACGACAGAGGGAGGAGCTTTATTACGGTGACACATCTTACCGTCCTCTCTACAGTTCATCTAACGGGGGCTAACGTCGCTGACAACTCTCCGGTGGCACGACTATTACGACATAACGACATGTCCTAATGACATTCACAACGTCGTGACGACGTTGCCATATGACGTCACTTACGACATAACGGCAACCTGATGGTAGCTAATGATGATAAGCTCCCAGAGGTGCCATTAAACTGACTTACTGTAAACACACACACACACACACACACACACGCTGAACTAACGACTGGCAGGTCAGATAACGATCACTATAACCATCCCATCTTCCCTCCCAACTCATATAAACAGACGACTCTAACACTCCTGTTGAGGGTACAGTGATGGTTGGACTGGTCTTAAGGGACTATAGGATTATAGTGCAGTTATTATCAGTAACTATGGTGACAAACCATCTTCGCTTTAAGTGGACACGTGTTGTTTTGCACTGTGTTTGTGTAGGTGTGTGTGTGTGTAGACGTGAATGGGGTCTGGAAAATGGCATAAGACGCTCTCCTTCCACCTGTCCATTGTATACTCTCTCTCTCTCTCTCTCTCTCTCTCTCTCTCTCTCTCTCTCTCTCTCTCTCTCTCTCTCTCTCTCTCTCTCTATTACACAGATCAAAGGCATCTGAGGCGTTGGGGCTAATTATCTTAAGCTACCTGTAGACACACACACTCACAGCGGTATAATTACAGGCTGGCAGGTAAGGAGAGTTAAACAGAGAGCCAGCAGGTGGGCCCTATCATGTTCCTAGAGAACACACCTCTACAGAGAGAGAGGGACTAGAGAGAGAGAGGAGAGAGAGAGAGAGGGAGAGGGGGAAGGCAGAGAGATGGAGGAGAAAGAGAGAGAGAGGGAGAGAGAGAGGGAGGAGAAAGAGAGAGAGAGAGAGAGAGAGAGAGAGAGAGAGAGAGAGAGAGAGAGAGAGAGAGAGAGAGAGAGAGAGAGAGAGAGAGAGAAGAGAGAAGAGAGAGGAGAGAGAGAGTTGCAGGGGGTAGGTGGAGAGAGAGAAATAGAGATAGAGAAATAAGAGCGATAGGGACATACTTATTTGAATACTCCTCTCTAACAGAGAAGCTTCTTTGTCCTTGCCACCTCAGACAGTTTCTTAATTTCCATAGTTATTAGAAACACCTATGCATGTATCACAGTACAGTAGGGTATTTGTGGTCACGGCAATCATTCTGTGAGCTAGACCCATCATTGCTGATACTGTTACTCTGGCCACAGCATGGCGCTTAGGTATAACCACAGACCAGCGCTTACTATGATTGACAATAAACAATGACAGTCTCTCACTTTTAAATGTGAACATCAGCACATCATAGTGGAGCATCAGCAAGTTGAATCTGGGTTCAGCAGAGTCTGGTGTGACTGTAAATCTGATCTATGATCTGTGCTGTGGTGGTCAGATGGGCTTGTAAGGCCGCAGTGCCTCAGCTAAATGGCATGCGGTGGCAGTGGCTAGCCGCAGTGGGACACACACACTGGTCTCCCTCGCTTTCCTCTCTCCTCTCCTCCAGTCTCCTCTCTGTTTTCAGTTGCAGTGAACATGTCCTCTTCCTCTTTTCAGCATTGCAGTACTGGGTCAACAGCCTCCCTTATGCAAAACACCTCTTCCCCTGGCTGACCGGGTTCCAAAGCCCTCTTACATAGACAGCCATGATCTGCTCTCCATACAAGCCAAAGCAATGGAAGGGTTCCTAGTCTCTGAAAAAGACAGGTATGTGTGAGAAATATGGGTGATGATGGCTCCACCTTGTCTAACAATAACCTAACAGGATTAACCCATGCAGAGTTACCAGGGTTGGAGACCACTGCCTTACAGCAGGCTAAGGTCTGTCTGTCTGTCTGTATGTCTTTCTGGTTGACTGTCTGTCTGTCTGTCTGTCTGTCTCAGCATCTCAGTCTCTAAGAGAAACAGAAGGAGAGAGAGTAACAGAACATTGTGAATATGTTACATAGTTATTATGGACTTCCTCAGGCAGATGATTC
Organism: Brachymystax lenok tsinlingensis; assembly: GCA_030435695.1. Lineage (NCBI taxonomy): Eukaryota > Metazoa > Chordata > Actinopteri > Salmoniformes > Salmonidae > Brachymystax > Brachymystax lenok. Next base: position 66,637,867 of record CM059814.1, read on the forward strand.
TGGGTTACTGGTACCGTCAGTAGTCAGACCATCTGGATTTGACATGACTGGGACTGTGAGAAACAAACCATTCACCAGGGACGTGCACAGGGGGGTTGCTCAGGTTGCCCGGGCAACTGCCCATATGCCCTTCTCGACTCACGTTGCCCTTCCGAGGAAAAAAATAAAATAATTCACGTAGGCCTAGATAAAAAAAAAATCGCAAAGTCTCATTCACTTCCATTCGGGCACCGAAAGTGAAAGTCAGTAGGGGAAGGGCAAACTCTGTTTACTTGGCTGCAGCGCTGCACGCGACCGGCACCTGAGCTGAGCCTGCATGAGCGGCCCTAGATGGAGATTGTCGCGGTTGTCGGGTGAGACGACTCAACGTTGTCGGAAAAAGGTGAGTTTGTGATGTATAACAAACGAATGATCATCATCATCAAGGTTTATGAAATGAATTAAAATCTTCATAAATCCAGGCTGAGTTTGCCACGTTTAGCTTCTAAATAATCAGACAGATAGCTTGCAGACAAGCAGCCTAGGCTACTCTTTTTTGGTAGGCATTAGGCAAACTAAGCTACATGTCTGCTGATAGTTAGTTTCTCACATTTCGTTTTAGCAAGAAGAATGAATGATGGAAGTAATGCATCACATTATTTATTTTATTCAAAATGGTTAAATGCCTAAATCCTATCACTATTTTTGGTATTGTTTGAAGCCAAGATGCCCACTGAAAAGAGGCGGATTCAGAAGAGGGAGAGACAATTCAGGGAGGCAGCAAGGGCAGCACATCACTGCAGGGTTAGCTGCGAAAGAGCCAACCAGCAGGTGAGACAGAGACTTTGCACTGTGATAAAGATGACATGACATTGTGTAGGCAAATTGATTAATTAATCAGACTCATATTTTAGCCTACTAATGGCAATGTTTCATAATTACATCACATTTAAGATGAGGAGGAGCAGTCACAAGCCTCCAGACTATGTGAGGAAAATGTGGACCAGGAGGAGGCACATAGGGCAGGTAGGCTTAAGTGATGATCACCAAATATGAGATGAGAGGACCATGCTAGAAAGTACAGCCAGGGTTAAATAATTGTAATCTAAAAAAACATAGGCTATTTTAGAGGTCATTTCAAAGATCTTGCCTGAGCAGAACATAAATACCATTAGTGGGCATTAAAATAATAATGATAATGGCAATAACAATAATATGTAATTGGACAGATGATGAGCCCAGTGCATCAGCTGCATTCAGAGAGCAGAGCCAGAGCCAATCCCAGATGAGATCAGGACAGACTGGCAAAAATAGGGAAATGATAGATGAGCAAGAGGATGAGATGAGGGAGACGAGAGCATCAGCAAGGGAAGATATTGAGATGACGAGTGGGGCAGAGTCAACAGATTTAGATTTTTGCTGAGGTTGGCTAATCCCCACAGATCCAGCTCATGTACAAAGCAGCAATCTTAAATACGATCAGACCTTCATCACATTTTCCAATTCAGTCGGGCCTGCCGTCCTATGGTAAAGTTCCCTTAAAAATCCAGATGGGCGCTCTTTTCAAGCCCAATGGTATAACGATGACCCCTGGCTGGAATATTCTCCACTGAATGATGCCATGCATTGCTTTAGCTGCAGGAATTTTATGAATGAGGAAAGATTTAAGAGCAGGACTGGATGGAAGTCTGTAGGGATAAACTTGTGGAGGCAGGCCAAAGTGAAGATTAAGGAGCACCGCAGCAGTGAATTGCATATGCTAAGCATGATTAGGTGGAATGCCTTTACAAAAGATACACTGCAGAGGGTTTTGCAGTAGCTGATTCTCAGATGGAAGCAGCCAAAGAAAGAGAGAGGCAGAAAAACAGAGATATTATGTTCCGTTTAATAGACATCACATTATATCTGGCCAAACAAGCTTTGGCCTTTAGGGAAATGAAGAAGGCTTGTCAAGTTCAAATAGAGGAAATTTTCTGAACATGGGTGGATTTGCTTGGCCAATATGACAGCGTACTCTGGGCTTCATCTTGATGCAGTCAAGGAAAAACAAGCATCAAACCAAAGGTGCCAGGTGTCTCTCCTGTCCAATAGGACACAAAACGACCTCATAAAAGCACTTAGTCTTTATGTGAAACGAATCATACAGAAGGAAGTGACAGAAGCATCACAATTTTCTATTTTGCTGGACGAGACCACTGATGTGTCACATATTGAGCAGGTGTCCTTTGTTGTGCGATATGTCCACAACATGACTATAAAGGAACGCTTTGTCCAACTATGTGATGTGGCATCAACAACGGAGAGGCACTGGAGAATGTAGTGATGAAGCTACTTGAGCAAAACAACTTCAACATTCAAGATGTCTGTGGACAGGGATATGATGGAGCTGCCAATATGAGTGGACGCCACAATGGGCTGCAGTCCCGGATTCAGAGACAAAATGAGAGCATTATATGTGCACTGCCATGCACATTGTTTAAATCTCGTTTTAGTTGAGAGTGCAAAATCCAACAAGCACTTTGTGGATTTCTTCACAGTCGTTGAGAGGCTGTACACATTCATTGCCAACTCTACAAAGCGCCATGCTGCATTTGTGGATACTCAAAAAGCCATGAATCCAGACCAACGTGTCCTTGAACTACAGAGGCTTTCAGACACCCGGTGGAGCTGCAGGAAGATGCTTTAAAGACAATTAGGAAGGTCCTCCCTGCTGCCCTACAGTACTTGAGAGATCTGAGAGTGTGACTTCCCCGATCTGGCTGCAGGAGAAGCTAAAATGCTGTTGAGCAGCATAGATTTTGAATTTTGCTGTGTCTTGAAATAGCAACGTCAGTGTTCATGGAGACATCAGTTGCCTCAAAAGTACTCCAGACTTGGCTGCTGCTTACTCTGTGTTAGATGGTGTCTTGAAGCGAGTAGTGGAACTGAGGAGAGACAACCAATTCTCACAAATATACAACACTGCCACAACAATTGCAGAGGAAAATGACATAAGCATTCCCACAAATATTCCAGGTAGACAAAGAAAAGTCCCTGCAAAGCTGAAATACACTTCCAAATCAGCAAGACAAGATGATGCAGTCCAGACCTTGGAGGAATATTACAGGGGAAGGACATACTATACCTTTCTGGACAGATTGAGACAGGAGCTTGAGAGAAGATTTTACGGGAAGGGAAAACTCGGGACATTGTGATGTCACTGCAGAGACTCACTGACCCAGAGCAGTGGAAGGATATTGGCCAAGGTGTTGATACAGCACATTCACTATGTGAGTTTTATGGACTTCAGGGGAAGAGACCAACCTTCAAACAGAGCTGAGAGTCTTCCATGATCTTACAAGTGTCCCAAGAGGACAGTCAAGTCTATGCTCGAAGTATTCAAGGAAAACAATGCTAACGTCATTCATATTCCACACTATTCAGACTAATCAAAATATATGCCACTCTACCCGCGTGTCCACTGCAGCGGTAGAACGTTCCTTTTCAAAGCTGAAGCTGGTCAAATCAAGGCTCAGAAATCAGTGTGGTCAAGAAGCGGCTGTCTGACCTCCTCCTGCTGGCCATAGAGAAGGACATAGGAATCGACAAGAAAGAAGTTCTGAAGATTTTTGTTGAAATGGTTCCTAATAGGCGAAGCCCTTTTGAAGCTTTGCATGTTTAGTATGTAAATTTGGAGAAACCTATCAGTGACTTGATAGGATATTGATAGGGATATTGATGTAGGGATTTTCATGACTCAAGTCATGTTTTTCTGTGTTATTATTAGTAGTAGTTAAGGTGATTGAGTGCTGTATTTCAGTGTTTTACTTCTTTGTGTATATATATTTTAATAAAGACCCTGTTATTCTCAGTCTTTCATATAACCCGTGAGTTTTTTTTGTGTTTTTTTGGGGGGTGGGAGGGGTGCCCTTTTTTCAGGTCAGAGCAACTGCCCCTCAAAATTCCTGTGCACGTCCCTGCCATTCACATTCTAAACACACATTACTACACACACACACGCACTCACACAGGCACGCACGCACGTACACAGGCACGCATGCACATACTCACACACACGATTGATGAGGCAAGTCATCCACGACACCCCCCACATCTAATTACAGACCCACACTGTAACTCAACCTTACTCATTGGCTCCTGCTATCCTCAGTGGACAATGGACCCTTATGGGGGAATGAGGCGCTAGACAGATATGTGTGGAGGAGATGTGTGTGTAGACAGATCAGATGTAGAGGATAAAGCTGAGGGATTCAGCTCTCTGACTTCCTTTCTCCTCTCTCTCCTCACCACTGTGGCTTGGGCCTGCACTGACACCTGTAGGCCAACGGTGGAACTGCATCCTCACAGAACTTCACTTTTAAGATATATATATATTTTTTTTAAGATAAATAACAATTAACACACTTACAAACCCATAATCTTAGAATCCATTTGGGCAACAATTGTGCGGTACACAATGTTTCTGCATGCTTTGACACGTAGTTGAATTTGCTGTGCAAATGTAATCTCTCGTGGACAGCTTCTCGTTGGCAGGAAATGGCAAACTTTCACGAGATAATTTTGCTTCTGGGTAACTGAGATTATGCAAATATGACCTATTTTGTTGGCCTGTTGCCTGTTGTTGACTAGCAAAGTGACGCTACTGTGGAAGCGGTTCCTGGTAACTACTACACTGAGAGGAGCCAAGGCTATTAGCTCTGTGTGTGTGAGAAATCACATGGTATACAGTCTCTCTGCCAGGCAGCACACACACACATGCTGGGGAAGAAATAGCAGGCCAAGACGAAACAGACAAACTCAATTATTTTCTATCCGGTTTTCTTCTCTACAATTTCCTTTTGCACTATTTCATTCAACTGGACCTGGCTCAACAACACTATTTGGTTCTGTTGTATTCTATTCACCGCAGCAGTATTCTATTCCTCAGTGTAGTGTTCTACTGTAGAAGGCTATGAGGCTGGGATTCAGTGTAGAGTCTAGCAGGCTGTAGAACAGAGTAGACCTGGCCAGGCAGCACTCAGACTCCAAAGGCTAAAGATTAGCCTCAGTTTGGCTCAAGTATACAGGACTGCTGCCTGCGGTCTGGCTAGCCACACACGCACACACACGCCCGCACAAATAACCATTACTCCTTTTCACTTTGTGTATCCGTTGAGTAGTTTATTGCCCCATCAGTCTAGTGTGTTGCTTCAGTAGCAGCCTCACCTATCTGCCCAGGGCAGCCATTGTGTACACAGGATGCCAGTACCACTGTGGGCAGGAGAGATAGTGGAGGCCTCACTGAAGCCAGGGACATTCCTAATGAACGTGGCCCATTATCAGCACTCCCACCCTGGGGCGATGAAGCTGTCCGTCAGGGCCTCCCCATGACATCTCTGGCACCTTCTGTTTCCTCAGAGCAGTTCACACCATTCACACAGACACAACAACACAACAGGAGTGTGTTGTAAAACTGTTGACCGCCAGCAGCCATTAGGGTCATGATAGATGACGGAGTGAAGCAGCAAAAAGGGAGGGAAACTGTGTGAACGAAAAGTGTACCCACTGGCCACACACTGGTTGAATCAACATTGTTTCCAAGTCATTTCAATGAAATTACGTTGACCCAACGTGGAATAGATGTGGAATTGGCGTCTTTGCCCAGTGGGTTGTAAAGTTGGTGTCTAATCTGTCTTCCAGTAAGAGCTTGTGTGAATAGGTATGTTATGAGCTATGTGTGTGTTAGTGTTGCTGTGTGTGTGTTTGGTTGCTGTGTATGTGTGTTAGTGTGTGTGTTTGGCTGCATGGCTGTGTATGTGTTTATGTGTGTGTGTGTGTTTGGTTGCTGTGTGTGTGTGTTAGTGTGTGTGTTTGTTTATGTGTGTGTGTGTGTGTTTGGTTGCTGTGTGTGTGTGTGTTAGTGTGTGTATGTGTTTGGTTGCTGTGTGTGTGTGTTAGTGTGTGTGTTTGGTTGCTGTGTGTGTGTGTTAGTGTGTGTTTGGTTGCTGTGTGTGTTTGGTTGCTGTCTGTGTGCTAGTGTATGTATGTGTTTGGTTGCTGTGTGTGTGTTAGTGTGTGTATGTGTTTGGTTGCTGTGTGTGTGTGTTAGTGTGTGTTTGGTTGCTGTGTGTGTGTGTTAGTGTGTGTTTGGTTGCTGTGTGTGTGTGTTAGTGTGTGTTTGGTTGCTGTGTGTGTTTGGTTGCTGTCTCTGTGTTACTGTGTGTTAGTGTGTGTTAGTGTGTGTGTGTGTTTGGTTGCGTGGCTTTGTGCGTCTATGAGTTGAGCAGCAGTAGTCGATGGCGAATCTGAAACACCTGTTCCTCTTTCACACGCCTCTATTATAGAGAGGCTTATGGGAAGAAGGGTTACTGCTATTTACAGTACACACACACACACACACACACACACACACACACACACACACACACACACACACACACACACACACACACACACACACACACACACACACACACAGTCCAGTCTCTTTCATCCTTTCACTACCAGTCTGTGGGAATTGACCCTTTGACCTCCTTTCTGCAGTCATGGGAGTGTGTGTTTGGTCGTGTGTGTCTTTATTGGGCTGTCTTGTGATTGGTCTAAGCAGGCTTTGCGTGTCAAGCCATCTTCCTCTTCTCCTTCAAACTGGACTTCAACTTCTGCTTTTTCTCAGACTGACCTCATAGCTTCTGAGATGACGTCTATGTGTGGTTATAATTTATATTTTATTCAAATCTATTTCTCTCCTGTCCTCTCCTGTTCTTTCCTCTCCTCTCCCCTCACCTTCTCTCCTTAATGTTCTCTCCTGTCCTCTCCTTCCTGTCACTCCCCTCTCCTCCTCTCTGACAGTTGTTTACAGCAGTCACCTCATCCTGAAGAGTGTTATTATGGTCTCACTGCTCCCCCACATCTGCCTGGTAACCCAACACTGAAATATGTATCTGAAGCATATTTAATGAATTATGCATCCCTTATTTACTAATGGGCCTATCGACTGCAGGGTCAAACCTCCCTGCTAGGGTATCAGTGTGCAGGGAGAGAGAAGGGGGAGAGGGAGGGAGGGAGAGAGAGAGAGAGAGAGAGAGAGAGAGAGAGAGAGAGAGAGAGAGAGAGAGAGAGAGAGAGGAGAAAGACCAGCCTTAAAAAGGTTTCACTTCTCCCCTGAGGCATCTCTCTCTCGCTCTCTCTTCCCCTCTGTATTTCTCGAGCTCTCTGTCTTTCTCAATATGTTTCTCTGACTCCTGTGTCTCTCCTAGCAGTGGATATTCACGGTTTCCTCTAACATAAAGGGATGCTTTTAGCAAGAAGTATTCTTCCACTCCTTGGCTCTTCCTTCCCTCCCTTCACTCACTCAGGAGACAGAGAAAAATACTTCTGCACCTCCTGCAGGCTGTTTTGGGTAATAACAGTCAACTAACATGACACAATCAATCACTGTTGATTTTAAATGGTTGATTTCAAACTTTTACCTTTCAGTTGACTGAGTATCATTTACATCAACCATCTTAGGAGGCGAGGGAAAGGAGGGGAGAGGAGAAGAGGAGAGGAGAAGGGAGGGGAGAGGAGAAGGGAGGGGAGGAGAGGAAAGGAGAAGGGAGGGGAGAGGAGAAGGGAGGGAGGAGAGGAAAGGAGAAGGGAGGGGAGAGGAGAAGGGAGGAGAATGGAGGAGAGGAGGGGAGAGGAGAAGGAAGGAGAAGGGAGGGGAGGGGAGGAGAGATGAAGGGAGGAGAGGAGGGGAGAGGAGAAGGGAGGGAAGAGGGGAGGGGAGAAGGGTGGGGAGGGAAGGGGAGATAATTACGGAAAAAGAAAAACTGCTATGAGTTTGTTTCCTGGACTGGCCACAATTAAATATGAAGAAAAGTAAAAGACAAAGGATTTTGGTCCACGACGCCGTGAACTGTCACAGCAATGCTGATCTGATGGTCCAAGTGTCCTAGACTTAAAGACGCTGTGGACTGTCACAGCAATGCTGATCTGTCTGGAGAGTGGAAAGGGAGTCAGAAGAGAAACATAGTCATGGAGGTAGAGAGAACGAGAGAGACGCAGAGAAAGACTAACTCCTGGGAGAAAGATGGAGACTGGGAATGCAAGAACAGAGACACAGATAAAGGGATAAAAATAGGGGTATAGAGTGAGAGGGCAGGAGAGAACAGGGTGACCAGAAGGAGTCTGCTAGTCCAGTGAGTCAGGCTGTCTGCTGTCTGTTGGGTTAGGCCCAGCCCTGCTCTCTTATCTGAGATGGATCCTCCTCCTACCCCCAGTGGCACCAAGACCCTGGATCAATGGGGCCAGACCTGGAGTCAGGTCGTCTGTGAGTGTTTGTGTGCGTGTGTCATATGGACCGGCCCAATAGGACTGGAGCCACTGCAGTTCGCTGGGACTGGATAGTGTTACACACCGACCCAAACGTTCGGACAATCTATGACGTTAAATACAGTACCAAGGCCTCCCGAGTGGCGCAGTGGTCTGAGGCACTGCATCACAGCAATAGCTGTGCCACTAGAGATTCTGAGTTTGAGTCCAGGCTCTGTCGCAGCTGGCTGCGACCGGGAGACCCATAGGGCGGCACACAATTGGCCCAGCGTCGTCCGGGTTGGGAGAGGGTTTGGCTGGCAGGGACATACTTGTCCCATCGTGCACTAGCGACTCCTGTGGCGGGCCGGGTGCAGTGCATGCTG
>CM059814.1:66651502-66654002 GCA_030435695.1 Brachymystax lenok tsinlingensis
CTTTCAAATATGCACATGCATACACACAGTAAGATATGTAAATGACCATGACCTCACTCCACTAGACCTCAAGGTCATGACCTGGGGTTTAACCACATTACGGCAGAATCCCCTCTTATCCCCTCTCTCTCTCTCTCTCTCTCTCTCTCTCTCTCTCTCTCTCTCTCTCTCTCTCTCTCTCTATATATATATATCTCATATCTCTCACTCTCTCTCTCTCGCTCTCTCTTGCTCTTAAAAAACAGTGTTTTCTCTACTTCCTCTGTTTGCCATATTGAAGCACATCGAAACAGGATATCGATGATGAATTAAAATCACAACAGCAGTACAACATGAGCAGCACTGTGCACAATCTCTTATACACGTACTTTGCCGAATATAGATAGCGAAACAAATATGCAAAAGTACTTCAGAACTCTGTGGCCTTGATCGATGGCCAGTGTTGGTGATTAGTTATCTCTGCTGACCAAAGGTTTGTCTAGATTGTGGTTTCTGCAGCGTCATGTCTTCTTATATCACGATACTGGACCCAAAGTGAACTGCACTTGAGTTACCTGTAAGGGGAGGGGAGTAGGGAGATATTATCAGGCAGGTCTGGTGATCTCACACGTTACAACACTAAGACCAGGGTTCTAATAACACATTGGCACTGGAAAGTACCCTGGATGGAAATAGTGGCAGACATGTCATATCTGATGTCTTAAGGTTATGGGGTTTGTCTGTCTGTGCGTCTGAAACCTCCCTCCCTCCTGACCTCTCCTGACCCCGTCCCGGCTCCCTTCTCCCTTATCCATGATTCCCTCATTTATCCAGATATTCATATACATCTAAAAATTCTCCTCTCATCCCATCCCTTCATCCCTCGCTCAATGTCCTGGGGGGGTTCATAGAGGGAGGGAAATTAAAAATGGAAATCTAACTGGCGTGGTTCGTAATGTGATCAGCATGACAGGTGATCAATGCCCGCTGCCACACACACGACAAGCACTGATGCATGTCACAAATACAGGGAGGAGGAGGAGGGATGAGGGGGAGGAGGGAGGTAGAGGAGGAGAGAGGGAAGAGGGAGAGGAGAGAGGGAGAGGGGGGTGGCTGACCACTCTCACTTTATCACCGGCCAGCGTCCTCCCTCCCTCTCTCCCTTTCTCTCTCTACTCATACACTTTCTCTCTCTACTCATACTCTCTTTCTCTCTCTACTCATACTCTCTTTCTCTCTCTACTCATACACTTTCTCTCTCTACTCATACTCTCTTTCTCTCTCTACTCATACTCTCTTTCTCTCTCTACTCATTCTCTCTTTCTCTCTCTACTCATACTCTCTTTCTCTCTCTACTCATACTCCCTTTCTCTCTCTACTCATACTCTCTCTCTCTCTTCTCATACACTCTCTTTCTCTCTCTCCTCATACTCACTCTCTCTCTCTTCTCATACACTCTCTCTCTCTTCTCATACTCTCTTTCTCTCTCTCTCATACACTTTCTCTCTCTACTCATACTCCCTCTCTCTCTACCCATACACTTTCTCTCTCTACTCATACTCTCTTTCTCTCTCTACTCATACACTTTCTCTCTCTACTCATACTCTCTTTCTCTCTCTACTCATACACGTTCTCTCTCTGTACTTGGCTCCGACCCATCCTATTCTACTCCTTTTCTCACTTATTCTATCCTAATCTATGAGAAAAAGATAACCTAGTCTATGAGAAAAAGATAACCTAGTCTATGAGAAAAAGATAACCTAGTCTATAAGAAAAAGATAGCCTAGTCTATGAGAAAAATATAGCATATTCCATGTTACTGTTGGTGCTGAAAAGGCTCAAATGAACCCACATCACAGAGTACATGTCGAGGTTGATCTGGGTCACACGTTTCTGAATGTTCCTCACACAGACAAACTGTAGGCATCCTGTCTAACCCTTGACCTTTAACCCTTGACTCTGTTGCACATCTCAGTGACGTCACCGCCCAGATATTCCATCTAATCTACACACAACCATGAGCTATTACTACCCCAGAACCTTATCACTGAAGTAACTATTACTACCCCAGAACCTTATCACTGAACTAACTATTACTACCCCAGAACCTTATCACTGAACTAACTATTACTACCCCAGAACCTTATCACTGAAGTAACTATTACTACCCCAGAACCTTATCACTGAACTAACTATTACTACCCCAGAACCTTATCACTGAACTAACTATTACTACCCCAGAACCTTATCACTGAACTAACTATTACTACCCCAGAACCTTATCACTGAACTAACTATTACTACCCCATAACTGTATCACTGAACTAACTATTACTACCCCATAACTGTATCACTGAACTAACTATTACTACCCCAGAACCTTATCACTGAAGTAACTATTACTACCCCAGAACCTTATCACTGAAGTAACTATTACTACCCCAGAACCTTATCACTGAACTAACTATTACTACCCCAGAACCTTATCACTGAACTAACTATTACTACCCCAGAACCTTAT
>CM059814.1:67859002-68319002 GCA_030435695.1 Brachymystax lenok tsinlingensis
TTATAAACATCATGCCTGTTATACCTAGCAAGTTATATAAACATCATGCCTGTTATACCTACGTAGTTATAAACATCATGCCTGTTATACCTAGCTAGTTATAAACATCATGCCTGTTATAACTAGCTAGTTATATATAAATAATGCCTTTTATACCTAGCTAGTTATAAACATCATGCATGTTATACCTAGCTAGTTATATAAACATCATGCCTGTTATACCTAACTAGTTATAAACATCATGCCTGTTATACATAGCTAGTTATATAAACATCATGCCTGTTATAACTAGCTAGTTATATGTATATCATGCCTGTTATACCTAGCTAGTTGTATAAACATCATGTCTGTTATACCTAACTAGTTATAAACATCATGCCTGTTATACCTATCTAGTTATATGTACATCATGCCTGTTATACCTAGCTAGATATATAAACATCATGCCTGTTATACCTAACTAGTTATAAACATCATGACTGTCATACCTAGCTAGTTATATGTACATCATGCCTGTTATACCTAGCTAGTTATAAACATCATGCCTGTTATACCTAGCTAGTTATATAAACATCATGCCTGTTATACCTAACTAGTTATAAACAGCATGCCTGTTATACCTAGCTAGTTATATAAACATCATGCCTGTTATACCTAACTAGTTCTAAACATCATGCCTGTTATACCTAGCTAGTTGTAAACATCATGCCTGTCATACCTAGCTAGATATTTAAACATCATCCCTGTTATACCTAACTAGTTATAAACATCATGCCTGTTTTAGATAGCTAGTTATATAAACATCATGCCTGTTATACCTAACTAGTTATAAACATCAAGCCTGTTATACCTAACTAGTTATAAACATCATGCCTGTCATACCTAGCTAGTTATATGTACATCATGCCTGTTATACCTAGCTAGTTATAAACATCATGCCTGTTATACCTAGCTAGTTATATAAACATCATGCCTGTTATACCTAACTAGTTATAAACATCATGCCTGTTATACCTAGCAAGTTATTTAAACATCATGCCTGTTATACCCTAACTAGTTCTAAACATCATGCCTGTTATACCTAGCTAGTTGTAAACATCATGCCTGTCATACCTAGCTAGATATTTAAACATCATCCTATTATACCTAACTAGTTATAAACATCATGCCTGTTTTAAATAGCTAGTTATATAAACATCATGCCTGTTATACCTAACTAGTTATAAACATCATGCCTGTTATACCTAGCTAGTTATATAAACATCATGCCTGTTATACCTAGCTAGTTATATAAACATCATGCCTGTTATACCTAACTAGTTATAAACATCATGCCTGTTATACCTAGCTAGTTATATAAACATCATGCCTGTTATACCTAAGTAGTTATAAACATCATGCCTGTTATACCTAGCTAGTTATAAACATCATGCCTGTTATAACTAGCTAGTTATATATAAATAATGCCTTTATACCTAGCTAGTTATAAACATCATGCATGTTATACCTAGCTAGTTATATAAACATCATGCCTGTTATAACTAGCTAGTTATATGTACATCATGCCTGTTATACCTAGCTAGTTGTATAAACATCATGTCTGTTATACCTAACTAGTTATAAACATCATGCCTGTTATACCTATCTAGTTATATGTACATCATGCCTGTTATACCTAGCTAGATATATAAACATCAAGCCTGTTATACCTAACTAGTTATAAACATCATGCCTGTCATACCTAGCTAGTTATATGTACATCATGCCTGTTATACCTAGCTAGTTATAAACATCATGCCTGTTATACCTAGCTAGTTATATAAACATCATGCCTGTTATACCTAACTAGTTATAAACAGCATGCCTGTTATACCTAGCTAGTTATATAAACATCATGCCTGTTATACCTAACTAGTTCTAAACATCATGCCTGTTATACCTAGCTAGTTGTAAACATCATGCCTGTCATACCTAGCTAGATATTTAAACATCATCCCTGTTATACCTAACTAGTTATAAACATCATGCCTGTTTTAAATAGCTAGTTATATAAACATCATGCCTGTTATACCTAGCTAGTTATATAAACATCATGCCTGTTATACCTAACTAGTTATAAACATCATGCCTGTTATACCTAGCTAGTTATATAAACATCATGCCTGTTATACCTAGCTAGTTATATAAACATCATGCCTGTTATACCTAACTAGTTATAAACATCATGCCTGTTATACCTAGCAAGTTATATAAACATCATGCCTGTTATACCTAAGTAGTTATAAACATCATGCCTGTTATACCTAGCTAGTTATAAACATCATGCCTGTTAAACCTATCTAGTTATATAAACATCATGCCTGTTATGCCTAGCAAGTTATACAAACATCATGCCTGTTATACCTAGCTAGTTATATGTACATCATGCCTGTTATACCTAGCTAGTTATAAACATCATGCCTGTTATACCTAGCTAGTTATATAAACATCATGCCTGTTATACCTAACTAGTTATAAACAGCATGCCTGTTATACCTAGCTAGTTATATAAACATCATGCCTGTTATACCTAACTAGTTCTAAACATCATGCCTGTTATACCTAGCTAGTTGTAAACATCATGCCAATGTCAAAATTACCTAGCCTAGATATTTAAACATCATCCCTGTTATACCTAACTAGTTATAAACATCATGCCTGTTTTAGATAGCTAGTTATATAAACATCATGCCTGTTATACCTAACTAGTTATAAACATCATGCCTGTTATACCTAGCTAGTTATATAAACATCATGCCTGTTATACCTAGCTAGTTATATAAATTTCATGCCTGTTATACCAAACTAGTTATAAACATCATGCCTGTTATACCTAGCAAGTTATATAAACATCATGCCTGTTATACCTACGTAGTTATAAACATCATGCTCTGTTATACCTAGCTAGTTATAAACATCATGCCTGTTATAACTAGCTAGTTATATATAAATAATGCCTTTTATACCTAGCTAGTTATAAACATCATGCATGTTATACCTAGCTAGTTATATAAACATCATGCCTGTTATACCTAACTAGTTATAAACATCATGCCTGTTATACATAGCTAGTTATATAAACATCATGCCTGTTATAACTAGCTAGTTATATGTATATCATGCCTGTTATACCTAGCTAGTTGTATAAACATCATGTCTGTTATACCTAACTAGTTATAAACATCATGCCTGTTATACCTATCTAGTTATATGTACATCATGCCTGTTATACCTAGCTAGATATATAAACATCATGCCTGTTATACCTAACTAGTTATAAACATCATGACTGTCATACCTAGCTAGTTATATGTACATCATGCCTGTTATACCTAGCTAGTTATAAACATCATGCCTGTTATACCTAGCTAGTTATATAAACATCATGCCTGTTATACCTAACTAGTTATAAACAGCATGCCTGTTATACCTAGCTAGTTATATAAACATCATGCCTGTTATACCTAACTAGTTCTAAACATCATGCCTGTTATACCTAGCTAGTTGTAAACATCATGCCTGTCATACCTAGCTAGATATTTAAACATCATCCCTGTTATACCTAACTAGTTATAAACATCATGCCTGTTTTAGATAGCTAGTTATATAAACATCACTCCTGTTATACCTAACTAGTTATAAACATCATGCCTGTTATACCTAGCTAGTTATATAAACATCATGCCTGTTATACCTAGCTAGTTATATAAACATCATGCCTGTTATACCTAACTAGTTATAAACATCATGCCTGTTATACCTAGCAAGTTATTTAAACATCATGCCTGTTATACCTAAGTAGTTATAAACATCATGCCTGTTATACCTAGCTAGTTATAAACATCATGCCTGTTATAACTAGCTAGTTATATATAAATAATGCCTTTTATACCTAGCTAGTTATAAACATCATGCATATTATACCTAGCTAGTTATATAAACATCATGCCTGTTATACCTAACTAGTTATAAACATCATGCCTGTTATACATAGCCAGTTATATAAACATCATGCCTGTTATAACTAGCTAGTTATATGTACATCATGCCTGTTATACCTAGCTAGTTGTATAAACATCATGTCTGTTATACCTAACTAGTTATAAACATCATGCCTGTTATACCTATCTAGTTATATGTACATCATGCCTGTTATACCTAGCTAGATATATAAACATCAAGCCTGTTATACCTAACTAGTTATAAACATCATGCCTGTCATACCTAGCTAGTTATATGTACATCATGCCTGTTATACCTAGCTAGTTATAAACATCATGCCTGTTATACCTAGCTAGTTATATAAACATCATGCCTGTTATACCTAACTAGTTATAAACAGCATGCCTGTTATACCTAGCTAGTTATATAAACATCATGCCTGTTATACCTAACTAGTTCTAAACATCATGCCTGTTATACCTAGCTAGTTGTAAACATCATGCCTGTCATACCTAGCTAGATATTTAAACATCATCCCTGTTATACCTAACTAGTTATAAACATCATGCCTGTTTTAAATAGCTAGTTATATAAACATCATGCCTGTTATACCTAACTAGTTATAAACATCATGCCTGTTATACCTAGCTAGTTATATAAACATCATGCCTGTTATACCTAGCTAGTTATATAAACATCATGCCTGTTATACCTAACTAGTTATAAACATCATGCCTGTTATACCTAGCAAGTTATATAAACATCATGCCTGTTATACCTAAGTAGTTATAAACATCATGCCTGTTATACCTAGCTAGTTATAAACATCATGCCTGTTATAACTAGCTAGTTATATATAAATAATGCCTTTTATACCTAGCTAGTTATAAACATCATGCATGTTATACCTAGCTAGTTATATAAACATCATGCCTGTTATACCTAACTAGTTATAAACATCATGCCTGTTATACATAGCTAGTTATATAAACATCATGCCTGTTATAACTAGCTAGTTATATGTACATCATGCCTGTTATACCTAGCTAGTTGTATAAACATCATGCCTGTTATACCTAACTAGTTATAAACATCATGCCTGTTATACCTATCTAGTTATATGTACATCATGCCTGTTATACCTAGCTAGATATATAAACATCATGCCTGTTATACCTAACTAGTTATAAACATCATGACTGTCATACCTAGCTAGTTATATGTACATCATGCATGTTATACCCAGCTAGTTATATGTACATCATGCCTGTTATACCTAGGTAGTTATGTAAACATTATGCCTGTTATACCTAACTAGTTATATGTACATCATGCCTGTTATACCTAACTAGTTGTAAACATCATGCCTGTTTTACATAGCTAGTTATATAAACATCATGCCTGTTATACCTAACTAGTTATAAACATCATGCCTGTTATATCTAACTAGTAATAAACATCATGCCTGTTGGGGTCTAATTATATAAACATCATGCCTGTTATACATAGCTAGTTATAAACATCATGCCTGTTATACCTAGCTAGTTATATGTACATCATGCCTGTTATACCTAGCTAGTTATAAACTTCATGCCTGTTATACCTAACTAGTTATATGTACATAATGCCTATTATACCTAACTAGTTATATGTACATCATGCCTGTTATACCTAGCTAGTTATATAAACATCATGCTTGTTATACCTAGCTAGTTATATAAACAACCTGCCTGTTATACCTAGCTAGTTATAAACATCATGCCTGTTATACCTAACTAGTTATAAACATCATGCCTGTTATACCTAGCAAGTTATATAAACATCATGCCTGTTATACCTAGCTAGTTATATAAACATCATGCCTGTTATACCTAACTAGTTATAAACATTATGCCTGTTATACCTAGCAAGTTATATAAACATCATGCCTGTTATACCTAAGTAGTTATAAACATCATGCCTGTTATACCTAGCTAGTTATAAACATCATGCCTGTTATACCTAGCTAGTTATATATAAATAATGCCTTTTATACCTAGCTAGTTATAAACATCATGCCTGTTTTACCTAGGTAGTTATATAAACATCATGCCTGTTATACCTAACTAGTTATAAACATTATGCCTGTTATACCTAGCAAGTTATATAAACATCATGCCTGTTATACCTAGCTAGTTATAAACATCATGCCTGTTATACCTAGCTAGTTATATAAACATCATGCCTGTTATACCTAACTAGTTATAAACAGCATGCCTGTTATACCTAGCTAGTTATATAAACATCATGCCTGTTATACCTAACTAGTTCTAAACATCATGCCTGTTATACCTAGCTAGTTGTAAACATCATGCCTGTCGTACCTAGCTAGATATTTAAACATCATCCCTGTTATACCTAACTAGTTATAAACATCATGCCTGTTTTAGATAGCTAGTTATATAAACATCATGCCTGTTATACCTAACTAGTTATAAACATCATGCCTGTTATACCTAGCTAGTTATATAAACATCATGCCTGTTATACCTAGCTAGTTATATAAACATCATGCCTGTTATACCTAACTAGTTATAAACATCATGCCTGTTATACCTAGCAAGTTATATAAACATCATGCCTGTTATACCTACGTAGTTATAAACATCATGCCTGTTATACCTAGCTAGTTATAAACATCATGCCTGTTATAACTAGCTAGTTATATATAAATAATGCCTTTTATACCTAGCTAGTTATAAACATCATGCATGTTATACCTAGCTAGTTATATAAACATCATGCCTGTTATACCTAACTAGTTATAAACATCATGCCTGTTATACATAGCTAGTTATATAAACATCATGCCTGTTATAACTAGCTAGTTATAAACATTATGCCTGTTATACCTAGCAAGTTATATAAACATCATGCCTGTTATACCTAGCTAGTTATAAACATCATGCCTGTTATACCTAAGTAGTTATAAACATCATGCCTGTTATACCTAGCTAGTTATAAACATCATGCCTGTTATACCTAGCTAGTTATATATAAATAATGCCTTTTATACCTAGCTAGTTATAAACATCATGCCTGTTTTACCTAGGTAGTTATATAAACATCATGCCTGTTATACCTAACTAGTTATAAACATTATGCCTGTTATACCTAGCAAGTTATATAAACATCATGCCTGTTATACCTAGCTAGTTATAAACATCATGCCTGTTATACCTAGCTAGTTATATAAACATCATGCCTGTTATACCTAACTAGTTATAAACAGCATGCCTGTTATACCTAGCTAGTTATATAAACATCATGCCTGTTATACCTAACTAGTTCTAAACATCATGCCTGTTATACCTAGCTAGTTGTAAACATCATGCCTGTCGTACCTAGCTAGATATTTAAACATCATCCCTGTTATACCTAACTAGTTATAAACATCATGCCTGTTTTAGATAGCTAGTTATATAAACATCATGCCTGTTATACCTAACTAGTTATAAACATCATGCCTGTTATACCTAGCTAGTTATATAAACATCATGCCTGTTATACCTAGCTAGTTATATAAACATCATGCCTGTTATACCTAACTAGTTATAAACATCATGCCTGTTATACCTAGCAAGTTATATAAACATCATGCCTGTTATACCTACGTAGTTATAAACATCATGCTCTGTTATACCTAGCTAGTTATAAACATCATGCCTGTTATAACTAGCTAGTTATATATAAATAATGCCTTTTATACCTAGCTAGTTATAAACATCATGCATGTTATACCTAGCTAGTTATATAAACATCATGCCTGTTATACCTAACTAGTTATAAACATCATGCCTGTTATACATAGCTAGTTATATAAACATCATGCCTGTTATAACTAGCTAGTTATATGTATATCATGCCTGTTATAACTAGCTAGTTGTATAAACATCATGTCTGTTATACCTAACTAGTTATAAACATCATGCCTGTTATACCTATCTAGTTATATGTACATCATGCCTGTTATAGCTAGCTAGATATATAAACATCATGCCTGTTATACCTAACTAGTTATAAACATCATGACTGTCATACCTAGCTAGTTATATGTACATCATGCCTGTTATACCTAGCTAGTTATAAACATCATGCCTGTTATACCTAGCTAGTTATATAAACATCATGCCTGTTATACCTAACTAGTTATAAACAGCATGCCTGTTATACCTAGCTAGTTATATAAACATCATGCCTGTTATACCTAGCAAGTTATATAAACATCATGCCTGTTATACCTAGCAAGTTATATAAACATCATGCCTGTTATACCTACGTAGTTATAAACATCATGCCTGTTATACCTAGCTAGTTATAAACATCATGCCTGTTATAACTAGCTAGTTATATATAAATAATGCCTTTTATACCTAGCTAGTTATAAACATCATGCCTGTTATACCCAGCTAGTTATATGTACATCATGCCTGTTATACCTAGGTAGTTATGTAAACATTATGCCTGTTATACCTAACTAGTTATATGTACATCATGCCTGTTATACCTAACTAGTTGTAAACATCATGCCTGTTTTACATAGCTAGTTATATAAACATCATGCCTGTTATACCTAACTAGTTATAAACATCATGCCTGTTATATCTAACTAGTAATAAACATCATGCCTGTTGGGGTCTAATTATATAAACATCATGCCTGTTATACATAGCTAGTTATAAACATCATGCCTGTTATACCTAGCTAGTTATATGTACATCATGCCTGTTATACCTAGCTAGTTATAAACTTCATGCCTGTTATACCTAACTAGTTATATGTACATAATGCCTATTATACCTAACTAGTTATATGTACATCATGCCTGTTATACCTAGCTAGTTATATAAACATCATGCTTGTTATACCTAGCTAGTTATATAAACAACCTGCCTGTTATACCTAGCTAGTTATAAACATCATGCCTGTTATACCTAACTAGTTATAAACATCATGCCTGTTATACCTAGCAAGTTATATAAACATCATGCCTGTTATACCTAGCTAGTTATATAAACATCATGCCTGTTATACCTAACTAGTTATAAACATTATGCCTGTTATACCTAGCAAGTTATATAAACATCATGCCTGTTATACCTAAGTAGTTATAAACATCATGCCTGTTATACCTAATTAGTTATAAACATCATGCCTGTTATACCTAGCTAGTTATATATAAATAATGCCTTTTATACCTAGCTAGTTATAAACATCATGCCTGTTTTACCTAGGTAGTTATATAAACATCATGCATGTTATACCTAACTAGTTATAAACATCATGCCTGTTATACCTAGCAAGTTATATAAACATCATGCCTGTTATACCTAACTAGTTATAAACATCATGCCTGTTATACCTAGCTAGTTATAAACATCATGCCTGTTATACCTAGCTAGTTATATATAAATAATGCCTTTTATACCTAGCTAGTTATAAACATCATGCCTGTTTTACCTAGGTAGTTATATAAACATCATGCCTGTTATACCTAAGTAGTTATAAACATCATGCCTGTTATACCTAGCTAGTTATAAACATCATGCCTGTTATACCTAGCTAGTTATAAATAAATAATGCCTTTTATACCTAGCTAGTTATAAACATCATGCCTGTTTTACCTAGGTAGTTATATAAACATCATGCATGTTATACCTAACTAGTTATAAACATCATGCCTGTTAAACCTATCTAGTTATATAAACATCATGCCTGTTATGCCTAGCAAGTTATACAAACATCATGCCTGTTATACCTAGCTAGTTATATGTACATCATGCCTGTTATACCTAGCTAGTTATAAACATCATGCCTGTTATACCTAGCTAGTTATATAAACATCATGCCTGTTATACCTAACTAGTTATAAACAGCATGCCTGTTATACCTAGCTAGTTATATAAACATCATGCCTGTTATACCTAACTAGTTCTAAACATCATGCCTGTTATACCTAGCTAGTTGTAAACATCATGCCTGTCGTACCTAGCTAGATATTTAAACATCATCCCTGTTATACCTAACTAGTTATAAACATCATGCCTGTTTTAGATAGCTAGTTATATAAACATCATGCCTGTTATACCTAACTAGTTATAAACATCATGCCTGTTATACCTAGCTAGTTATATAAACATCATGCCTGTTATACCTAGCTAGTTATATAAACATCATGCCTGTTATACCTAACTAGTTATAAACATCATGCCTGTTATACCTAGCAAGTTATATAAACATCATGCCTGTTATACCTACGTAGTTATAAACATCATGCCTGTTATACCTAGCTAGTTATAAACATCATGCCTGTTATAACTAGCTAGTTATATATAAATAATGCCTTTTATACCTAGCTAGTTATAAACATCATGCATGTTATACCTAGCTAGTTATATAAACATCATGCCTGTTATACCTAACTAGTTATAAACATCATGCCTGTTATACCTATCTAGTTATATGTACATCATGCCTGTTATAGCTAGCTAGATATATAAACATCATGCCTGTTATACCTAACTAGTTATAAACATCATGACTGTCATACCTAGCTAGTTATATGTACATCATGCCTGTTATACCTAGCTAGTTATAAACATCATGCCTGTTATACCTAGCTAGTTATATAAACATCATGCCTGTTATACCTAACTAGTTATAAACAGCATGCCTGTTATACCTAGCTAGTTATATAAACATCATGCCTGTTATACCTAGCAAGTTATATAAACATCATGCCTGTTATACCTAGCAAGTTATATAAACATCATGCCTGTTATACCTACGTAGTTATAAACATCATGCTCTGTTATACCTAGCTAGTTATAAACATCATGCCTGTTATAACTAGCTAGTTATATATAAATAATGCCTTTTATACCTAGCTAGTTATAAACATCATGCCTGTTATACCCAGCTAGTTATATGTACATCATGCCTGTTATACCTAGGTAGTTATGTAAACATTATGCCTGTTATACCTAACTAGTTATATGTACATCATGCCTGTTATACCTAACTAGTTGTAAACATCATGCCTGTTTTACATAGCTAGTTATATAAACATCATGCCTGTTATACCTAACTAGTTATAAACATCATGCCTGTTATATCTAACTAGTAATAAACATCATGCCTGTTGGGGTCTAATTATATAAACATCATGCCTGTTATACATAGCTAGTTATAAACATCATGCCTGTTATACCTAGCTAGTTATATGTACATCATGCCTGTTATACCTAGCTAGTTATAAACTTCATGCCTGTTATACCTAACTAGTTATATGTACATAATGCCTATTATACCTAACTAGTTATATGTACATCATGCCTGTTATACCTAGCTAGTTATATAAACATCATGCTTGTTATACCTAGCTAGTTATATAAACAACCTGCCTGTTATACCTAGCTAGTTATAAACATCATGCCTGTTATACCTAACTAGTTATAAACATCATGCCTGTTATACCTAGCAAGTTATATAAACATCATGCCTGTTATACCTAGCTAGTTATATAAACATCATGCCTGTTATACCTAACTAGTTATAAACATTATGCCTGTTATACCTAGCAAGTTATATAAACATCATGCCTGTTATACCTAAGTAGTTATAAACATCATGCCTGTTATACCTAGCTAGTTATAAACATCATGCCTGTTATACCTAGCTAGTTATATATAAATAATGCCTTTTATACCTAGCTAGTTATAAACATCATGCCTGTTTTACCTAGGTAGTTATATAAACATCATGCATGTTATACCTAACTAGTTATAAACATCATGCCTGTTATACCTAGCAAGTTATATAAACATCATGCCTGTTATACCTAACTAGTTATAAACATCATGCCTGTTATACCTAGCTAGTTATAAACATCATGCCTGTTATACCTAGCTAGTTATATATAAATAATGCCTTTTATACCTAGCTAGTTATAAACATCATGCCTGTTTTACCTAGGTAGTTATATAAACATCATGCCTGTTATACCTAAGTAGTTATAAACATCATGCCTGTTATACCTAGCTAGTTATAAACATCATGCCTGTTATACCTAGCTAGTTATAAATAAATAATGCCTTTTATACCTAGCTAGTTATAAACATCATGCCTGTTTTACCTAGGTAGTTATATAAACATCATGCATGTTATACCTAACTAGTTATAAACATCATGCCTGTTAAACCTATCTAGTTATATAAACATCATGCCTGTTATGCCTAGCAAGTTATACAAACATCATGCCTGTTATACCTAGCTAGTTATATGTACATCATGCCTGTTATACCTAGCTAGTTATAAACATCATGCCTGTTATACCTAGCTAGTTATATAAACATCATGCCTGTTATACCTAACTAGTTATAAACAGCATGCCTGTTATACCTAGCTAGTTATATAAACATCATGCCTGTTATACCTAACTAGTTCTAAACATCATGCCTGTTATACCTAGCTAGTTGTAAACATCATGCCTGTCGTACCTAGCTAGATATTTAAACATCATCCCTGTTATACCTAACTAGTTATAAACATCATGCCTGTTTTAGATAGCTAGTTATATAAACATCATGCCTGTTATACCTAACTAGTTATAAACATCATGCCTGTTATACCTAGCTAGTTATATAAACATCATGCCTGTTATACCTAGCTAGTTATATAAACATCATGCCTGTTATACCTAACTAGTTATAAACATCATGCCTGTTATACCTAGCAAGTTATATAAACATCATGCCTGTTATACCTACGTAGTTATAAACATCATGCCTGTTATACCTAGCTAGTTATAAACATCATGCCTGTTATAACTAGCTAGTTATATATAAATAATGCCTTTTATACCTAGCTAGTTATAAACATCATGCATGTTATACCTAGCTAGTTATATAAACATCATGCCTGTTATACCTAACTAGTTATAAACATCATGCCTGTTATACATAGCTAGTTATATAAACATCATGCCTGTTATAACTAGCTAGTTATATGTATATCATGCCTGTTATACCTAGCTAGTTGTATAAACATCATGTCTGTTATACCTAACTAGTTATAAACATCATGCCTGTTATACCTATCTAGTTATATGTACATCATGCCTGTTATAGCTAGCTAGATATATAAACATCATGCCTGTTATACCTAACTAGTTATAAACATCATGACTGTCATACCTAGCTAGTTATATGTACATCATGCCTGTTATACCTAGCTAGTTATAAACATCATGCCTGTTATACCTAGCTAGTTATATAAACATCATGCCTGTTATACCTAACTAGTTATAAACAGCATGCCTGTTATACCTAGCTAGTTATATAAACATCATGCCTGTTATACCTAACTAGTTCTAAACATCATGCCTGTTATACCTAGCTAGTTGTAAACATCATGCCTGTCATACCTAGCTAGATATTTAAACATCATCCCTGTTATACCTAACTAGTTATAAACATCATGCCTGTTTTAAATAGCTAGTTATATAAACATCATGCCTGTTATACCTAACTAGTTATAAACATCAAGCCTGTTATACCTAACTAGTTATAAACATCATGCCTGTCATACCTAGCTAGTTATATGTACATCATGCCTGTTATACCTAGCTAGTTATAAACATCATGCCTGTTATACCTAGCTAGTTATATAAACATCATGCCTGTTATACCTAACTAGTTATAAACAGCATGCCTGTTATACCTAGCTAGTTATATAAACATCATGCCTGTTATACCTAACTAGTTCTAAACATCATGCCTGTTATACCTAGCTAGTTGTAAACATCATGCCTGTCATACCTAGCTAGATATTTAAACATCATCCCTGTTATACCTAACTAGTTATAAACATCATGCCTGTTTTAAATAGCTAGTTATATAAACATCATGCCTGTTATACCTAACTAGTTATAAACATCATGCCTGTTATACCTAGCTAGTTATATAAACATCATGCCTGTTATACCTAGCTAGTTATATAAACATCATGCCTGTTATACCTAACTAGTTATAAACATCATGCCTGTTATACCTAGCAAGTTATATAAACATCATGCCTGTTATACCTAAGTAGTTATAAACATCATGCCTGTTATACCTAGCTAGTTATAAACATCATGCCTGTTATAACTAGCTAGTTATATATAAATAATGCCTTTTATACCTAGCTAGTTATAAACATCATGCATGTTATACCTAGCTAGTTATATAAACATCATGCCTGTTATAACTAGCTAGTTATATGTACATCATGCCTGTTATACCTAGCTAGTTGTATAAACATCATGCCTGTTATACCTAACTAGTTATAAACATCATGCCTGTTATACCTATCTAGTTATATGTACATCATGCCTGTTATACCTAGCTAGATATATAAACATCATGCCTGTTATACCTAACTAGTTATAAACATCATGACTGTCATACCTAGCTAGTTATATGTACATCATGCATGTTATACCCAGCTAGTTATATGTACATCATGCCTGTTATACCTAGGTAGTTATGTAAACATTATGCCTGTTATACCTAACTAGTTATATGTACATCATGCCTGTTATACCTAACTAGTTGTAAACATCATGCCTGTTTTACATAGCTAGTTATATAAACATCATGCCTGTTATACCTAACTAGTTATAAACATCATGCCTGTTATATCTAACTAGTAATAAACATCATGCCTGTTGGGGTCTAATTATATAAACATCATGCCTGTCATACATAGCTAGTTATAAACATCATGCCTGTTATACCTAGCTAGTTATATGTACATCATGCCTGTTATACCTAGCTAGTTATAAACTTCATGCCTGTTATACCTAACTAGTTATATGTACATAATGCCTATTATACCTAACTAGTTATATGTACATCATGCCTGTTATACCTAGCTAGTTATATAAACATCATGCTTGTTATACCTAGCTAGTTATATAAACAACATGCCTGTTATACCTAGCTAGTTATAAACATCATGCCTGTTATACCTAACTAGTTATAAACATCATGCCTGTTATACCTAGCAAGTTATATAAACATCATGCCTGTTATACCTAGCTAGTTATATAAACATCATGCCTGTTATACCTAACTAGTTATAAACATCATGCCTGTTATACATAGCAAGTTATATAAACATCATGCCTGTTATACCTAAGTAGTTATAAACATCATGCCTGTTATACCTAGCTAGTTATAAACATCATGCCTGTTATACCTAGCTAGTTATATATAAATAATGCCTTTTATACCTAGCTAGTTATAAACATCATGCCTGTTTTACCTAGGTAGTTATATAAACATCATGCATGTTATACCTAACTAGTAATAAACATCATGCCTGTTATACCTAGCAAGTTATATAAACATCATGCCTGTTATACCTAACTAGTTATAAACATCATGCCTGTTATACCTAGCTAGTTATAAACATCATGCCTGTTATACCTAGCTAGTTATATATAAATAATGCCTTTTATACCTAGCTAGTTATAAACATCATGCCTGTTTTACCTAGGTAGTTATATAAACATCATGCCTGTTATACCTAACTAGTTATAAACATCATGCCTGTTATACCTATCTAGTTATATAAACATCATGCCTGTTATGCCTAGCAAGTTATACAAACATCATGCCTGTTATAACTAGCTAGTTATATGTACATCATGCCTGTTATACCTAGCTAGTTATAAACATCATGCCTGTTATACCTAGCTAGTTATATAAACATCATGCCTGTTATACCTAACTAGTTATAAACAGCATGCATGTTATACCTAGCTAGTTATATAAACATCATGCCTGTTATACCTAACTAGTTATAAACATCATGCCTGTTATACCTAGCTAGTTGTAAACATCATGCCTGTTATACCTAGCTAGTTATTTAAACATCATGCCTGTTATACCTAACTAGTTGTAAACATCATGCCTGTTTTACATAGCTAGTTATATAAACATCATGCCTGTTATACCTAACTAGTTATAAACATCATGCCTGTTATACCTAGCTAGTTATAAACATCATGCCTGTTATACCTAGGTAGTTATATAAACATCATGCCTGTTGTACCTAGCTAGTTATATAAACATCATGCCTGTTATACCTAACTAGTTATAAACATCATGCCTGTTATACCTAGCAAGTTATATAAACATCATGCCTGTTATACCTAAGTAGTTATAAACATCATGCCTGTTATACCTAGCTAGTTATAAACATCATGCCTGTTATACCTAGCTAGTTATATATAAATAATGCCTTTTATACCTAGCTAGTTATAAACATCATGCCTGGTATACCTAGCTAGTTATATAAACATCATGCCTGTTATACCTAACTAGTTATAAACATCATGCCTGTTATACATAGCTAGTTATATAAACATCATGCCTGTTATAACTAGCTAGTTATATGTACATCATGCCTGTTATACCTAGCTAGTTGTATAAACATCATGCCTGTTATACCTAACTAGTTATAAACATCATGCCTCTTATACCTATCTAGTTATATGTACATCATGCCTGTTATACCTAGCTAGATATAAACATCATGCCTGTTATACCTAGCTAGTTATATAAACATCATGCCTGTTATACCTAACTAGTTATAAACATCATGCCTGTTATACCTAGCAAGTTATATAAACATCATGCCTGTTATACCTAAGTAGTTATAAACATCATGCCTGTTATACCTAGCTAGTTATAAACATCATGCCTGTTATACCTAGCTAGTTATAAATAAATAATGCCTTTTATACCTAGGTAGTTATAAACATCATGCCTGTTTTACCTAGGTAGTTATAAACATCATGCCTGTTATACCTAGCTAGTTATATAAACATCATGCCTGTTATACCTAACTAGTTATAAACAGCATGCCTGTTATACCTAGCTAGTTATATAAACATCATGCCTGTTATACCTAATTAGTTCTAAACATCATGCCTGTTATACCTAGCTAGTTGTAAACATCATGCCTGTCGTACCTAGCTAGATATTTAAACATCATCCCTGTTATACCTAACTAGTTATAAACATCATGCCTGTTTTAGATAGCTAGTTATATAAACATCATGCCTGTTATACCTAACTAGTTATAAACATCATGCCTGTTATACCTAGCTAGTTATAAACATCATGCCTGTTATAACTAGCTAGTTATATATAAATAATGCCTTTTATACCTAGCTAGTTATAAACATCATGCATGTTATACCTAGCTAGTTATATAAACATCATGCCTGTTATACCTAACTAGTTATAAACATCATGACTGTCATACCTAGCTAGTTATATGTACATCATGCCTGTTATACCTAGCTAGTTATAAACATCATGCCTGTTATACCTAGCTAGTTATATAAACATCATGCCTGTTATACCTAACTAGTTATAAACAGCATGCCTGTTATACCTAGCTAGTTATATAAACATCATGCCTGTTATACCTAACTAGTTCTAAACATCATGCCTGTTATACCTAGCTAGTTGTAAACATCATGCCTGTCATACCTAGCTAGATATTTAAACATCATCCCTGTTATACCTAACTAGTTATAAACATCATGCCTGTTTTAGATAGCTAGTTATATAAACATCATGCCTGTTATACCTAACTAGTTATAAACATCATGCCTGTTATACCTAGCTAGTTATATAAACATCATGCCTGTTATACCTAGCTAGTTATATAAACATCATGCCTGTTATACCTAACTAGTTATAAACATCATGCCTGTTATACCTAGCAAGTTATTTAAACATCATGCCTGTTATACCTAAGTAGTTATAAACATCATGCTCAGTTATACCTAGCTAGTTATAAACATCATGCCTGTTATAACTAGCTAGTTATATATAAATAATGCCTTTTATACCTAGCTAGTTATAAACATCATGCATGTTATACCTAGCTAGTTATATAAACATCATGCCTGTTATACCTAACTAGTTATAAACATCATGCCTGTTATACATAGCTAGTTATATAAACATCATGCCTGTTATAACTAGCTAGTTATATGTACATCATGCCTGTTATACCTAGCTAGTTATATAAACATCATGCCTGTTATACCTAACTAGTTATATGTACATCATGCCTGTTATACCTAGCTAGTTATATAAACATCATGCCTGTTATACCTAACTAGTTATAAACATCATGCCTGTTATACCTAGCTAGTTATAAACATCATGCCTGTTATACCTAGCTAGTTATATAAACATCATGCCTGTTATACCTAACTAGTTATAAACAGCATGCCTGTTA
Organism: Brachymystax lenok tsinlingensis; assembly: GCA_030435695.1. Lineage (NCBI taxonomy): Eukaryota > Metazoa > Chordata > Actinopteri > Salmoniformes > Salmonidae > Brachymystax > Brachymystax lenok. The sequence goes on from CM059814.1 coordinate 67,877,330, forward strand.
TACCTAGCTAGTTATATAAACATCATGCCTGTTATACCTAACTAGTTCTAAACATCATGCCTGTTATACCTAGCTAGTTATAAACATCATGCCTGTTATAACTAGCTAGTTATATATAAATAATGCCTTTTATACCTAGCTAGTTATAAACATCATGCATGTTATACCTAGCTAGTTATATAAACATCATGCCTGTTATACCTAACTAGTTATAAACATCATGACTGTCATACCTAGCTAGTTATATGTACATCATGCCTGTTATACCTAGCTAGTTATAAACATCATGCCTGTTATACCTAGCTAGTTATATAAACATCATGCCTGTTATACCTAACTAGTTATAAACAGCATGCCTGTTATACCTAGCTAGTTATATAAACATCATGCCTGCAAGTTATACCTAACTAGTTCTAAACATCATGCCTGTTATACCTAACTAGTTATATAAACATCATGCCTGTTATACCTAGCTAGTTTTAAACATCATCCCTGTTATACCTAACTAGTTATAAACATCATGCCTGTTTTAGATAGCTAGTTATATAAACATCATGCCTGTTATACCTAACTAGTTATATAAACATCATGCCTGTTATACCTAGCTAGTTATATAAACATCATGCCTGTTATACCTAACTAGTTATAAACATCATGCCTGTTATACCTAGCTAGTTATAAACATCATGCCTGTTATAACTAGCTAGTTATATATAAATAATGCCTTTTATACCTAGCTAGTTATAAACATCATGCATGTTATACCTAGCTAGTTATATAAACATCATGCCTGTTATACCTAACTAGTTATAAACATCATGACTGTCATACCTAGCTAGTTATATGTACATCATGCCTGTTATACCTAGCTAGTTATAAACATCATGCCTGTTATACCTAGCTAGTTATATAAACATCATGCCTGTTATACCTAACTAGTTATAAACAGCATGCCTGTTATACCTAGCTAGTTATATAAACATCATGCCTGTTATACCTAACTAGTTCTAAACATCATGCCTGTTATACCTAGCTAGTTGTAAACATCATGCCTGTCATACCTAGCTAGATATTTAAACATCATCCCTGTTATACCTAACTAGTTATAAACATCATGCCTGTTTTAAATAGCTAGTTATATAAACATCATGCCTGTTATACCTAACTAGTTATAAACATCATGCCTGTTATACCTAGCTAGTTATATAAACATCATGCCTGTTATACCTAGCTAGTTATATAAACATCATGCCTGTTATACCTAACTAGTTATAAACATCATGCCTGTTATACCTAGCAAGTTATATAAACATCATGCCTGTTATACCTAAGTAGTTATAAACATCATGCTCTGTTATACCTAGCTAGTTATAAACATCATGCCTGTTATAACTAGCTAGTTATATATAAATAATGCCTTTTATACCTAGCTAGTTATAAACATCATGCATGTTATACCTAGCTAGTTATATAAACATCATGCCTGTTATACCTAACTAGTTATAAACATCATGCCTGTTATACATAGCTAGTTATATAAACATCATGCCTGTTATAACTAGCTAGTTATATGTACATCATGCCTGTTATACCTAGCTAGTTGTATAAACATCATGCCTGTTATACCTAACTAGTTATAAACATCATGCCTGTTATACCTATCTAGTTATATGTACATCATGCCTGTTATACCTAGCTAGATATATAAACATCATGCCTGTTATACCTAACTAGTTATAAACATCATGACTGTCATACCTAGCTAGTTATATGTACATCATGCATGTTATACCCAGCTAGTTATATGTACATCATGCCTGTTATACCTAGGTAGTTATGTAAACATTATGCCTGTTATACCTAACTAGTTATATGTACATCATGCCTGTTATACCTAACTAGTTGTAAACATCATGCCTGTTTTACATAGCTAGTTATATAAACATCATGCCTGTTATACCTAACTAGTTATAAACATCATGCCTGTTATATCTAACTAGTAATAAACATCATGCCTGTTGGGGTCTAATTATATAAACATCATGCCTGTTATACATAGCTAGTTATAAACATCATGCCTGTTATACCTAGCTAGTTATATGTACATCATGCCTGTTATACCTAGCTAGTTATATGTACATAATGCCTATTATACCTAACTAGTTATATGTACATCATGCCTGTTATACCTAGCTAGTTATATAAACATCACGCTTGTTATACCTAGCTAGTTATATAAACAACATGCCTGTTATACCTAGCTAGTTATAAACATCATGCCTGTTATACCTAACTAGTTATAAACATCATGCCTGTTATACCTAGCAAGTTATATAAACATCATGCCTGTTATACCTAAGTAGTTATAAACATCATGCCTGTTATACCTAGCTAGTTATAAACATCATGCCTGTTATACCTAGCTAGTTATATATAAATAATGCCTTTTATACCTAGCTAGTTATAAACATCATGCCTGTTTTACCTAGGTAGTTATATAAACATCATGCCTGTTATACCTAACTAGTTATAAACATCATGCCTGTTATACCTATCTAGTTATATAAACATCATGCCTGTTATGCCTAGCAAGTTATACAAACATCATGCCTGTTATACCTAACTAGTTATATGTACATCATGCCTGTTATACCTAGCTAGTTATAAACATCATGCCTGTTATACCTAGCTAGTTATATAAACATCATGCCTGTTATACCTAACTAGTTATAAACAGCATGCCTGTTATACCTAGCTAGTTATATAAACATCATGCCTGTTATACCTAACTAGTTATAAACATCATGCCTGTTATACCTAGCTAGTTGTAAACATCATGCCTGTTATACCTAGCTAGTTATTTAAACATCATGCCTGTTATACCTATCTAGTTATAAACATCATGCCTGTTTTACATAGCTAGTTATATAAACATCATGCCTGTTATACCTAACTAGTTATAAACATCATGCCTCTTATACCTAGCTAGTTATAAACATCATGCCTGTTATACCTAGGTAGTTATATAAACATCTTGCCTGTTATACCTAGCTAGTTATATAAACATCATGCCTGTTATACCTAACTAGTTATAAACATCATGCTTGTTATACCTAGCAAGTTATATAAACATCATGCCTGTTATACCTAAGTAGTTATAAACATCATGCCTGTTATACCTAGCTAGTTATAAACATCATGCCTGTTATACCTAGCTAGTTATATATAAATAATGCCTTTTATACCTAGCTAGTTATAAACATCATGCCTGTTATACCTAGCTAGTTATATAAACATCATGCCTGTTATACTTAACTAGTTATAAACATCATGCCTGTTATACATAGCTAGTTATATAAACATCATGCCTGTTATAACTAGCTAGTTATATGTACATCATGCCTGTTATACCTAGCTAGTTGTATAAACATCATGCCTGTTATACCTAACTAGTTATAAACATCATGCCTGTTATACATAACTAGTTATATAAACATCATGCCTGTTATACCTAACTAGTTATAAACAGCATGCCTGTTATACCTAGCTAGTTATATAAACATCATGCCTGTTATACCTAACTAGTTATAAACATCATGCCTGTTATAACTAGCTAGTTGTAAACATCATGCCTGTTATACCTAGCTAGTTATTTAAACATCATGCCTGTTATACCTAACTAGTTATAAACATCATGCCTGTTTTACATAGCTAGTTATATAAACATCATGCCTGTTATACCTAACTAGTTATAAACATCATGCCTGTTATATCTAGCTAGTTATAAACATCATGCCTGTTATACCTAGGTAGTTATATAAACATCATGCCTGTTATACCTAGCTAGTTATATAAACATCATGCCTGTTATACCTAACTAGTTATAAACATCATGCCTGTTATACCTAACTAGTTATATAAACATCATGCCTGTTATACCTAAGTAGTTATATAAACATCATGCCTGTTATACCTAAGTAGTTATAAACATCATGCCTGTTATACCTAGCTAGTTATAAACATCATGCCTGTTATACCTAGCTAGTTATATATAAATAATGCCTTTTATACCTAGCTAGTTATAAACATCATGCCTGTTATACCTAGCTAGTTATATTAACATCATGCTTGTTATCCTTAACTAGTTATAAACATAATGCCTGTTATACATAGCTAGTTATATAAACATCATGCCTGTTATAACTAGCTAGTTATATGTACATCATGCCTGTTATACCTCGCTAGTTGTATAAACATCATGCCTGTTATACCTAACTAGTTATAAACATCATGCCTGTTATACATAGCTAGTTATATAAACATCATGCCTGTTATAACTAGCTAGTTATATGTACATCATGCCTGTTATACCTAGCTAGTTGTATAAACATCATGCCTGTTATACCTAACTAGTTATAAACATCATGCCTCTTATACCTATCTAGTTATATGTACATCATGCCTGTTAAACCTATCTAGTTATATAAACATCATGCCTGTTATGCCTATCTAGTTATATGTACATCATGCCTGTTATACCTATCTAGTATTATAAACATCATGCCTGTTATACCTAGCTAGTTATATAAACATCATGCCTGTTATACCTAACTAGTTATAAACATCATGCCTGTTATACCTAGCTAGTTATATGTACATCATGCCTATAATACCTAGCTAGTTATAAACATCATGCCTGTTATACCTAGCTAGTTATATGTACATCATGCCTGTTATACCTAGCTAGTTATAAACATCTTGCCTGTTATACTTAGCTAGTTATATAAACATCATGCCTGTTATACCTAACAAGTTATAAACAGCATGCCTGTTATACCTAGCTAGTTATATAAACATCATGCCTGTTATACCTAACTAGTTATAAACATCATGCCTGTTATACCTAGCTAGTTATATGTACATCATGCCTGTTATACCTAGCTAGTTGTATAAACATCATGCCTGTTATACCTAACTAGTTATAAACATCATGCCTGTTATACCTATCTAGTTATATGTACATCATGCCATTTATACCTAGCTAGATATATAAACATCATGCCTGTTATACCTAACTAGTTATAAACATCATGACTGTCATACCTTGCTAGTTATATGTACATCATGCATGTTATACCCAGCTAGTTATATGTACATCATGCCTGTTATACCTAGGTAGTTATGTAAACATCATGCCTGTTATACCTAACTAGTTATATGTACATCATGCCTGTTATACCTAACTAGTTGTAAACATCATGCCTGTTTTTACATAGCTAGTTATATAAACATCATGCCTTTTATACCTAACTAGTTATAAACATCATGCCTGTTATACCTAACTAGTAATAAACATCATGCCTGTTGGGGTCTAATTATATAAACATCATGCCTGTCATACATAGCTAGTTATAAACATCATGCCTGTTATACCTAGCTAGTTATATGTACCTCATGCCTGTTATACCTAGCTAGTTATAAACTTCATGACTGTTATACCTAGCTAGTTATATGTACATCATGCCTGTTATACCTTGCTAGTTATATGTACATCATGCCTGTTATACCTAGGTAGTTATGTAAACATCATGCCTGTATACCTAACTAGTTATATGTACATCATGCCTGTTATACCTAGCTAGTTATATGTACATCATGCCTGTTATACCTAGCTAGTTCTAAACATCATGCCTGTTATACCTAGCTAGTTATATAAACATCATGCCTGCTGTAACTAACTAGATATAAACTACATGCCTGTTATACCTAGCTAGATATATAAACATCATGACTGTTATACCTAACTAGTTATAAACATCATGCCTGTTATACCTAGCTAGTTATAAACATCATGCCTGTTATACCTAACTAGTTATAAACATCATGCCTGTTATACCTAACTAGTTATAAACATCATGCCTGTTATACCTAGCTAGTTATAAACATCATGCTTGTTTCCCCAGCTAGTTATATAAACATCATGCCTGTTATACCTAGGTAGTTATGTAAACATCATGCCTGTATACCTAACTAGTTATATGTACATCATGCCTGTTATACCTAGCTAGTTATATGTACATCATGCCTGTTATACCTAGCTAGTTATAAACATCATGCCTGTTATACCTAGCTAGTTATATAAACATCATGCCTGCTGTAACTAACTAGATATAAACTACATGCCTGTTATACCTAGCTAGATATATAAACATCATGACTGTTATACCTAACTAGTTATAAACATCATGACTGTTATACCTAGCTAGTTATAAACATCATGCCTGTTATACCTAGCTAGTTATATAAACATCATGCCTCTTAAACCTAACTAGTTATAAACATCATGCCTGTTATACCTAGCTAGTTATATGTACATCATGCCTTTATACCTAGCTAGTTATATAAACATCATGCCTGTTATACCTAACTAGTTATAAACATCATGCCTGTTATACCTAGCAAGTTATATAAACATCATGCCTGTTATACCTAAGTAGTTAAAAACATCATGCCTGTTATACCTAGCTTGTTATAAACATCATGCCTGTTATAACTAGCTAGTTATATATAAATAATGCCTTTTATACCTAGCTAGTTATAAACATCATGCCTGTTATACCTAGCTAGTTATATAAACATCATGCCTGTTATACCTAACTAGTTATAAACATCATGCCTGTTATACATAGCTAGTTATATAAACATCATGCCTGTTATAACTAGCTAGTTATATGTACATCATGCCTGTTATACCTAGCTAGTTGTATAAACATCATGCCTGTTATACCTAGCTAGTTATAAACATCATGCCTGTTATACCTATCTAGTTATATGTACATCATGCCTGTTATACCTAGCTAGATATATAAACATCATGCCTGTTATACCTAACTAGTTATAAACATCATGACTGTCATACCTTGCTAGTTATATGTACATCATGCATGTTATACCCAGCTAGTTATATGTACATCATGCCTGTTATACCTAGGTAGTTATGTAACCATCATGCCTGTTATACCTAACTAGTTATATGTACATCATGCCTGTTATACCTAACTAGTTGTAAACATCATGCCTCTTTTACATAGCTAGTTATATAAACATCATGCCTGTTATACCTAACTAGTTATAAACATCATGCCTGTTATACCTAACTAGTAATAAACATCATGCCTGTTGGGGTCTAATTATATAAACATCATGCCTGTCATACATAGCTAGTTATATGTACATCATGCCTGTTATACCTAGCTAGTTATATGTACATCATGCCTGTTATACCTAGCTAGTTATAAACATCATGCCTGTTATACCTAGCTAGTTATATAAACATCATGCCTGCTGTAACTAACTAGATATAAACTACATGCCTGTTATACCTAGCTAGATATATAAACATCATGCCTGTTATACCTTGCTAGTTATATGTACATCATGCCTGTTATACCTAGGTAGTTATGTAAACATCATGCCTGTATACCTAACTAGTTATATGTACATCATGCCTGTTATACCTAGCTAGTTATATGTACATCATGCCTGTTATACCTAGCTAGTTATAAACATCATGCCTGTTATACCTAGATAGTTATATAAACATCATGCCTGCTGTAACTAACTAGATATAAACTCAATGCCTGTTATACCTAGCTAGATATATAAACATCATGACTGCTATACCTAACTAGTTATAAACATCATGCTCTGTTATACCTAGCTAGTTATAAACATCATGCCTGTTATACCTAGCTAGTTATATATAAATCATGCCTGTTATACCTAACTAGTTATAAATATCATGCCTGTTATACCTAGATAGTTATATAAACATCATGCCTGTTATACCTTGCTAGTTATAAACATCATGCCTGTTTTACCTAGAAAGTTATATAAACATCATGCCTGTTATGCCTAGCAAGTTATATAAACATCATGCCTGTTATACCTAGCTAGTTATAAACATCATGCCTGTTATACCTAGCTAGTTATATAAACATCATGCATGTTATACCCAGCTAGTATTATAAACATCATGCCTGTTATACCTAGCTAGTTATATAAACATCATGCCTGTTATACCTAACTAGTTATAAACATCATGCCTGTTATACCTAGCTAGTTATATGTACATCATGTCTGTAATACCTAGCTAGTTATAAACATCATGCCTGTTATACCTAGCTAGTTATATGTACATCATGCCTGTTATACTTAGCTAGTTATAAACATCATGCCTGTTATACTTAGCTAGTTATATAAACATCATGCCTGTTATACCTAACTAGTTATAAACAGCATGCCTGTTATACTTAGCTAGTTATATAAACATCATGCCTGTTATACCTAACTAGTTATAAACATCATGCCTGTTATACCTAGCTAGTTATATGTACATCATGCCTGTTATACCTAGCTAGTTGTATAAACATCATGCCTGTTATACCTAACTAGTTATAAACATCATGCCTGTTATACCTATCTAGTTATATGTACATCATGCCATTTATACCTAGCTAGATATATAAACATCATGCCTGTTATACCTAACTAGTTATAAACATCATGACTGTCATACCTTGCTAGTTATATGTACATCATGCATGTTATACCCAGCTAGTTATATGTACATCATGCCTGTTATACCTAGGTAGTTATGTAAACATCATGCCTGTTATACCTAACTAGTTATAAACATCATGCCTGTTATACCTAGCTAGTTATATGTACATCATGTCTGTAATACCTAGCTAGTTATAAACATCATGCCTGTTATACCTAGCTAGTTATATGTACATCATGCCTGTTATACCTAGCTAGTTATAAACATCTTGCCTGTTATACTTAGCTAGTTATATAAACATCATGCCTGTTATACCTAACAAGTTATAAACAGCATGCCTGTTATACCTAGCTAGTTATATAAACATCATGCCTGTTATACCTAACTAGTTATAAACATCATGCCTGTTATACCTAGCTAGTTATATGTACATCATGCCTGTTATACCTAGCTAGTTGTATAAACATCATGCCTGTTATACCTAACTAGTTATAAACATCATGCCTGTTATACCTATCTAGTTATATGTACATCATGCCATTTATACCTAGCTAGATATATAAACATCATGCCTGTTATACCTAACTAGTTATAAACATCATGACTGTCATACCTTGCTAGTTATATGTACATCATGCATGTTATACCCAGCTAGTTATATGTACATCATGCCTGTTATACCTAGGTAGTTATGTAAACATCATGCCTGTTATACCTAACTAGTTATATGTACATCATGCCTGTTATACCTAACTAGTTGTAAACATCATGCCTGTTTTACATAGCTAGTTATATAAACATCATGCCTTTTATACCTAACTAGTTATAAACATCATGCCTGTTATACCTAACTAGTAATAAACATCATGCCTGTTGGGGTCTAATTATATAAACATCATGCCTGTCATACATAGCTAGTTATAAACATCATGCCTGTTATACCTAGCTAGTTATATGTACCTCATGCCTGTTATACCTAGCTAGTTATAAACTTCATGACTGTTATACCTAGCTAGTTATATGTACATCATGCCTGTTATACCTTGCTAGTTATATGTACATCATGCCTGTTATACCTAGGTAGTTATGTAAACATCATGCCTGTATACCTAACTAGTTATATGTACATCATGCCTGTTATACCTAGCTAGTTATATGTACATCATGCCTGTTATACCTAGCTAGTTCTAAACATCATGCCTGTTATACCTAGCTAGTTATATAAACATCATGCCTGCTGTAACTAACTAGATATAAACTACATGCCTGTTATACCTAGCTAGATATATAAACATCATGACTGTTATACCTAACTAGTTATAAACATCATGCCTGTTATACCTAGCTAGTTATAAACATCATGCCTGTTATACCTAACTAGTTATAAACATCATGCCTGTTATACCTAACTAGTTATAAACATCATGCCTGTTATACCTAGCTAGTTATAAACATCATGCTTGTTTCCCCAGCTAGTTATATAAACATCATGCCTGTTATACCTAGGTAGTTATGTAAACATCATGCCTGTATACCTAACTAGTTATATGTACATCATGCCTGTTATACCTAGCTAGTTATATGTACATCATGCCTGTTATACCTAGCTAGTTATAAACATCATGCCTGTTATACCTAGCTAGTTATATAAACATCATGCCTGCTGTAACTAACTAGATATAAACTACATGCCTGTTATACCTAGCTAGATATATAAACATCATGACTGTTATACCTAACTAGTTATAAACATCATGACTGTTATACCTAGCTAGTTATAAACATCATGCCTGTTATACCTAGCTAGTTATATAAACATCATGCCTCTTAAACCTAACTAGTTATAAACATCATGCCTGTTATACCTAGCTAGTTATATGTACATCATGCCTTTTATACCTAGCTAGTTATATAAACATCATGCCTGTTATACCTAACTAGTTATAAACATCATGCCTGTTATACCTAGCAAGTTATATAAACATCATGCCTGTTATACCTAAGTAGTTAAAAACATCATGCCTGTTATACCTAGCTTGTTATAAACATCATGCCTGTTATAACTAGCTAGTTATATATAAATAATGCCTTTTATACCTAGCTAGTTATAAACATCATGCCTGTTATACCTAGCTAGTTATATAAACATCATGCCTGTTATACCTAACTAGTTATAAACATCATGCCTGTTATACATAGCTAGTTATATAAACATCATGCCTGTTATAACTAGCTAGTTATATGTACATCATGCCTGTTATACCTAGCTAGTTGTATAAACATCATGCCTGTTATACCTAGCTAGTTATAAACATCATGCCTGTTATACCTATCTAGTTATATGTACATCATGCCTGTTATACCTAGCTAGATATATAAACATCATGCCTGTTATACCTAACTAGTTATAAACATCATGACTGTCATACCTTGCTAGTTATATGTACATCATGCATGTTATACCCAGCTAGTTATATGTACATCATGCCTGTTATACCTAGGTAGTTATGTAACCATCATGCCTGTTATACCTAACTAGTTATATGTACATCATGCCTGTTATACCTAACTAGTTGTAAACATCATGCCTCTTTTACATAGCTAGTTATATAAACATCATGCCTGTTATACCTAACTAGTTATAAACATCATGCCTGTTATACCTAACTAGTAATAAACATCATGCCTGTTGGGGTCTAATTATATAAACATCATGCCTGTCATACATAGCTAGTTATATGTACATCATGCCTGTTATACCTAGCTAGTTATATGTACATCATGCCTGTTATACCTAGCTAGTTATAAACATCATGCCTGTTATACCTAGCTAGTTATATAAACATCATGCCTGCTGTAACTAACTAGATATAAACTACATGCCTGTTATACCTAGCTAGATATATAAACATCATGCCTGTTATACCTTGCTAGTTATATGTACATCATGCCTGTTATACCTAGGTAGTTATGTAAACATCATGCCTGTATACCTAACTAGTTATATGTACATCATGCCTGTTATACCTAGCTAGTTATATGTACATCATGCCTGTTATACCTAGCTAGTTATAAACATCATGCCTGTTATACCTAGATAGTTATATAAACATCATGCCTGCTGTAACTAACTAGATATAAACTCAATGCCTGTTATACCTAGCTAGATATATAAACATCATGACTGCTATACCTAACTAGTTATAAACATCATGCCTGTTATACCTAGCTAGTTATAAACATCATGCCTGTTATACCTAGCTAGTTATATATAAATCATGCCTGTTATACCTAACTAGTTATAAATATCATGCCTGTTATACCTAGATAGTTATATAAACATCATGCCTGTTATACCTTGCTAGTTATAAACATCATGCCTGTTTTACCTAGAAAGTTATATAAACATCATGCCTGTTATGCCTAGCAAGTTATATAAACATCATGCCTGTTATACCTAGCTAGTTATAAACATCATGCCTGTTATACCTAGCTAGTTATATAAACATCATGCATGTTATACCCAGCTAGTATTATAAACATCATGCCTGTTATACCTAGCTAGTTATATAAACATCATGCCTGTTATACCTAACTAGTTATAAACATCATGCCTGTTATACCTAGCTAGTTATATGTACATCATGTCTGTAATACCTAGCTAGTTATAAACATCATGCCTGTTATACCTAGCTAGTTATATGTACATCATGCCTGTTATACTTAGCTAGTTATAAACATCATGCCTGTTATACTTAGCTAGTTATATAAACATCATGCCTGTTATACCTAACTAGTTATAAACAGCATGCCTGTTATACTTAGCTAGTTATATAAACATCATGCCTGTTATACCTAACTAGTTATAAACATCATGCCTGTTATACCTAGCTAGTTATATGTACATCATGCCTGTTATACCTAGCTAGTTGTATAAACATCATGCCTGTTATACCTAACTAGTTATAAACATCATGACTGTCATACCTTGCTAGTTATATGTACATCATGCATGTTATACCCAGCTAGTTATATGTACATCATGCCTGTTATACCTAGGTAGTTATGTAAACATCATGCCTGTTATACCTAACTAGTTATATGTACATCATGCCTGTTATACCTAACTAGTTGTAAACATCATGCCTGTTTTACATAGCTAGTTATATAAACATCATGCCTGTTATACCTAACTAGTTATAAACATCATGCCTGTTATACCTAACTAGTAATAAACATCATGCCTGTTGGGGTCTAATTATATAAACATCATGCCTGTCATACATAGCTAGTTATAAACATCATGCCTGTTATACCTAGCTAGTTATATGTACATCATGCCTGTTATACCTAGCTAGTTATAAACGTCATGCCTGTTATACCTAGCTAGTTATATGTACATCATGCCTGTTATACCTAACTAGTTATATGTACATCATGCCTGTTATACCTAGGTAGTTATGTAAACATCATGCCTGTATACCTAACTAGTTATATGTACATCATGCCTGTTATACCTAGCTAGTTATATGTACATCATGCCTGTTATACCTAGCTAGTTATAAACATCATGCCTGTTATACCTAGCTAGTTATATAAACATCATGCCTGTTATACCTAGCTAGTTATAAACATCATGCCTGTTATACCTAGCTAGTTATATAAACATCATGCCTGTTATACCTAGGTAGTTATGTAAACATCATGCCTGTATACCTAACTAGTTATATGTACATCATGCCTGTTATACCTAGCTAGTTATATGTACATCATGCCTGTTATACCTAGCTAGTTATATAAACATCATGCCTGCTGTAACTAACTAGATATAAACTCAATGCCTGTTATACCTAGCTAGATATATAAACATCATGACTGTTATACATAACTAGTTATAAACATCATGCCTGTTATACCTTGCTAGTTATAAACATCATGCCTGTTATACCTAGCTAGTTATATAAACATCATGCCTGCTGTAACTAACTAGATATAAACTCAATGCCTGTTATACCTAGCTAGATATATAAACATCATGACTGTTATACATAACTAGTTATAAACATCATGCCTGTTATACCTTGCTAGTTATAAACATCATGCCTGTTATACCTAGCTAGTTATATAAACATCATGCCTGTTATACCTAACTAGTTATAAACATCATGCCTGTTATACCTAGCTAGTTATATGTACATCATGCCTGTTATACCTAGCTAGTTATATAAACATCATGCCTGTTATACCTAACTAGTTATAAACATCATGCCTGTTATACCTAGCAAGTTATATAAAAATCATGCCTGTTATCCCTTAGTAGTTATAAACATCATGTCTGTTATACCTAGCTAGTTATAAACATCATGCCTGTTATACCTAGCTAGTTATATATAAATCATGCATGTCATTCCTAACTAGTTATTAACATCATGCCTGTTATACCTAACTAGTTAGAAACATCATGCCTGTTATACCTAGCTAGTTATATAAACATCATGCCTGTTATACCTAACTAGTTATATGTACATCATGCCTGTTATACCTAGCTAGTTATATAAACATCATGCCTGTTATACCTAACTAGTTATTTGTACATCATGCCTGTTATACCTAGCTAGTTATATGTACATCATGCCTGTTATACCTAGCTAGTTATATAAACATCATGCCTGTTATACCTAACTAGTTATAAACATCATGCCTGTTATACCTAGCAAGTTATATAAACATCATGCCTGTTATTCCTAAGTAGTTATAAACATCATGCCTGTTATACCTAGCTAGTTATAAACATCATGCCTGTTATACCTAGCTAGTTATATATAAATCATGCCTGTTATTCCTAACTAGTTATAAACATCATGCCTGTTATACCTAGCTAGCTATATAAACATCATGCCTGTTTTACCTAACTAGTTATAAACATCATGCCTGTTATACCTAACTAGTTATATGTACATCATGCCTGTTATACCTAGCTAGTTATATAAACATCATGCCTGTTATACCTAACTAGTTATAAACATCATGCCTGTTATACCTAGCAAGTTATATAAACATCATGCCTGTTATCCCTAAGTAGTTATAAACATCATGCCTGTTATACCTAGCTAGTTATATATAAATCATGCATGTCATTCCTAACTAGTTATAAACATCATGCCTGTTATACCTACCTAGTTATATAAACATCATGCCTGTTGTACCTAACTAGTTATAAACATCATGCCTGTTATACCTAGCTAGTTATAAACATCATGCCTGTTATACCTAACTAGATATATAAACATTGCCTGTCATGCCTAGCAAGTTATATAAACATCATGACTGTTACACCTAGCTTGTTATACGTACATCATGCCTGTTATACCTAGCTAGTTATATAAACATCATGCCTGTTATACCTAACTAGTTATAAACATCATGCCTGTTATACCTATCTACTTATAATCATCATGCCTGTTAAACCTAGCTAGTTATATAAACATCATGCCTGTATTACCTAACTAGTTATAAACATCATGCCTGTTATACCTAACTAGTTATAAACATCATGCCTGTTATACCTAACTAGTTATAAACATCATGCCTGTTATACCTATTTTTTATTATAAACATCATACCTGTTATACCTAGCTAGTTATATAAACATCATGCCTGTTATACCTAGCTAGTTATATAAACATCATGCCTGTTATACCAAGCTAGTTATATAAACATCATGCCTGTTATACGTAGCTACTTATAAACACCACCCCTGTTATACCTAGCTAGTTATATGTACATCATGCCTGTTATACCCAGCTAGGTATAAACATCATACCTTTTAAACCTAGCTAGTTATAAACATCATGTCTGTTATACCTAGCTAGTTATAAACATCATGCCTGTTGTACCTAGTTAGTTATATTTACATCATGCCTGTTATACCTAACTAGTTATAAAAATCATGCCTGTTATACCTTGCTAGTTATATAAACATCATGCCTGTTATACCTAGCTACTTATAAACATCATGCCTATTATACCTAGCTAGTTATATAAACATCATGCCAGTTATACCTAGCTAGTTATATAAACATCATGCCTGTTAAACCTAGCTAGTTATATAAACGTCATGCCTGCTATACCTAGCTACTTATAAACACCATCCCTGTTATACCTAGCTAGTTATATGTACATCATGCCTGTTATACCCAGCTAGGTATAAACATCATGCCTTTTAAACCTAGCTAGTTATAAACATCATGTCTGTTATACCTAGCTAGTTATAAACATCATGCCTGTTGTACCTAGTTAGTTATATTTACATCATGCCTGTTATACCTAACTAGTTATAAAAATCATGCCAGTTATACCTAGCTAGTTATATAAACATCATGCCTGTTATACCTAGCTACTTATAAACATCATGCCTATTATACCTAGCTAGTTTTATAAACATCATGCCTGTTATACCTAACTAATTATAAACATCATGCCTGTTATACCTAACTAATTATAAACATCATGCCTGTTATACCTAACTAGTTATAAACATCATGCCTGTTATACCTAGCTAGTTATATAAACATCATGCCTGTTATACCTAACTAGTTCTATGTACATCATGCCTGTTATACCTAGCTAGTTATAAACATCATGCCTGTTATACCTAGCTACTTATAAACATCATGCCTATTATACCTAGCTAGTTATATAAACATCATGCCTGTTATACCTAACTAGTTATAAACATCATGCCTGTTATACCTAACTAGTTATAAACATCATGCCTGTTATACCTAGCTAGTTATATAAACATCATGCCTGTTATACCTAACTAGTTCTATGTACATCATGCCTGTTATACCTAGCTAGTTATAAACATCATGCCTGTTATACCTAGCTACTTATAAACATCATGCCTATTATACCTAGCTAGTTATATAAACATCATGCCTGTTATACCTAACTAGTTATAAACATCATGCCTGTTATACCTAACTAGTTATAAACATCATGCCTGTTATACCTAGCTAGTTATATAAACATCATGCCTGTTAAACCTAACTAGTTATAAACATCATGCCTGTTATACCTAGCTAGTTATATAAACATCATGCCTGTTATACCTAGCTAGTTATATAAACATCATGCCTGTTATACCTAGCTAATTATAAACATCATGCCTGTTATACCTAACTAGTTATAAACATCATGCCTGTTATACCTAACTAGTTATAATCATCATGCCTGTTATATCTAGCTAGTTATACAAAACATCATGCCTGTTATACCTAGCTAGTTATATAAACATCATGCCTGTTATACCTAGCTAGTTATAAACATCATGCCTGTAATACCTAACTAGTTATAAACATCATGCCTGTTATACCTAACTAGTTATGAACATCATGCCTGTTATACCTAGCTAGTTATATAAACATCATGCCTGTTATACCTAGCTAGTTATATGTACATCATGCCTGTTATACCTAACTAGTTATATGTACATCATGCCTGTTATACCTAGCTAGTTATATGTACATCATGCCTGTTATACCTAGCTAGTTATATAAACATCATGCCTGTTATACCTAACTAGTTATATGTACATCATGCCTGTTATACCTAGCTAGTTATATGTACATCATGCCTGTTATACCTAGCTAGTTATATAAACATCATGCCTGTTATACCTAACTAGTTATAAACATCATGCCTGTTATACCTAGCAAGTTATAAAAACATCATGCCTGTTATTCCTAAGTAGTTATAAACATCATGCCTGTTATACCTAGCTAGTTATAAACATCATGCCTGTTATACCTAGCTAGTTATATATAAATCATGCCTGTTATTCCTAACTAGTTATAAACATCATGCCTGTTATACCTAGCTAGTTATATAAACATCATGCCTGTTATACCTAACTAGTTATAAAGATCATGCCTGTTATACCTAGCTAGTTATATGTATATCATGCCTGTTATACCTAGCTAGTTATATAAACATCATGCCTGTTATACCTAGCTAATTATAAACATCATGCCTGTTATACCTAACTAGTTATAAACATCATGCCTGTTATACCTAACTAGTTATAAACATCATGCCTGTTATATCTAGCTAGTTATACAAAACATCATGCCTGTTATACCTAGCTAGTTATATAAACATCATGCCTGTTATACCTAGCTAGTTATAAACATCATGCCTGTAATACCTAACTAGTTATAAACATCATGCCTGTTATACCTAACTAGTTATGAACATCATGCCTGTTATACCTAGCTAGTTATATAAACATCATGCCTGTTATACCTAGCTAGTTATATGTACATCATGCCTGTATACCTAACTAGTTATATGTACATCATGCCTGTTATACCTAGCTAGTTATATGTACATCATGCCTGTTATACCTAGCTAGTTATATAAACATCATGCCTGTTATACCTAACTAGTTATATGTACATCATGCCTGTTATACCTAGCTAGTTATATGTACATCATGCCTGTTATACCTAGCTAGTTATATAAACATCATGCCTGTTATACCTAACTAGTTATAAACATCATGCCTGTTATACCTAGCAAGTTATAAAAACATCATGCCTGTTATTCCTAAGTAGTTATAAACATCATGCCTGTTATACCTAGCTAGTTATAAACATCATGCCTGTTATACCTAGCTAGTTATATATAAATCATGCCTGTTATTCCTAACTAGTTATAAACATCATGCCTGTTATACCTAGCTAGTTATATAAACATCATGCCTGTTATACCTAACTAGTTATAAAGATCATGCCTGTTATACCTAGCTAGTTATATGTATATCATGCCTGTTATACCTAGCTAGTTATATAAACATCATGCCTGTTATACCTAACTAGTTATAAACATCATGCCTGTTATACCTAGCAAGTTATATAAACATCATGCCTGTTATACCTAACTAGTTATAAACATCATGCCTGTTATACCTAACTAGTTATAATCATCATGCCTGTTATATCTAGCTAGTTATACAAAACATCATGCCTGTTATACCTAGCTAGTTATATAAACATCATGCCTGTTATACCTAGCTAGTTATAAACATCATGCCTGTAATACCTAACTAGTTATAAACATCATGCCTGTTATACCTAACTAGTTATGAACATCATGCCTGTTATACCTAGCTAGTTATATAAACATCATGCCTGTTATACCTAGCTAGTTATATGTACATCATGCCTGTTATACCTAACTAGTTATATGTACATCATGCCTGTTATACCTAGCTAGTTATATGTACATCATGCCTGTTATACCTAGCTAGTTATATAAACATCATGCCTGTTATACCTAACTAGTTATATGTACATCATGCCTGTTATACCTAGCTAGTTATATGTACATCATGCCTGTTATACCTAGCTAGTTATATAAACATCATGCCTGTTATACCTAACTAGTTATAAACATCATGCCTGTTATACCTAGCAAGTTATAAAAACATCATGCCTGTTATTCCTAAGTAGTTATAAACATCATGCCTGTTATACCTAGCTAGTTATAAACATCATGCCTGTTATACCTAGCTAGTTATATATAAATCATGCCTGTTATTCCTAACTAGTTATAAACATCATGCCTGTTATACCTAGCTAGTTATATAAACATCATGCCTGTTATACCTAACTAGTTATAAAGATCATGCCTGTTATACCTAGCTAGTTATATGTATATCATGCCTGTTATACCTAGCTAGTTATATAAACATCATGCCTGTTATACCTAGCTAATTATAAACATCATGCCTGTTATACCTAACTAGTTATAAACATCATGCCTGTTATACCTAACTAGTTATAAACATCATGCCTGTTATATCTAGCTAGTTATACAAAACATCATGCCTGTTATACCTAGCTAGTTATATAAACATCATGCCTGTTATACCTAGCTAGTTATAAACATCATGCCTGTAATACCTAACTAGTTATAAACATCATGCCTGTTATACCTAACTAGTTATGAACATCATGCCTGTTATACCTAGCTAGTTATATAAACATCATGCCTGTTATACCTAGCTAGTTATATGTACATCATGCCTGTTATACCTAACTAGTTATATGTACATCATGCCTGTTATACCTAGCTAGTTATATGTACATCATGCCTGTTATACCTAGCTAGTTATATAAACATCATGCCTGTTATACCTAACTAGTTATATGTACATCATGCCTGTTATACCTAGCTAGTTATATGTACATCATGCCTGTTATACCTAGCTAGTTATATAAACATCATGCCTGTTATACCTAACTAGTTATAAACATCATGCCTGTTATACCTAGCAAGTTATAAAAACATCATGCCTGTTATTCCTAAGTAGTTATAAACATCATGCCTGTTATACCTAGCTAGTTATAAACATCATGCCTGTTATACCTAGCTAGTTATATATAAATCATGCCTGTTATTCCTAACTAGTTATAAACATCATGCCTGTTATACCTAGCTAGTTATATAAACATCATGCCTGTTATACCTAACTAGTTATAAAGATCATGCCTGTTATACCTAGCTAGTTATATGTATATCATGCCTGTTATACCTAGCTAGTTATATAAACATCATGCCTGTTATACCTAACTAGTTATAAACATCATGCCTGTTATACCTAGCAAGTTATATACACATCATGCCTGTTATCCCTAAGTAGTTATAAACATCATGCCTGTTATACCTAACTAGTTATAAACATCATGCCTGTTATACCTAACTAGTTATAAACATCATGCCTGTTATACCTATCTTGTTATAAACATCATACCTGTTATACCTAGCTAGTTATATAAACATCATGCCTGTTATACCTAGCTAGTTATATAAACATCATGCCTGTTATACCTAGCTAGTTATATAAACATCATGCCTGTTATACCTAGCTACTTATAAACACCACCCCTGTTATACCTAGCTAGTTATATGTACATCATGCCTGTTATACCCAGCTAGTTATATGTACATCATGCCTGTTATACCTAGCTAGTTATATAAACATCATGCCTGTTATACCTAACTAGTTATATGTACATCATGCCTGTTATACCTAGCTAGTTATATGTACATCATGCCTGTTATACCTAGCTAGTTATATGTACATCATGCCTGTTATACCTAGCTAGTTATATAAACATCATGCCTGTTATACCTAACTAGATATATGTACATCATGCCTGTTATACCTAGCTAGTTATATGTACATCATGCCTGTTATACCTAGCTAGTTATATAAACATCATGCCTGTTATACCTAACTAGTTATAAACATCATGCCTGTTATACCTAGCAAGTTATAAAAACATCATGCCTGTTATTCCTAAGTAGTTATAAACATCATGCCTGTTATACCTAGCTAGTTATAAACATCATGCCTGTTATACCTAGCTAGTTATATGTACATCATGCCTGTTATACCTAGCTAGTTATATGTACATCATGCCTGTTATACCTAGCTAGTTATATAAACATCATGCCTGT
Organism: Brachymystax lenok tsinlingensis; assembly: GCA_030435695.1. Lineage (NCBI taxonomy): Eukaryota > Metazoa > Chordata > Actinopteri > Salmoniformes > Salmonidae > Brachymystax > Brachymystax lenok. The sequence continues at coordinate 67,898,421 of CM059814.1, forward strand.
TATACCTAACTAGTTATAAACATCATGCCTGTTATACCTAGCAAGTTATAAAAACATCATGCCTGTTATTCCTAAGTAGTTATAAACATCATGCCTGTTATACCTAGCTAGTTATAAACATCATGCCTGTTATACCTAGCTAGTTATATATAAATCATGCCTGTTATTCCTAACTAGTTATAAACATCATGCCTGTTATACCTAGCTAGTTATATAAACATCATGCCTGTTATACCTAACTAGTTATAAACATCATGCCTGTTATACCTAGCTAGTTATATGTATATCATGCCTGTTATACCTAGCTAGTTATATAAACATCATGCCTGTTATACCTAACTAGTTATAAACATCATGCCTGTTATACCTAGCAAGTTATATAAACATCATGCCTGTTATCCCTAAGTAGTTATAAACATCATGCCTGTTATACCTAACTAGTTATAAACATCATACCTGTTATACCTAGCTAGTTATATAAACATCATGCCTGTTATACCTAGCTAGTTATATAAACATCATGCCTGTTATACCTAGCTAGTTATATAAACATCATGCCTGTTATACCTAGCTACTTATAAACACCACCCCTGTTATACCTAGCTAGTTATATGTACATCATGCCTGTTATACCCAGCTAGGTATAAACATCATGCCTTTTAAACCTAGCTAGTTATAAACATCATGTCTGTTATACCTAGCTAGTTATAAACATCATGCCTGTTGTACCTAGTTAGTTATATTTACATCATGCCTGTTATACCTAACTAGTTATAAAAATCATGCCTGTTATACCTAGCTAGTTATATAAACATCATGCCTGTTATACCTAGCTACTTATAAACATCATGCCTATTATACCTAGCTAGTTTTATAAACATCATGCCTGTTATACCTAACTAATTATAAACATCATGCCTGTTATACCTAGCTACTTATAAACATCATGCCTATTATACCTAGCTAGTTTTATAAACATCATGCCTGTTATACCTAACTAGTTATAAACATCATGCCTGTTATACCTAGCTAGTTATATAAACATCATGCCTGTTATACCTAACTAGTTATATACATAATGCCTGTTATACCTAGCTAGTTATATAAACATCATGCCTGTTATACCTAACTATTTATAAACATCATGCCTGTTATACCTATCTTGTTATAAACATCATGCCTGTTATACCTAGCTAGTTATATAAACATCATGCCTGTTATACCTAGCTAGTTATATAAACATCATGCCTTTTATACCTAGCTAGTTATATAAACATCATGCCTGTTATACCTAGCTACTTATAAACACCATCCCTGTTATACCTAGCTAGTTATATGTACATCATGCCTGTTATACCCAGCTAGGTATAAACATCTTGCCTTTTAAACCTAGCTAGTTATAAACATCATGTCTGTTATACTTAGCTAGTTATCAACATCATGCCTTTTGTACCTAGTTAGTTATATTTACATCATGCCTGTTATACCTAGCTAGTTATATAAACATCATGCCTGTTATACCTAGCTACTTATAAACATCACGCCTGTTATACCTAGCTAGTTATAAACATCATGCCTATTATACCTAGCTAGTTATATAAACATCATGCCTGTTATACCTAACTAGTTATAAACATCATGCCTGTTATACCTAGCTAGTTATATAAACATCATGTCTGTTATACCTAGCTAGTTATAAACATCATGCCTGTTGTACCTAGTTAGTTATATTTACATCATGCCTGTTATACCTAACTAGTTATAAAAATCATGCCTGTTATACCTAGCTAGTTATATAAACATCATGCCTGTTATACCTAGCTACTTATAAACATCATGCCTATTATACCTAGCTAGTTTTATAAACATCATGCCTGTTATACCTAACTAATTATAAACATCATGCCTGTTATACCTAGCTACTTATAAACATCATGCCTATTATACCTAGCTAGTTTTATAAACATCATGCCTGTTATACCTAACTAGTTATAAACATCATGCCTGTTATACCTAGCTAGTTATATAAACATCATGCCTGTTATACCTAACTAGTTATATACATAATGCCTGTTATACCTAGCTAGTTATATAAACATCATGCCTGTTATACCTAACTATTTATAAACATCATGCCTGTTATACCTATCTTGTTATAAACATCATGCCTGTTATACCTAGCTAGTTATATAAACATCATGCCTGTTATACCTAGCTAGTTATATAAACATCATGCCTTTTATACCTAGCTAGTTATATAAACATCATGCCTGTTATACCTAGCTACTTATAAACACCATCCCTGTTATACCTAGCTAGTTATATGTACATCATGCCTGTTATACCCAGCTAGGTATAAACATCTTGCCTTTTAAACCTAGCTAGTTATAAACATCATGTCTGTTATACTTAGCTAGTTATCAACATCATGCCTTTTGTACCTAGTTAGTTATATTTACATCATGCCTGTTATACCTAACTAGTTATAAAAATCATGCCTGTTATACCTAGCTTGTTATATAAACATCATGCCTGTTATACCTAACTAGTTATATGTACATCATGCCTGTTATACCTAGCTAGTTATATAAACATCATGCCTGTTATACCTAGCTACTTATAAACATCACGCCTGTTATACCTAGCTAGTTATAAACATCATGCCTATTATACCTAGCTAGTTATATAAACATCATGCCTGTTATACCTAACTAGTTATAAACATCATGCCTGTTATACCTAGCTAGTTATATAAACATCATGCCTGTTAAACCTAACTAGTTATATAAACATCATGCCTGTTATACCTAGCTACTTATAAACACCATGCCTATTATACCTAGCTACTTATATGTACATCATGCCTGTTATACCTAGCTAGTTATATAAACATCATGCCTGTTATACATAACTAGTTATAAACATCATGCCTGTTATACCTAGCTAGTTATATGAACATCATGCCTGTTATACCTAGCTAGTTATAAACATCATGCCTGTTATACCTAGCTAGTTATATGTACATCATGCCTGTTATACCTAGCTAGTTATAAACATCATGCCTGTTATACCTAGCTAGTAATAAACATCATGCTTGTTATACCTAGCTAGTAATAAACATCATGCCTGTTATTCCTAGCTAGATCTAAACATTATATACATCATCAAAATTCTCTTTCCTGGAGTGTAATTTTTAAAAATCAATTCACTGTGTACATTTCCTAATCAATTCAGTGTGAATGTTTACATTCATGTTGCACATAAAATATTGTCCTGATAAGTGCACAGTTGTCAGCTTTTTCCTATTTAGAGATAAACAGTGTGACTGACACCATATCTATTCATGGGGGTCACAACACCATTTTATGGAGGTTGGCTGTGTTAACGTCGTATTAACCCATGTCCCTGTTCAGTGTGTGTAACAATAGACAACCCATCACTCAGGGTTGTAAAGCTAGCATGGATTATATACGTTTCCCTCTCTCTCTCTCTCTCTCTCTCTCTCTCTCTTTCTCACACACACACACACACACACACACACACACGCACACACACGCACACACACACTCTTGTATAACTAACCTTGTGGGGCCACGCTATTCAGTTCCATTCAAAATCCCATTTTCCCTAACCCTAACACATACCCTTACCCTAATCCTAACCTTAACCTTAACCCTAAACCAAACCCTAGCTCCTAACCCTAATTCAATCCCCCTGGGAATAGCATTTGACCTTGTGGGGACTTACAAAATGTTCCCAGGTGGTAAAATGTATGTTTGTTTAATATTCTTTTGGGGACTTCTGGTCCCCACAAGTATAGTTAAACATGTCCACACACACACACACACACACACACACACACACACACACACACACACACACACACACACACACACACACACACACACACACACACACACACACACACACACAGAATATAGCCGTGCTGAGGGAAGAAGGCAACCAAGAGAATGTCTGTTTCCACCAGATGAAGCCTCCTACTGTGTTAAACCCTGTATTTCCAGCCCCGCCAGCTGATTATCTATCTTTAGTTCCATAATCATTCACCTAATGCCGATTAATCATGGCTAATTTGCTGATTATTAATGCATAATTGGCTGAGATGGCAATTATAATTAAAACCGCGAGACTGCAGGCAACCAACCAGCGGGTATGAGGAGTTACGCAATCAGTATAGACAAGTGCAGAAACAGAGAGGAGACAAAAGCTGACTGATAAAACGACTGGTCATGGAGGAGGATTCCAGGCTCCGTAAAGAGATACTGGTTATTATAATGGAGAAAGGAGAGAAATGCACGTAGACTAGTTTCAGGGGATACATTTGACCTCAGCAACAATCTTTAGTCATGTATACAGAATTATCAACAGTAAATTGGTCATTTAGGAATTAGAACTCGAAGGAAAGACCATCCAACAAATCCAGTCAATAAGATGAGTTATACTGGTAAGCTGCTGTTAGGGTGCTAATTCCGTTCTGTTAACTTGTTGTGTGTGAGACCATCTGTTAGACTGAAGCCTGGTGAATGGTTGGAGAGGGAGGAGAGGGGTTCAGATAGGCTCTTACATCAAGAGATGCTTCCATTGAAATATGGAACATCAATATGGTCTCTGTGCGTTATTGGGGTTAACTCCCTTGGGAACTCTGTCGCTGCAGGTCTGTGACTCTCTCTGATGCTTCAGAGCAAAAGGGGGGGACGGACACTTATCCCCTGCCCCAGGTTGGTCATGTCCCCTATCTGGATCTCCTTGGTTTCCTACTGGTACTCACCTGTGTGTGTGTACCCCACCAGAATGATCTGAATGGCTGGTCATTTGTCCGGGGTTCCTCGTTCTGTATGACAGCTGTCTTTCCCATTGTTCAAGACTAGCCTGCTGGAACATCTCTCTCTCTCTCTCTCTCTCTCTCTCTCTCTCTCTCTCTCTCTCTCTCTCTCCTGTCCTATATTTCTATCTCTCTATCGCTTCATTTCTATCTTGTCTTCCCCCTCTCCCTCTCACCCCCCCTCTTTTTCCCCTTCTCATTCCTTCTCTCTCTCTCTCTCTCTCTCTCTCTCTCTCTCTCTCCCAGCTCAGTTTGACAGTCCAACAGGTGCCTATCATGGAGTTGGCCCACGGCACAAAGCTACAATTCATACTCTCCAAATTACCCCCAATTACCCGAGAACAGGCCTCACAGCCCTCACTGCCTCGTTCCAGGGACCTTCTGCTGCCTGCGCTGTGGGGCCGGGCCGGCCTGAACGCACTGGGTAAAGCATGGGGAGAACAGGACAGAGAGCTTAATTCAGACTCCCCTCTGATGACCAGCGTTTGATGGCCCTGGCTCATTATACGACAGATTTCAATCAGGAGCATCTGAATTGATGCCCTTCCCCAGCTTGTTCTGTATCTATCTGGTCTATCAGATGCTGTGGGAATGGGGTCACATAACACCATGCTAGTTGAACACTGGGAGGGAAAATGGCTCCACTCAAAAGAGGTCTATCTTGTCAATCGCTGCATGGAAACACGGATAAACCGTTTGCTCATATTTCAGAAACTGAGGAATCTGGTGTGGTCAACCGGCTCAGCAGGGAAACATACGGGTATGTCTTTGCTGCCTGGAACGAATCAAACTTTAAATAATTACTGTATTTGTATACGTTCTTTGAGGTGACCTAACCCATGATTACAAAGTTAGGTAAAGACAATATTTTCACTCCGCTTTCAAGATTACTTCAATGAAAGAGGATGGGAGAATGACATTTTTAAAAGTAGTCAAACAGGGCTGTGGTCTCCATCTCACTGGAAGGGTAGTCAATTTTGCCGCTGGTGGAGAGGGTATAGTCACAACAATGTCACTATAGAGAGAGGGAGCTCTCACTCAACTGTAGCTGCAACCTACCTCTCTCAGTCAACTGTAGCTGTGACCTGCCTCACTCTCAGTCAACTGTAGCTGCGACCTGCCTCTCTCCCTCAGTCAACTGTAGCTGTGACCTGCCTCTCTCTATCAGTCAACTGTAGCTGGGACCTGCCTCTCAGTCAACTGTAGCTGCGACCTGCCTCTCTCTCTCAGTCAACTGTAGCTGCGACCTGCCACTCTCTCTCAGTCAACTGTAGCTGCAACCTGCCTCTCTCTCAGTCACCTGTCGCTGCAACCTGCCTCTCTCTCAGTCAACTGTAGCTGCAAACTGCCTCTCTCTCAGTCACCTGTCGCTGCAACCTGCCTCTCTCTCAGTCCACTGTAGCTGCAACCTGCCTCTCTCTCAGTCAACTGTAGATGCAACCTGCCTCTCCCTCAGTCAACTGTAGCTGCAACCTGCCTCTCTCTCAGTCAGCTGTAGCTGCGACCTGTCTCTCTCTCAGTCAACTGTAGATGCAACCTGCTTCTTTCTCAGTCAACTGTAGCTGCAAACTGCCTCTCTCTCAGTCACCTGTCGCTGCAACCTGCCTCTCTCTCAGTCCACTGTAGCTGCAACCTGCCTCTCTCTCAGTCAACTGTAGATGCAACCTGCCTCTCCCTCAGTCAACTGTAGCTGCAACCTGCCTCTCTCTCAGTCAGCTGTAGCTGCGACCTGTCTCTCTCTCAGTCAACTGTAGATGCAACCTGCTTCTCTCTCAGTCAACTGTAGATGCAACCTGCCTCTCTCTCTCAGTCAACTCTAGCTGCGACCTGCCTCTCACTCAGTCAACTGTCGCTGCGACCTGCCTCTCTCTCTCAGCCAACTGTAGATGCAACCTGCCTCTCTCTCAGTCAACTGTCGCTGCAACCTGCCTCTCTCTCAGTCCACTGTAGCTGCAACCTGCCTCTCTCTCAGTCAACTGTAGATGCAACCTGCCTCTCTCTCAGTCAACTGTAGATGCAACCTGCCTCTCTCTCAGTCAACTGTAGCTGCAACCTGCCTCTCTCTCAGTCCACTGTAGCTGCAACCTGCCTCTCTCTCAGTCAACTGTAGATGAAACCTGCCTCTCTCTCTCAGTCAACTGTAGCTGCAACCTGCCTCTCTCTCAGTCAGCTGTAGCTGCGACCTGCCTCTCTCTCTCTCTCAGCCAACTGTAGATGCAACCTGCCTCTCTCTCAGTCAACTGTTGCTGCAACCTGCCTCTCTCTCAGTCCACTGTAGCTGCAACCTGCCTCTCTCTCAGTCAACTGTAGATGCAACCTGCCTCTCTCTCTCAGTCAACTGTAGCTGCAACCTGCCTCTCTCTCAGTCAACTGTAGTTGCGACCTGCCTCTCTCTCAGTCAACTGTAGATGCAACCTGCCTCTCTCTCAGTCAACTGTAGCTGCGACCTGCCTCTCTCTCAGTCAACTGTAGCTGCGACCTACCTCTCTCTCAGTCAACTGTAGATGCAACCTGCCTCTCTCTCAGTCACCTGTCGCTGCAACCTGCCTCTCTCTCAGTCAACTGTAGCTGCAACCTGCCTCTCTCTCAGTCACCTGTCGCTGCAACCTGCCTCTCTCTCAGTCCACTGTAGCTGCAACCTGCCTCTCACTCAGTCAACTGTAGATACAACCTGCCTCTCTCTCAGTCACCTGTCGCTGCAACCTGCCTCTCTCTCAGTCCACTGTAGCTGCGACCTGCCTCTCTCTCAGTCAACTGTAGATGCGACCAGCCTCTCTCTCAGTCAACTGTAGCTGCAACCTGCCTCTCTCTCAGTCAACTGTCGATGCAACCTGCCTCTCTCTCTCAGTCAACTGTAGCTGCGACCTGCCTCTCTCTCAGTCAACTGTAGATACAACCTGCCTCTCTCTCAGTCAACTGTAGATGCAACCTGCCTCTCTCTCAGTCAACTGTAGATGCAACCTGCCTCTCTCTCAGTCAACTGTAGATGCAACCTGCCTCTCTCTCAGTCAACTGTAGCTGCAACCTGCCTCTCTCTCTCTCTCAGCCAACTGTAGATGCAACCTGCCTCTCTCTCAGTCAACTGTTGCTGCAACCTGCCTCTCTCTCAGTCCACTGTAGCTGCAACCTGCCTCTCTCTCAGTCAACTGTAGATGCAACCTGCCTCTCTCTCTCAGTCAACTGTAGCTGCAACCTGCCTCTCTCTCAGTCAACTGTAGTTGCGACCTGCCTCTCTCTCAGTCAACTGTAGCTGCAACCTGCCTCTCTCTCAGTCAGCTGTAGCTGCGACCTGCCTCTCTCTCTCTCTCAGCCAACTGTAGATGCAACCTGCCTCTCTCTCAGTCAACTGTTGCTGCAACCTGCCTCTCTCTCAGTCCACTGTAGCTGCAACCTGCCTCTCTCTCAGTCAACTGTAGATGCAACCTGCCTCTCTCTCTCAGTCAACTGTAGCTGCAACCTGCCTCTCTCTCAGTCAACTGTAGTTGCGACCTGCCTCTCTCTCAGTCAACTGTAGATGCAACCTGCCTCTCTCTCAGTCAACTGTAGCTGCGACCTGCCTCTCTCTCAGTCAACTGTAGCTGCGACCTACCTCTCTCTCAGTCAACTGTAGCTGCAACCTGCCTCTCTCTCAGTCAGCTGTAGCTGCGACCTGCCTCTCTCTCTCTCTCAGCCAACTGTAGATGCAACCTGCCTCTCTCTCAGTCAACTGTTGCTGCAACCTGCCTCTCTCTCAGTCCACTGTAGCTGCAACCTGCCTCTCTCTCAGTCAACTGTAGATGCAACCTGCCTCTCTCTCTCAGTCAACTGTAGCTGCAACCTGCCTCTCTCTCAGTCAACTGTAGTTGCGACCTGCCTCTCTCTCAGTCAACTGTAGATGCAACCTGCCTCTCTCTCAGTCAACTGTAGCTGCGACCTGCCTCTCTCTCAGTCAACTGTAGCTGCGACCTACCTCTCTCTCAGTCAACTGTAGATGCAACCTGCCTCTCTCTCAGTCACCTGTCGCTGCAACCTGCCTCTCTCTCAGTCAACTGTAGCTGCAACCTGCCTCTCTCTCAGTCACCTGTCGCTGCAACCTGCCTCTCTCTCAGTCCACTGTAGCTGCAACCTGCCTCTCACTCAGTCAACTGTAGATACAACCTGCCTCTCTCTCAGTCACCTGTCGCTGCAACCTGCCTCTCTCTCAGTCCACTGTAGCTGCGACCTGCCTCTCTCTCAGTCAACTGTAGATGCGACCAGCCTCTCTCTCAGTCAACTGTAGCTGCAACCTGCCTCTCTCTCAGTCAACTGTCGATGCAACCTGCCTCTCTCTCTCAGTCAACTGTAGCTGCGACCTGCCTCTCTCTCAGTCAACTGTAGATACAACCTGCCTCTCTCTCAGTCAACTGTAGATGCAACCTGCCTCTCTCTCAGTCAACTGTAGATGCAACCTGCCTCTCTCTCAGTCAACTGTAGATGCAACCTGCCTCTCTCTCAGTCAACTGTAGCTGCAACCTGCCTCTCTCTCTCTCTCAGCCAACTGTAGATGCAACCTGCCTCTCTCTCAGTCAACTGTTGCTGCAACCTGCCTCTCTCTCAGTCCACTGTAGCTGCAACCTGCCTCTCTCTCAGTCAACTGTAGATGCAACCTGCCTCTCTCTCTCAGTCAACTGTAGCTGCAACCTGCCTCTCTCTCAGTCAACTGTAGTTGCGACCTGCCTCTCTCTCAGTCAACTGTAGATGCAACCTGCCTCTCTCTCAGTCAACTGTAGCTGCGACCTGCCTCTCTCTCAGTCAACTGTAGCTGCGACCTACCTCTCTCTCAGTCAACTGTAGATGCAACCTGCCTCTCTCTCAGTCACCTGTCGCTGCAACCTGCCTCTCTCTCAGTCAACTGTAGCTGCAACCTGCCTCTCTCTCAGTCACCTGTCGCTGCAACCTGCCTCTCTCTCAGTCCACTGTAGCTGCAACCTGCCTCTCACTCAGTCAACTGTAGATACAACCTGCCTCTCTCTCAGTCACCTGTCGCTGCAACCTGCCTCTCTCTCAGTCCACTGTAGCTGCGACCTGCCTCTCTCTCAGTCAACTGTAGATGCGACCAGCCTCTCTCTCAGTCAACTGTAGCTGCAACCTGCCTCTCTCTCAGTCAACTGTCGATGCAACCTGCCTCTCTCTCAGTCAACTGTAGCTGCGACCTGCCTCTCTCTCAGTCAACTGTAGATACAACCTGCCTCTCTCTCAGTCAACTGTAGATGCAACCTGCCTCTCTCTCAGTCAACTGTAGATGCAACCTGCCTCTCTCTCAGTCAACTGTAGATGCAACCTGCCTCTCTCTCAGTCAACTGTAGCTGCAACCTGCCTCTCTCTCCCAGTCAACTGTAGCTGCGACCTGCCTCTCTCTCAGTCGACTGTAGATGCGACCTGCCTCTCTCTCAGTCAACTGTAGATGCAACCTGTCTCTCTCTCAGTCAACTGTAGCTGCGACCTGCCTCTCACTCAGTCAACTGTAGATGCAACCTGTCTCTCTCTCAGTCAACTATAGCTGCAACCTGCATCTCTCTCTCTCAGTCAACTGTAGCTGCAACCTGCCTCTCTCTCAGTCAGCTGTAGCTGCGACCTGTCTCTCTCTCAGTCAACTGTAGATGCAACCTGCCTCTCTCTCTCAGTCAATTGAAGCTGTGACCTGTCTCTCTCTCTCAGTCAGCTGCAGCCTGCTTCTCTCTCAGTCAATTGAAGCTGTGACCTGTCTCTCTCTCTCAGTCAGCTGCAGCCTGCCTCTCTCTCAGTCAACAGCAGCTGCGACCTGCCTCTCTCTCAGTCAATTGAAGCTGTGACCTGTCTCTCTCTCTCAGTCAGCTGCTGCCTGCTTCTCTCTCAGTCATTTGAAGCTGTGACCTGTCTCTCTCTCTCAGTCAACTGCAGCCTGCCTCTCTCTCAGTCAACAGCAGCTGCGACCTGCCTCTCTCTCAGTCAATTGAAGCTGTGACCTGTCTCTCTCTCTCAGTCAGCTGCAGCCTGCCTCTCTCTCAGTCAACTGTAGCTGCAACCTGCCTCTTTGGCTGCGTTTAGACAGACAGCCCAATTCTGATCTATTTTTTTTACTAATTGGCCTATTGACCAATCACATCAGATCTTTTCACATTAGATCTTTTTCAGAGATGATCTGATTGGTCAAAATACCAATTAGTGAAAAATAACATCAGAAATTGGCTGCCTGTCTAAACACAGCCTCTCTCTCAGTCAACTGCCTACCACTCTTGCCCACTCATATCCTGGATTACAGTGACATACCATGGAGGAGGGCACCAACATTGTAATGAAATAAACTAGAGATCAGAGTTACTCTTGCAAAAGGCCTTGCATTAGGAAAACAAAACTCGCTAAGCACTCATTGAAATAACATTATTTTTTATAAAAATTATTATATTATTTTTCAAAACACCTGTTTCTTTGTTAGTTATCCTTGGTTACATACATAAAGGTAGTTCACATTATATAATTTTTATTCTTAAAACACGTACCACGTCCCTCATCCTCCCTCTTATTTTCCAGCACAGGTAAATAATGAATGCAGCTATGCTCACCTCTAGCCAATTGGCCCCCATAATACAGGCTCAGGATTTGGACTTGTCTCTCCATGATTAATGAATGATGTAATCATGGGCAAATTAAAAATGCAGCTCATTTCAGAGGGGGCTCTGATGTCATGTCATGTGATGCGCTTGGGTTCTAATTGGCATGAGAGAGAGAGAGAGAGAGAGAGCGCGCAAGAGAGAGAGAGAGACAGAGCGAAAGAAAGAGAGAGAGACTAGCAACCGGAGCTCGTTAGCGAGGTCTTCAGGGCCGCTAGGTACTGAGCTGCTTCATTAGCCAGTGGATTGGACCCTTTGATATGTGACCTGCTGCTCTGGCCCCCAGGGCCCCTGGGAGAGGAGTGGTGGTGCCTGGGAGAGTGTGGGAGGTGGTGCTTTGAGTTGGAGCACAGCTGCCGACCTGGGGGCTGCTCCTCCACCCCCTCCCACCCCCCCTGTCAGCAGTGACACAGGACATCGCCATGTGGAACAAATTGGCCATCTCGTCCGTGTACTCCTCTCATCTCATCTCGGCCCCCTGATCAACTGCTGCTCATAAAGGAGGAGGGAGTTATTATGGTGGTGATACAGCACATGGGTTCTCCCCCTGATACATCTAGTGAGTTGTAGATTCACTTTATTTGATCTGGTCTTTACTTCTTAATGATGAATAAAATACCTAGTAATTATTTGTATTTTACTTAGTATTTACTGGGATTCATTGGAACAATCACCACTACCTGTATGTACCATTTGATACCAGGTGATTAGTTAATTCAACAGCAAAATGAACTGAACTGGAGTCGCAGTTCAGGGGGGAAGAGAACAGACGCAACACCTATTCACAGAGGTTCAGGGGGGAAGAGAACAGACGCAACACCTACAAAGAGCTGCTTCCTGTTTGATGCTATAAGGTTAGTATAGAAGTAGCTGGGTTTGATGCCCCTTTTCCATGTCAGACCCCTCTTCACCCCCTCCTATCAACACAACACACACCCAGCAGCTATGATTACAGCCCGACCCTGTAGGCTACCAGTCACAAAACATTATCTTCAAAGTGGAACATCACCGTAAGTGAATCTTAAAGGAAGCTAATGTGGTAGAGAGAGAGAGAGCGAGAGAGAGTGAGAGAGCGAGAGAGAGACGTAAATGGGGAGGGAGATTAAGCCACGACTGCTTTCAGCGCCTCTGCACTCCAGATAATGTAGAGGGTAAGGTAATCACAGGGCTCTGTAGGCTGTGCAACACACACAGCCATGGAAACACCGATATGCAAGCACACAGGCATGCACACAGGCATGCACAAATGCACACGCAGCACACACACACACTTCATCTCTTCCACAGAAATTGTTGTCGGATGCAGCTAGGATGCTGAAGTGCACTTCGGCTCAATTTTTCCCCCCAAAGCCATGTTCCACTGAATCCTAAAGCCTTTGAACCCGCACCTCTTGAAACAGGCTCCCGTTAAATGAATGAATAATTCTGCCAGGTGTGTAGTGAGTGAGGAGCTTATTGCCGTATAGAAACAGAAAGGCTAGAACAGACAGACAGACAGACATGTAGATCTAAAGATTTTTCATCATATGATGGCGGCTCAACAGAATTTGGAAAGGAAAAGGTGCAATGCTCTCCCGCCATTAAAGAGTAACTGAACGCTCCGATTCTGCAAGCGTTTCTCTGTTGCTCATCAAGTAAAATGAGATTTTAGTCTTTGGGGTGTGTTTCGATGTGGCAGTACCTAATGTTTGTCCCCCATGAGACATCATAGAAACAAAGCCAGTATTACTTCCTCAAAACAGTCAGAATGGATCTAACATAACTCAAGAAATCTGTAATTAATTTTGACATTTTTGCTGAGGAGGTTTTAGCCGCCATTTTTACATCTAGCTAATGTGTTTGGTGCAGTATTCCTCAAGTAAAGAAATAGTGACGTGTTCTCTTATGTAAACAAGGTCAGCTGCGCTGCTGGGCAGGTAGGATTGGATAGAGCGCAATCCCCGCAGCTGTTTCCAGTGTTCGTGGGCAATTGAGCATTGTCGAACTCAAAACCCAACCCTCAAGTAAGTCATGACGAACTCACTTATACAACTCAGTTTTGGACGAGACTGACTTTATTAATGAAATGATCCTACTTCCACTTTGTAGTCAATTTTGTCACTAGAACAAATGTTACTGACTAATATCAATGCCACATTGGTCGTTTTCTCTCAGAGAAGTTGTTTATTGCCTTCAGCTGCGATGATTTAATTAAGCAAAGCTAAAATGCTTGACGTTTCAGCCCGACCTTCATCAGAACCAAGCTTTTTAACTTTGCTTAAATAAAACAATGATTTTTGAATAATGGATAGCGAGCGTTGTGCTTTTTCCTTTCTAATGATCTTAAAATGTTTGGGTTGCACCCACTTCTTTCCAGACTCAATAGAATTTGCCATTGTTGCTTTTTTAGAACAGAACTCTGAGAGATGATATGGTGAGCTTGAAAACATTGTAGTTAAATGGCACATTCAATATGGCTACTGGTCCATCCATTACAGTGAATGGGAATGTCCATTCTATTTCTTCTGAACTGTGGGCTTGGTGGCAGGTATCCCTTTAAGCACGAACCCACAGATAAAAGACAACTGGCTTATTCCCACACCTATAATTTATGCTGCATGAAAAAGTATAACGCCTCTTTAAATAAAAGAAGTGCACTGACCATGGTCATAGAAAATACATTATTTTACATTAGGTGTATACAGTCTAAAGAATCGGCATTCATAAAGATAGTGTTTAAATATTTCCCCAAAAGTCATTGAAATTAGATTCCAGCATAGGAAATTCAGTACAACATGGTATTGACATGAACTGAAAATGAATAGGAGACTGCTTCATTTGCTTAAACTCAATTATGCCCCAAGGACAATGATTATTTATTTATGTTCGTCTTACAATTACAGTATTGTAACAAGACCACGGGGCAATTTCACAATGAGAAGGGTGAAAGGCTCACAAATAAGAATGACAAATGTAATCGTTTTAGAAGGGAAAATGAGAAGACGGGAAAACTTTGAAGGACGCCTCATAATCTTGCAAATCCTCCCATTGGTTTATTATGTGCTTGAGCGCCGTACAAAACCCCTTCTATACTGCTTTTCACAGACAAGGGGCTGTAGGTGCTTCACATGAGCTCAATGTTAATTGAAAGCCCTGGCATTTGAAATTTCGAGTTGGGAAGTGAATTGTGAAAAGACATTTGAATGGCGGATGTCCTTGGGCAGGAAATTCCACAATCAAAGGCTGGGGAAAGGCTTGAGCTCTGTGTCATTCTGCCTGTGTGTGTGTGTGTGTTGCGTAAGGGGGCAAAGAGTGAGGGGTAAATGGTATGAAAGCTGACGACCATGCCTCAGTACAGTACTCAGCAACAGACCCAATAATCCATGTACAGCAGCACTGCAAATACAATTTGTATCCTCACAGTAAACAGTGAAAGATGACATGTCAGTCTCCAGTGGAAAGGAAATTCCACACAATCCACTGAAACAATCACTCACAAAACTTCTCTGGATCCAGATCCAGATTTGATTGGGATTTAATTCAGAGTTGATTCACATTTCACATCTTATTCACGTCAGGAGAGTCAGTACAAAGACGACAGGGGATCAGCAACACAGATCACTGCATCATTTGTCTATACAGTATCCAATGCACTGGGGTTGCCAATGACAGGTGAGTGTCAGCTATCTCTGCATCTTGGATGGCTCTAGAACAGATGATTCCCAGGAAGGTTGGAATGACAATCACCAAGACAACAACAACAACAACAATATCAACAGCTTACTTGGTGACAGGTACTGTACAGCTCCTTGGTGAGTGTCAATCCCAGCAGCATTTTTCTGACTACAAGAACACAGAGAGAAAAAGACATGAGTTTAGACTAATGTATAGGTTTAACTAAATACACTCATGCACATACAAATCCATGCACACTCACACACAGCACACAAACTCACACACAGCACACACACGGCACACAAACTCACACACAGCACACACAGTCCACACAGGCTTCAAAGTAGCAAGACAAAGGAGCTGATCGTGGACTACAGGAAAAGGTGGGCCGAACAGGCCGCCATTAATAAATTTTCTTCAGGCTAGGGTCTATTTTTCTGAATTTCCGCCTGACATACATGCCCAAAGTAAACTGCCTGTTACTCAGGCCAAGAAGCCAGGATATGCATATAATTGGTAGCATTGGATAGAAAATACTTTGAAGTTTGTAGAAATGTTAAAATAATGTATGAGACTATACAACAATTGATATGATAGGAGAAAATCCACAGAAAAACACACCGGAATTTCTTTTTTTTTAGGTCCCAGGCACTATAATGGAAAACTATGGGTCCTATGCAATTCCAGCTCCCAGATTGCAATTCCTATGGCTTCCACTAGATGTCAACAATCTTTGTTCAAGGTTTCAGGCTTGTTTCTTCCCAAATGAGGAAGAATTTGGTGTTTTGGCACCGGGAGTCACAGTTGTAAATCAGTCTGTGGGCGCACGACGAAGAGGACGCGCACTGGCTAATTTTACTTTTCTATTGAACACTTCTTTCCGTATGAAATTTTAGGGTACCTGAAGATTTAATAGAAACGTAGTTTGACTTGTTTGAACAAAGTTTAGCGGAAGCTTTTTGGATTCCTTTGTCTGCATGTTGAACGAGTGGATTACTGAAATCGATGGTGCCAACTAAACTGACTTTTTGGGATATAAAGAAGGATTTTATTTAACAAAACGACCATTCATGTTGCAACTGGGACCCTTTGGATTGCAAACAGAGGAAGATTTTCAAAAAGTAAGTGATTTATTTAATCGCTATTTGTGATTTTATGAAGCCTGTGCTGGTTGAAAAATATGTTGATGTGGGGCGCCATCCACAAACAATCGCTGTAAAGCCTGTTGTAAATCAGACAATGCAGTTAGATGAACAAGAATTTAAGCTTTTAACCAATGTTCATGTATGTTCTTGTATGTTCATAAATGTTTAATATTACGATTATTTATTTGAATTGCGCGCCCTCCAATTTCACCGGATGGTGTCGACAGGTGTTCTGCTAGCGGGACGCCTAGCCTTAATTAACCTCAATGGGGCTGCACTGGTGTGGGTAGAGAGTTTCAAGTTCCTTGATGTCCACATCACCAACAAACTATCATGGTCCAAACATACCAAGACAGTCATGAAGAGGGCACGACAAAACCTTTTCCCCCTCAAGAGACTGAAAATATTTGGCATGGGTCCCTAGGCATGGGTCCTCAAAAAGTTCTACAGCTGCACCATCGAGAGCATCCTGACCGGTTGCATCACCGCCTGGTATGGCAACTGCTCGGCATCTGACCGTAAGGCACTACAGAGGGTAGTGCTTATGGCCCAGTACATCACTGGGGCCAAGCTTCCTGCTATCCAGGACCTATATAATAGACGGTATAAGAATATTTTGAAGATAAATACACAAAGCAGAGGATGAGAGGACGAGAGTACTAGAATTAACGATCAATAGGGAATTGATGTAAATAGTTGGTCTTCAGTTTAACAGCTGTTTAGAATCTGTGGAATGTCACTCCTGAACTCAGAGCTACGTGTGCTACGTGTGCTACGGTCTGTACATTGAGTCTAGAGCAGGATACTTGTTATTTGGCCATTGGCCCAGTTGTACTGCAAGGACTTATGATTGGTCAATCCCAGGCTAGGGTGGGGATTATAAATGGCATCCTGTTCCTTTGTTCTGTGGAGAAACGCTGAGGACAGGGGAGACTGAACATCTACCTCCCAGCATAACATCTATGATTTGTCCTTCTCAAATAAACCTATTTTTCTCCCCCGTATTTGCTTTGGAATTTGTGTTATTGAAGAATATCATCAACTGCTAACAGCAGTGTCAGAAGAAAGACCATAAAATTGTCAGAGACTCCAGTCACCCGTCAAAGACTGCTTTCTCTGCTATCGCTCGGCAAGAGGTACCGGAGTGCCAAGTCTAGGACCAAAAGGCTCCTTAACAGCTTCTACCCCCAAGCCATAAGACTGCCGAACAATTAATCTAATGGCCACACGGACTATTTACATTGACCCCCTTAGTTTTGTACACTGCTGCTACTCGCTGTTAAGTATCTATGCATAGTCACTTCACCCCTAACTACATGTACAAATTACCTCAACTAGCCTGTACCCCCGCACACTGACTCAGTATCGGTACCCCCTGTATATAGCCTCGTTATCGTTATGTTATTGTGTTACTTTTTATTATTTTTTTACTAAATTTTTTTACTTTAGTTAATTTGGTAAATATTTTCTTAACTCTTCTTGAACTGCATTGTTCGTTAAGGGCTTGTAAGTAAGTATTCCACGGTAAGGTCTACACTTGTTGTATTCGGCACACGTGACAAATAAAGTTTGATTTAATTTGACTTTATTTTGATAATTGTTAGTGTAGTAAGAAACTTTCCACTCAAGGACAATGTGGACATTCCTGTACACTCTCAGAGTCCTCCCTCATCACTGCCATTAACAAGGGTAGAGTCACGGCAACGGTTTTTGTGCAGCTCTTGGTTGGGTGGACCGCTCTATAAAGAGAGTTTGGGAACCGCTGACCTGCAGTCATCTGATCAGTTAACCTCTCCTATTGAGAGACATGAACAAATAAAATTGAGAAAACTCACGGCCTTGTGAGGGAATGAGAATCTGCCAACACTGCTTTTACATCTGATACATCAGCCACAATCTGACAATATAACAATACAATAACGGAACAATGTAGGAGGGAACAAAATAACATGAACATAAGCAGGCAATTTTCCACATATGATGGAATTGAATAGAGGCGAATTCTATTGCATTATATTTCAGCATCAACTTGTAAGCTGTGTGAGTGGAGGAGAGAGCGGAGGGCGTCAGGGGCAGAGTACTTCAGCTCATGCAGACAGTACAGCAACACAAACACGAGGGAGCTTTGAATAGAACCCTCAGTGACCTTGATTTATAATAGGAACGCAATGCAGCCTCAAATCTCTATGTGGAAATCTCTCTCAACACTCATGTACAGTGTTGTAATGATGTCCAAATAATTAAAGTACAATAGGGAAAATAAATAAACATAAATATAGGTTGTATTTACAATGGTGTTTGTTCTTCACTGGTTGCCCTTTTCTTGTAGCAACAGGTCACAATTCTTGCTGCTGTGATTGCACACTGTGGTATTTCACCCAATAGATATGGGAGTTTATCAAAATTGGATTTGTTTTCAAATTATTTGTGGGTCTGTGTAATCTGAGGGAAATATGTGTCTCTAATATGGTCATGCATTTGGCAGGAGGTTAGGAAGTGCAGCGTAGTCTCCATCTCATTTTGTGGGCAGTGTGCACATAGCCTGTCTTCTCTTGAGAGCCAAGTCTGCCTTCGGCGGCCTTTCTCAATAGCAATTGATTTTGTTTCAGTCACAGTGGTCAGGTATTCTGCCACTGTGTACTCTCTGTTTAAGGACAAATAGCATTCTAGTTTGCTCAGTTTTTTGTAAATTATTTCCAATGTGTCAAGTAATTATCGTTTTGCTTTCTCAAAATTTCGTTGGGTCTAATTGTGTTGCTGTCCTGGGGCTCTGTGGGGTCTGTTTGTGTTTGTGAACAGAGCCCCAGGACCAGCTTGCTTAGTTGGCTCTTCTCCAGGTTCATTTCTCTGTGATGGCTTTGTTATGGAAGAATTGGGAATCGATTCCTTTCAGGTGGTTGCAGAATTTAACGGCTCTTTTCTGGATTTTGATAATTAGCGGGTATCAACCTAATTCTGCTCTGCATGCATTATTTTTACGTTGTAAACGGATTATATTTTTGGTGTTTGTCCCATTTTGTGAATTATTGGTTGGTGAGCAGACCCCAGACCTACAACCATAAAGGGCAATGGGTTCTATAACTGATTCAAGTATTTTTAGACAGATCCAAATTGGTATGTCAAATGTTATGTTCCTTTTGATGGCATAGACAGCCCTTCTTGCCTTGTCTCTCAGATCGTTCACAGCTCTCTCTCTCTCTCTCTCTCTCTCTCTCTCTCTCTCTCTCTCTATCTCATCTCATCTCATCTCAGGTCTGACTACAATAGAAAAACGAGAGATTAGCATTTTCAATCTGACATCTTCAGCTGACATATAGGGGGTGTGAAAGGAAGGATCCTTAGCAAGGCCACTCACCTAGGCCCTAGCAGGCTAATTACGCACTGATAATTAGCACATCGAGGACAATCATCACACAGACAGACAGACAGAATCCATCAAGGCTGTATCTCAGTAGTAGTGTTAAGAGACGACCTCATCTCCTCTTCCACTGGAATGGTTCAAAAGTAACATGCTGGAAGTTTAGCTCGGGGAATTGCTTTCACTAATTCAACTGTGAACCAGAAGCATATGAGCCTTTGGCAGTATTTCAAACAAATTCCACAATTCTTTAAAAAAACATTTATACATATATTTATTTTTGGGGGGGGCAATTAACAGAGTTAATTATCAACAAAGGAAGTCAACAGTTGTCAATATAAACATTGCTGGGAAGGACCCTAGCATCTGTTTGCCAGGGTGGTTCCACCATCACAACCACTGATATTCTTTACACATTTTTCTTTCATGCCTTAACTGTTTTCGTTCTTCAATTTGGCATTGAAGGGGTGAATACCTTGGGGTCTGTAATCTGATCAGATCCGCCCTCCCATACGGTAATCTAGTCAACAGTTGGGTGGATTAACCCCATAACCTAATGACATGGAAAGAGTCAATTCTGTGGTGTGCTGATCCATCCTAACCATATTGAATGGGTCCCATTGGCGTGTGTTCTACACACTGTGTCCACAAGCAGATGTCAAACAAAAGCCACTTAGAGATGCTCTAACAATGATTTATGTTGTTTTCATAGATGTATAAAAGCAATATAGGCTCTAAAGAGCTCATTCAGTGTGTATATGCAGAGAGAGAAAGAATTAAGAGTTGAAGTGACACAAGTAGGCTATTGTACAACATTGTCTGAGTGCTGACAGACACAGACAGATAGACAGATGGCTAGACTCTCCTCGACGACAATTCAATATTGCTTTGTTCATCTTGACACAACTCCACAACCAGGTCCTTCAAAAACAACAACGTCTCAACGACTCAAAACATCCTGAAATCGATAAAGAGGTCTAACGTCATCATCCCAATCCTTCCATATCCAATGTTCACAAACAACTGCTGTTTACTTCTGTTGTGGGTGGGTCCTTGAAACCATGCAGGTGTCTGAGAACCTGCCTGCACTAAAAACCCAATCGATTTTTCAGCACAGAGCACCCCCATGTCATCTCCTACAACGTGAGGAAGGAAGAAGCCCCCAGTGATCCAGGCAGCAGACAAACAACTTTGTTCCTTTCAGCTGCGTTTAATTAGTCAAGAGACTTCTGCTAGGGCTTACATAAATCTTGCAGGATTACGACCGCTGCTACAAATCAATTACATTTGCCTCCCATCTTTATAACCAGGGCTCTGGCCCCTGGAGACAGACAGACAGAGAGACAGACAGAGAGACAGACAGATAGACACTTTGAGATGTTGTTTGAGTATAACACAATAACAGTCATCTGCCTCCTGGAGGTTTCAAGGCCTCCTGGGATAATGTGTACCGGAATTAATTAGAAAGAAGCTTTTTCTTGTTCAACAAATCCACTGGAATGTTCTACAAATGTGATACAAATTATGTTGATGTGTCTGATTTTAACATTCTACTGGACATGCAGGGCAGTCAAGCCATTAATAAGGATTTTGGTCCAGTTAACCAGGCTTTCTTGATGTCAAAGTTTGAGTCAATTCTCACCCAAAACAAAAGCGGTATTCTGCAGGGTTGGAGTCAATTCGAATTCAAGGCAGTCAATTCAGGAACTAAACTGAAATTCCAATTAAATAATTGAAAAAAGGTAATCTAATTTCAATGACTTCTCAATAAGCTCAAAAAGAGAAGCTATTTATGTGAAAAGTGTTTACATTTTTCGGATATTAAATTCAAATCACTTCCTGAATTGACTGACTTCAATTGGAATTGGCCCCAACCCTGGTATACTGCATAATAATCACTAACCTGTGGAAAGGGAACATTGATTGGTTATGGACAGTAGTTACTCTGCTACAGGGACTGTGTAATAGAAAGTATGGCATACTTTCCTTCTATTGTAGTTCTTGGTAAGTACCTCTGCTACTGTAGTTCTTGGTATTGACCTCTTCTACTGTAGTTCTAGGTAAGTACCTCTTCTACTGTACTGCTCGGTAAGTACCTCTTCTACTGTAGTTCTTGGTAAGTACCTCTTTGTACGTTACAACACAGAGTCACATTTCCAACAGCCCATCTTGACACTCTTTAAGTGGAATCGTTGAGAAACACAGGCGAGAGTAACACTATGCTCTAAAACCAACTACAGTGTCTTCACAAAGTATTCATAACCCTTGACCATCTACAGTGTCTTCACTAAGTATTCATAACCCTTGACCATCTACACTGTCTTCATAAAGTATTCATAACCCTTGACCATATACAGTGTCTTCACAAAGTATTCATAACCCTTGACCATCTACACTGTCTTCACAAAGTATTCATAACCCTTGACCATATACACTGTCTTCATAAAGTATTCATAACCCTTGACCATATACAGTGTCTTCACAAAGTATTCATAACCCTTGACTATCTACACTGTCTTCATAAAGTATTCATAACCCTTGACCATCTACACTGTCTTCACAAAGTATTCATAATCCTTGACTTATTCCACATTTTGTTGTGTTACAGCTTGAAATCAAAATAGATTAAAGATATTTTTCTACGCGCCAATCTACACACTACCCCATCATTACAAAGTGAAAATATGTTTTGAGAAATGTTAGCAAATGTTTTGAAAATTATATACAGAAATATCTCATTTACATAAGTATTCAAATCCTTGATGATAACCTATGTCAGAGTGAAAACAACCTTAGACTGTGGCAAAGATTTATGTTCCAACGGGACAATGACCCCCAGCATACAGACTTTTCTGTTCCTTGCCTCTCTCTATCTAATTTAACAGCGCTTCAGAAAATCTTCTACAAAGTATTGTCTCAGGGGTGTGAATACTTATGTAAATAAGATATTTCTGTATTTCATTTTTAAAACTTCTTAGGGCTAGGCCCCTTTTTTCTCAATTTCCGCCTGAATTACGGGCCCAAAGTAAACTGCCTGTTGCTCAGACTCTGAAGCCAGGATATGCATATAATTGGTACCATTGGAAGGAAAGCACTTTGAAGTTTGTAGAAATGTTAAAATAATGTAGGAGAATATAATACAATAGGAGAAAATCCAAAGAGAGACCATGCTCTTAGAACGGCAAGTATAAGGTCATACTGAAAATTAGCTCCCTGATTCCAATGGCTTGCACAGGGTGTCAGCAGTCTATGTTCAAGGTTTCAGGCTTGGAACTTCAAAAACTAATATGAAATATCAGTTTTGGTACAGGGACACAGTCTTGGAAATGTGTGTTTGCGCGCGCCATGAAGACACCTGCACCTGCTAAAATTGGTTTCCTATTGAACATACTTCTTTCCGTAAGAAATATTATAGTTTGATTACATTTTAGGGTATCTGAGGAGTAAATAGAAACGTATTTTCGGATTACTTTCTGTGCATGTTGAACGAGTGGATTACTCAAATCGATGGCGCCAACTAAACAGTCTTTTTGGGATATAAAGAAGGATTTTATCTAACAAAACGACACTACAGCTTATAGCTTGGACCCTTTGGATGTCAAATCAGAGGAAGAGTTTCCAAAAGTAAGTGAATATTTAATCGCTATTTGTGAATTTATGAAACCTGTGCCGGTGGAAAAATATTTTGATGTGGGGCGCCGTCCTCAAACAATCGCATGGCATGTTTTTGCTGTAATAGCTACTGTAAATCGGACAGTGCAGTTAGATTAACAAGAATGTAAGCTTTCAACCGATATAAGACACTTATACGTACCTAAATGTTTAATATCCATAGTTTTTATGATTATTTATTTGAATTGCGCACCCTCCAGTTTCACCGGAAGTTGTCCCGCTAGCGGGACGCCTAGCCCTAAAAGGACAAATTTGCAGAAATGTATATTTAATACATTTTAAATTCTGGCTGTAACAACAAAATGTGGAATAAGTCAATGGGTATGAATGCTTTCTGATACCCCCATATCATTATGTTTCTCTCATCCCTCTCTTATTCATCCTCCTCTTCCGCCTGCCCCCTCCTCTCCTTGCCCTGTCTTACGGCAGTTATTATATTTCAGATGGTTTCAGCCATATTAAATAGAAAACAAAATCAATAAATCTAGCGAGCAGAAGTCTTTGCCAGCCAGGCGAGCGGGCGAGGGGGGCTTCTTGCCTTCCCTCCTCACCCCATCCGCTGCGTCCCGTACGGTAATGAAAAGGTTCTCGGGCGGCGAATCTGCTCAACATGGCATTAATCAGTGATTCCTTGCCTCAGCTCCCCATATGAAATATCAGGCCCCTCTCCCCTGACAAAGGCTCCCTTCTGTCTGAACAAGGTGATCATTATCTGCTCCTGTAGGAAATTAAAGGCCGCGCGGCAGTAATATGCAGATATGCAGATTGGCAGGGGGAGAGAATGGCAGGCCGTCCAGGGCTAAGGCACCGCCACTTGATTAATCTGCACAGCATGAATACCAAATCAACTACCAGCGTCTCAGAAGGGGTCGGCGAGGGGTGGGTATGGGCCGACGCATTAAATGTCACTTTTCTTACTCCATTCTTAACGCATCATTTTTTAAATCCTGAGGAGGAGAAGCAGAGATCACTTTACGAAGAGGGTTTCAGAAGGAGCCATTATGAATATACCCCCCTCTACTTGTTTTAAAACCCTCCTCTGTTCCAGGGGGTCGGGGTTGCTTTGTTTGGGGACGACAGTCAGCATGGTGTCTTGGCTGCCACTCTGCCGTGTCTAGAGTCTAACCTCACAGATCATCACATTAGCTGTTATCCCATAGTCGCACAGCCTCACCACCTCTTGGTCTTGAAGGTCGTAGACCGAGCGTTGATCCTGTTTAACTCTTGAGGCATGACTTAACTAGTCCAGTAATTGACATGGAGGAAGATGAACGGGGGACTACTAAGAGGTCTACAATTTCTCTGCTTAAAACGTGATTTTTAACCTAAGATTAACCACACTGCCAACCTTATGCCTAACCCTAAACTTCAATTATGAGCAAAAAGCAACAAAAAAAAACATGCATTTTTACAATGTAGACAATTTTGACTTTGTGGCTTCGGTAACTAGTGACAACTCCAAGTAGAGGAGGTTAAAGGGATAGCAGAACATGATATAGACTGGGTTGGGGTTAAAGGGATGGCAGAACATGATATAGACTGGGTTGGGGTTAAAGGGATAGCAGAACATGATATAGACTGGGTTGCGGTTAAAGGGATAGCAGAACATGGTATAGACTGGGTTGGGGTTAAAGGGATGGCAGAACATGGTATAGACTGGGTTGGGGTTAAAGGGATAGCAGCACATGGTAGAGACTGGGTTGGGGTTAAAGGGATAGCAGACCATGGTAGAGACTGGGTTGGGGTTAAAGGGATAGCGGAACATGGTAGAGACTGGGTTGGGGTTAAAGGGATAACAGCACATGGTAGAGACTGGGTTGGGGTTAAAGGGATAGCAGAACATGGTAGAGACTGGGTTGGGGTTAAAGGGATAGCGGAACATGGTAGAGACTGGGTTGGGATTAAAGGGATAGCAGAACATGCTAGAGACTGGGTTGGGGTTAAAGGGATAACAGCACATGGTAGAGACTGGGTTGGGGTTAAAGGGATAGCAGAACATGGTAGAGACTGGGTTGGGGTTAAAGGGATAGCAGAACATGGTAGAGACTGGGTTGGGGTTAAAGGGATAGCAGAACATGGTAGAGACTGGGTTGGGGTTAAAGGGATAGCAGAACATGGTAGAGACTGGGTTGGGGTTAAAAAGAGTTAAGCATGAACTTGTTCTAATATCTTTACTAATACCATTCATTTTCATCAGAATGCATTTTGAATGTATAATTTTTTTCTTCCTCTTTTACATATGTTATTATAGAGGACCCAAGCAGAGGCCTTTGGGTGTAGGGGTGTGTGGGGTGAGGAGGATTTAAGATGGTAGTTTGTGATTGTGGTTCTCACCAAGCATTGTCTGCTGAAATGAGCATTCTGCAATATTATTAAAGGTTGTAATTTCCTGGTATTTCTATCAGGATATTCCTCTCTCTGCCTATTTTATCATTTGGCCGTTTCTCTGCAGTTATGATGTAATTAAGTCTGGTGACCTTTGACCTGCTGATTTAACAAGGCATTTAGAGATGCTCCCCGAACGCAGATATTTGCCTGATGATGCTCTCTCTCTCCCGTCTCTTCTCTCTCTCTCTCTCTCTCTCTCTCTCTCTCTCTCTCTCTCTCTCTCTCTCTCTCTCTCTCTCTCTCTCTCTCTCTCTCTATCTCTATCTATGCTCTCTCTCCTTTCTCTCTCGGGGTCCAGTACTAGACTAAAATGATTCATCCTGTAATTGTATGAAGCACGTTAGTTTTACATTGAATTGTGCTGTTTCTTGTTTCCCAGTGGTGGTGGAGGGGGGTGATTATCAGGATCCTCTCCTTTCCTCGCTCCCGAGGAGCAACCTGTGAAGGCATGATTATGCCACTGCCAAACGCATGGCTCAGCTTTACAGGGAAAAAAAGGACTCAGGGAAAGAGCCTCTTCCCTCTGTAAGAGAAAAGGAGGGATGAAAGAGGAGAAAGGAGGAGAGGGGGGAAGAGAGGTAGCAGGCAGGTTGTACAGTGAGGGAAAAAAGTATTTGATCCCCTGCTGATTTTGTACGTTTGCCCACTGACAAAGAAATTATCCGTCTATAATTTTAATGGTAGGTTTATTTCAACAGTGAGAGACAGAATAACAACAAAGAAAATACAGAAAAACGCATGTTAAAAATGTTATAAAATGATTTACATTTTAATGAGGGAAATAAGTATTTGACCCCTCTGCAAAACATGACTTAGTACTTGGTGGCAAAACCCTTGTTGGCAATCACAGAGGTCAGACGTTTCTCGTAGTTGGCCACCAGGTTTGCACACATCAGGAGGGATTTTGTACCACTCCTCTTTGTAGATCTTCTCCAAGTCATTAAGGTTTCGAGGCTGACGTTTGGCAACTCGAACCTTCAGCTCCCTCCACAGATTTTCTATGGGTTTAAGGTCTGGAGACTGGCTAGGCCACTCCAGGTCTTTAATGTGCTTCTTCTTGAGCCACTCCTTTGTTGCCTTGGCCGTGCGTTTTGGGTCATTGTCATGCTGGAATACCCATCCACGACCCATTTTCAATGCCCTGGCTGAGGGAAGGAGGTTCTCACCCAAGATTTGACGGTACATGGCCCCATCCATCATCCCTTTGATGTGGTGAAGTTGTCCTGTCCCCTTAGCAGAAAAACACCCCCAAAGCATAATGTTTCCACCTCCATGTTTGACGGTGGGGATGGTGTTCTTGGGGTCATAGGCAGCATTCCTCCTCCTCCAAACACAGCGAGTTGAGTTGATGCCAAAGAGCTCCATTTTGGTCTCATCTGACCACAACACTTTCACCCAGTTGTCCTCTGAATCATTCAGATGTTCATTGGCAAACTTCAGATGGGCATGTATGTGCTGTCTTGAGCAGGGGGACCTTGCGGGCGCTGCAGGATTTCAGTCCTTCACGGCGTAGTGTGTTACCAATTGTTTTCTTGTTGACTATGGTCCCAGCTGCCTTGAGATTATTGACAAGATCCTCCCGTGTAGTTCTGGGCTGATTCCTCACCGTTCTCATGATCATTGCAACTCCACGAGGTGAGATCTTGCGTGGAGCCCCAGGCCGAGGGAGATTGACAGTTCTTTTGTGTTTCTTCCAATTGTGAATAACTGTTGTCACCTTCTCACCAAGCTGCTTGGTGATGGTCTTGTAGCCCATTGTGTAGATCTACAATCTTGTCCCTGACATCCTTGGAGAGCTCTTTGGTCTTGGCCATGGTGGAGAGTTTGGAATCTGATTGATTGATTGCTTCTATGGACAGGTGTCTTTTATACAGGTAACACACTGAGATTAGGAACACTCCCTTTAAGAGTGTGCTCCTAATCTCAGCTCGTTACCTGTATAAAAGACACCTGGGAGCCAGAAATCTTTCTGATTGAGAGGGGGTCAAATACTTATTTCCCTAATTAAAATGCAAATCATTTTATAACATTTTTCACGTGTTTTTCTGTATTTTTGTTGTTGTTATTCTGTCTCTCACTGTTCAAATAAACCTACCATTAAAATTATAGACTGATAATTTCTTTGTCAGTGGGCGAACGTACCAAATCAGCAGGGGATCAAATACTTTTTTCCCTCACTGTATGTGGTACAGTAAAATGGTGCTAGGTGTTGGTTTGGTTTGGTGAACAGTGAGGAGAGCTGGACTGACCTCATTCTTACACTGTGATTCCCATTATTTATTTGTGGGAAACGTAAAGGGTTTTCTAGTACTCTTTAATACTTGAAGTGTTTCTCACTACACTAATATAAGAGACTAATAAAAGGACCTTCTCTAAAAGATGTTTCTATATCGGGAAAAAGAAAACCCTAAAATAACTTTAGTTTGTGTTCCTGTCTTATTAGGCATTTGTATCTGCTTACTTTTCAAATCAACCTCACAGTACGCAACATTAATCTGGCCTAATTTAAGGTTGAATGAAAAATATATGTTCTAATGATATACCTATACTGTGGTTATGTTCAGTGTTGCAATGAAGCTGGAACTAGTGGATCTTACAGAGGCAACAGAGGCAGGGCCATGTGTCTGGGAGTGGCTTCAGAGCTGTGATCCACATGAACTGGTGCGGACGACAACACACAAGGTATTCTCTGTTTGTCTAGAGGGATCTCTGTTGTGTTTCCAACTTACACTATAGGCTGATGAGCTTCAAGATCACACACAAATGCACAGACACTGAGCCACACATACACTCAGAAACACACTAGCAACCTAACACACATTCTACAAATCAACTACAATTATCTATATCATTATAGATAGATAGATAGATAGATAGATAGATAGATAGATAGATAGATAGATAGATAGATAGATAGATAGATAGATAGATAGATAGATAGATAGATAGATAGATAGATAGATAGATAGATAGATAGATAGATAGATAGATAGATAGATAGATAGATAGATAGATAGATAGATAGATAGATAGTGGTCTGTCTGATATTTTTTCTCTGTCTAAGAATGAAAAACTTCATGACTGGATCTGATAAGCCACTGTCTGTCTATATCACTAGATGGGAAATGTCCAGGCAAGATTCACACCACTGCTGGGCCTGTATGGCTGCTAGTCAAAACGTCTGCCTGATTATAACCCACACATTACAGCTCTCTCCCCCTCCGCTGTCAAAGACAACTTATTGGCCCACTCAAACCCATTCCCTGTCATAGACAACTATCACAACTTCCCAGGCTGCTCTGCTCCATCAGATTCCTGCTTTCGATTTGACAGCAACTCACAGTCCAACAGAGAGACAGAGAGAGATAGAGAGAGAGGAAGAGATTGAATGAATGCCCCCTGCATCACTCAACTGCTGCCACACCAGAACTGTATTCTCCCCACATTCGTCACATTTACAGAGATGAGTATGTACGTTAAAGTTCACATTAACCCAGCCTGAACCCCAAGGTCTGTCATTCTGTAACCCCCTCCTCTCCTCTCTTTCTGTCTGCTATCATCCACCCATCTTAATTTATAGTCGAGTCAGCATTATCGCCACTGTCAGCCTCGTTTAACCCTGTCCCACATCTCCCATGATTACCGGCTGCCTGTCAGCGTGATTGCCTGCCTCCTGCTCCCTGCCTGATAATACCAGAGTGATTAGGACGCCTCCAGTGAAAGACAATGATATATAGACGGCAGCAGTCTGGACCATGTATTAATGAGCAGGGTGGTGAGGCTTTGATAAGGCCTGTGCAGTGATACACAGGGGGGAGAAGGGGACAGAAAGGAAGAGCGGGGGGGAAGAGGAGGTGTGTGAGGTCCAGGGCCAACGTCTACTCAGCAGTAATTACCACTGTGGGCAACCCTCAACCCCGCACACACGCGCACGCCACACGCAAGCGCACACACACAAGTGCGCACACACACACCAGCTAGGTAATCGAGATTGGACGTCTATCTATGTCCTGAGGACGTCGGGAAATGCCTTCAAAACCGGCCACTAGGGGCAACAGGTGGATGGGCTTAATCCAAGACTCTGGATTAGAAGGTTTTGTGTTCGATCCCAGGTTGGGTGTTCGATCTCAGGTTGCGTGTTCGATCACAGGTTGGGTGTTCGATCCCAGGTTTCGTGTTCGATCCCAGGTTCGGTGTTCGATCCCAGGTTTCGTGTTCGATCCCAGGCTGGGTGTTCGATCCCAGGTTTCGTGTTCGATCCCAGGTTGGGTGTTCGATCCCATGTTGGGTGTTCGATCCCAGGTTCGGGTGTTCGATACCAGGTTCGGGTGTTCGATACCAGGTTCGGGTGTTCAATACGAGGTTCGGGTGTTCGATACCAGGTTGGGTGTTCGATCCCATGTTGGGTCTTCGATCCCAGGTTCGGGTGTTCGATCCCAGGTTGCGTGTTCGATCCCAGGTTGGGTGTTCGATACCAGGTTTCGTGTTCGATCCCAGGTTGCGTGTTCGATACCAGGTTTTGTGTTCGATCCCAGGTTGTGTGTTGGATCCCAGGTTGGGTGTTCGATACCAGGTTTTGTGTTCGATCCCAGGTTGGGTGTTCGATCCCAGGTTTCGTGTTCGATCCCAGGTTTCGTGTTCGATCCCCGGTTGGGTGTTCGATCCCAGGTTCGGGTGTTCGATACCAGGTTCGGGTGTTCGATACCAGGTTCGGGTGTTCAATACGAGGTTCGGGTGTTCGATACCAGGTTGGGTGTTCGATCCCATGTTGGGTCTTCGATCCCAGGTTCGGGTGTTCGATCCCAGGTTGCGTGTTCGATCCCAGGTTGGGTGTTCGATACCAGGTTTCGTGTTCGATCCCAGGTTGCGTGTTCGATACCAGGTTTTGTGTTCGATCCCAGGTTGTGTGTTGGATCCCAGGTTGGGTGTTCGATACCAGGTTTTGTGTTCGATCCCAGGTTGGGTGTTCGATCCCAGGTTTCGTGTTCGATCCCAGGTTTCGTGTTCGATCCCCGGTTGGGTGTTCAATACCAGGTTTCGTGTTCGATCCGAGGTTGGGTGTTCGATCCCAGGTTTCGTGTTTGATCCCAGGTTGCGTATTCGATCCCAGGTTGCTTGTTCGATCCCAGTTGTGGACACTGTTTTTTTCTTTTTAGTTTTAACCTTATCCTTATCCCAAACCCTTACCTTAACCATTCTGAATGAGTGACTAAACTTAATCCTTAACTTCGTCATTTGACCTTTGGAGAAATGGAACGATACAGAGTAGCAGGAGGAACAAAAACACTTTGACATTTGACGTTTTGGAGCAACTTTGAAATTTGATGCTTGGATAACGCAGATTAACGTCTAGTTCTGCAGTGAGATTGTGAGAGCTTGTTGAGCACACATGCAAACACACACGTACATGAACATTTAAGTAAGAAATAGCCTTTACTATGTTTACCCTAATAGCAAAACATCCATCTACAATGCAGCTTTTTCATTCATAAACTTATATCTTTATTCTATCTTCGATTAAACACAAACTTCAGAGCCCTATAATTTTCAAAGTGATAAAATACCCACTCGCCACAAAACACAGGTTTTCTGTTGGTTGTTTAAAACAAGCTTTATAAAAACCCTCGGGGGAAAAAAAGTCTGAAAATAGCTGGCTATGTTTTTATTGGCCCTGATGCACTCCTTCTGATGTGCCTAGGCCCTCACGTCCTGAATCAGACACAAAGCCCCTTGATGGCTACTTGAGTTTGAATGCAGCTTTATTACAGGTATTACATGAAATTGCCTGTGTTATGTGAAGGGGATTACGGTGGCTCTGGATCAATAATTCCTGTTGGATGTTGGCCCTGAGTGATTACGCTGCTCTGTCGATTCCCTCTGCCGGGCTGTCAGGCTTGATTTACAGCCTAGCACGGCCTCTGTCATTCTCCTAAAGTCACTCACTTTCAACAGGGGACTCCAATATATCTCAATTTGCCTGTAAAAGCTGATTTGCGATATGAGGTAAATGCAGCCTTCATTGGTGTGCATAATCGGTGTGCACTTATGGCGTAGGTGTGTGTGTGTGTGTTCGTGTGTTTGCATGTGTGTGACTGAGGTGTGGCGTGAGTTCTGTGGGTGGCATCTATTCACCTAAAAGGGTAGCTCCCAGAAACCCCAGGAGGAAACTGAGATTCTAATGGCAATACCGTAAATGTCTCATTAATTCAGTAGCTGCTGGGTTGGGCTGGGTTTGGGGCAGGCAGGCAGGGTGTGTTTATGTGGAATAAGGAGGGCATTCAAAATCTCCATGGTCACATGAGCAACTGTTTTTCAGCCAACTTCACATCAACCATAGCCTGATCCACCATCCTGACCGCTGCGCTGTCGTTTCCTGTAAACTGGTGAGATCAGGATGGTGTAACGAGACCACAACACCTGGGTCCACTGTAAATAATATCTTATAGGCCGAATAACAGAAACATGGGGCTGTGCAACGTAAATAGTTGCTATACATAGTGATTGCTATTGTTATTTCGGATTACTAGGGAAAAGTATGAACTGTAGTGTTCTGTAGTGGTAATAAAATTAAGTGCCCCATAACTGTAAGTACTAGCCTGTTACTGACTGACTACATAGGGGTAGGTTTTTCCAGTCTTCTTTTCTTGTTCTTCTCCTGAAATCAGTCTCAAGTAGTTTAAAGGTGTTAACTTGAGCCAGTTCTGCTACAGCAGGAAAACAACACCGCAGCAACAGGAAATGTGAATTATTATGTGGATTATAATTCATGGACATTTTTTAGGGGTTGATGCATTTTATAAGGGAAATTACAAACTTCAGAAGTACACGAAAAGTTAAAAATTTCCTGCAACAGGGTGATCAAAATAAGATCCTACATCTGTACCACTTCATTGAAAGTCCTCCTCTTTGTGGAGAGACATTGTGAGGACACAAAACTTACCAATCATTTTTAAGACCCAAAACATCTTTCAGATTCCAGCAGTTACTGTAGGTGTTGCCATTGACACATTTTCAACATTGATTCAGGCATTATCACATTTGAATTCAGAACATTCAGTCTTACCAAGGTCAACAGTAACTGTGTGTGATGTATGAGAGAGACCTGTGTGAAAAACATTTGTTCCTGGAGGACATTAGAAGTATTCTTTTATTTTCGGTTTCGTTACTGATAGAAACTGTGTTCATCTATATCAGGGTGTCATATCATTTCCCCCAAGGAGCCGTTCAGTAGGACCGCAATGAAAATTGGTTATATTTCCTCGCCATCAAAATTTGATAGTCATCTATCCATCGTTTTGGGGAATTTACGATACTCCCAGAATGTTTAATTTAGCTGATTATAGGCAAGCTGGACATAGTCAACAAACTGGAAGGGCCATTATCATTTCTACACAGTTTCAAATGGTTTTAGTCATTTTAAAGTATATTGAGTTCGTCCCCCTAATTTACTTCATGTAACACAGTATCAGTAAGCCTTGAGTTTTCAACCAGGCCCAGAGAGCACAGTGACACCCAGTGGTTTAGCATTGAGATAAAAGCAACATCTTAAAGGGGAACTGACCAAAACCACGCCAGTAGATCAATAGTCACTAAACCTGATCCTGAAGAGCCGATTCAACTGAACAAGGTCTTGATGAGTAGTTGATTAGTTAAATCCGATGCGTTAAGCACTGGGATGGAATAAAAGCCTGCACATCCTGTTGCTCTCCAGGAACGGCATTGGTGATTTGGTAGATTTAATTCTTCACATATCAATTTACTGGTCTATTTATTTTGAGTATTTCACATACTGCATGTGCAAGAATGAATTTTACACAAACACATTTTCCCCAATGCATTATCCCCAATGTTACTATTGTACAATTTTTAAATACTGGATTTCCTTCAATTACTCCATTTGCCATTTTAACAAAGATTATTTCAGAGAAGAAAGTAAGAAGGGGGTCCCTCCTCTCCTCAGACCCACATACTTCCAGACCCGATTGAGAGGCCCTATTCCCTGTCCTCTCGTCTACTCTATTCCCATCCCTCTCCTCTACTCGTCCCCCTACTCCTCCCCTCTCCCCTACTCCTCTCTCCTCCTCCCTCCTCCCTCTACTCTTCTCTACTCCTCCCCCTACTCTTCTCTCCTCCACTATACTCCTCCCCATACTCTTCTCTCCTTCCCTCTACTCCTCGCCCTACTCCCCTCTCCTTCCCTGTATAACTCCTCCCTCTACTCTGAGGGGTTGGGAGGCTGAATGTGAATGATTTCTTTTCTGTGAGCTACAGTAAATCTCCTGAACCAACAGAGACCTAATTTTGTCTCTAGCAGGGAGTTCAATACCTAAACCAATAGAGACCTAATTTTGTCTCTAGCAGGGAGTTCAATACCTAAACCAACAGAGACCTCATTTTGTCTCTAGCAGGGAGTTCAATACCTAAACCAACAGAGACCTCATTTTGTCTATGTCACGATCTTCATGAGGGACAGACCAAGGCGCAGCGAGGCATCCAGTATACATGTTTATTTTACAAAAACGAAACTCCCGTAACTGGGTAAAACAACAACAAGTAAACGTAACGAAGATCGTGAAGACGAACACACTAAACACAAAGAAGCTATGTCCAAACAATCACCCACAAAACCTAAATGAAAACCCCAAATATATATATATATATATGGTTCCCAATTAGAGACAACGACACACAGCTGCCTCTAATTGGGAACCATTACCCCAACATAGAAATAGAACACCTAGAACATAAAAAACCCTACACCAAAAACAAAACAAAACACGCCAGCCTGTCATCTCAGGCCTGGGCGTGACAGTACCCCAAAGGCGCGGACTCCGACCGCGCCACCCAAAAGTCCATGGGGGTCTTGGTGGGTTTCTCTGTCCCAGGTGGCGGCTCTGGTGCTGGCCGTGCTGGTCCGAAGTCACACACCGGAGGCCCTGGGCCATTTGCAGGACTGGGGACCCTCTCTGGCGGCCCCGGGCTGGGGACCCTCTCTGGCGGCGCCGGGCTGGGGACCCTCTCTGGCGGCGCGGGCTGGGGACCCTCTCTGGCGGCGCCGGGCTGGGGACCCTCTCTGGCGGCGCCGGGCTGGGGACCCTCACTGGCGGCGCCGGACTGGGGACCCTCACTGGCGGCGCCGGACTGGGGACCCTCACTGGCACTCTGGTGCGGGGAGCAGGAACCGGCCGAACTGGGCTCGTGGCC
The DNA here is from genome assembly GCA_030435695.1 of Brachymystax lenok tsinlingensis. Lineage (NCBI taxonomy): Eukaryota > Metazoa > Chordata > Actinopteri > Salmoniformes > Salmonidae > Brachymystax > Brachymystax lenok. The sequence continues at coordinate 67,933,293 of CM059814.1, forward strand.
AGCGCACTCTGGTGCGGGAGCAGGAACCGGCCGAACTGGGCTCGTGACGCGCACTCTGGTGCGGGAGCAGGAACCGGCCGTACTGGGCTCGTGACGCGCACTCTGGTGCGGGGAGCAGGAACCGGCCGTACTGGGCTCGTGACGCGCACTCTGGTGCGGGGAGCAGGAACCGGCCGTACTGGGCTCGTGACGCGCACTCTGGTGCGGGGAGCAGGAACCGGCCGTACTGGGCTCGTGACGCGCACTCTGGTGCGGGGAGCAGGAACCGGCCGTACTGGGCTCGTGACGCGCACTCTGGTGCGGGGAGCAGGAACCGGCCGTACTGGGCTCGTAACGCGCACTCTGGTGCGGGGAGCAGGGACTGGACGTGCTGGACTCTCTAAGCGCACAGGGGGCCTGGTGCGCGGAGCCGAAACAGGACGTGCTGGACTCTATGCACACAGGGGGCCTGATGCGTGGAGCCCGCACCATGTGCCCCCAATAATTTTTTGGGGCTGCTGTGGCCACGAACCCCCCAGGAGCTCCCGCCAAGGAAAGGCCTCCCAATCCGCCTTGATCTCCGCCATGGTCAAGAACCCCTTCTCCTTCTTGCCATGCTGCTTGGTCTTCTTTTGGTGGGTGATTCTGTCACGATCTTCATGAGGGACAGACCAAGGCGCAGCGAGGCATCCAGTATACATGTTTATTTTACAAAAACGAAACTCACGTAACTGGGTAAAACAACAACAAGTAAACGTAACGAAGATCGTGAAGACGAACACACTAAACACAAAGAAGCTATGTACAAACAATCACCCACAAAACCTAAATGAAAACCCCAAATATATATATGGTTCCCAATTAGAGACAACGACACACAGCTGCCTCTAATTGGGAACCATTACCCCAACATAGAAATAGAACACCTAGAACATAAAAAACCCTACACCAAAAACAAAACAAAACACGCCAGCCTGTCATCTCAGGCCTGGACGTGACACTCTAGCAGGGAGTTCAATACCTAAACCAATAGAGACCTCACTTTGTCTCTAGCAGGGAATTCAATACCTAAACCAATAGAGACCTCGTTGTGTCTCTAGCAGGGAGTTCAATACCTAAACCAATGGAGACCTCATTTTGTCTCTAGCAGGGAGTTCAATATCTAAACCAACAGAGACCTCATTTTGTCTCTAGCAGGGAGTTCAATACCTAAACCAATAGAGACCTAATTTTGTCTCTAGCAGGGAGTTCAATACCTAAACCAATAGAGACCTCATTTTGTCTCTAGCAGGGAGTTCAATACCTAAACCAATAGAGACCTCATTTTGTCTCTAGCAGGGAGTTCAATACCTAAACCAACAGAGACCTAATTTTGTCTCTAGCAGGTAGTTCAATACCTAAACCAATAGAGAAAGACTTTGGTTACCAGAGTAACCAAGAACACAGGCCCTGTGGTCTCCATGGTAAAAAGGAAAGCTATTTGTTTTAGCCTTTTAAAAACCTTGAGCCAGGGCCGTAACAGTTTGGTGCCATCATGTAATGCATGTCATCATCTGTGTGTTTCCAGGAACAAACTGAGCATTTATTGTAGATAAATGATGCATAGAAGCATTTTTATATTGTATCAATGAATCATCAATGATCATCCAATGAATTACTATGTGTATTACTCTGTTTTAGTTTCATATTTAATTATTCTATAATATTAGAACAAAAACAACATATTTGTGCACTATAATCACCATGGCCAAGGGAATGATAGAGCTCTCTAGTATATTAACAAGCATGTGTTCCGTCAGCTGTTCTTTCAACCACTCCTTCCTTATGAAAGGAATGATGAAATAAAGAGCAGCGCAGAAGCAGATGCAAATACCTCGAAGATACTGCAGAGAGAGAGGAGAGAGACAGAGAGAGGAGAGAGACGGAGAGAGGAGAGAGAGAGAGAGAGGAGAGATACAGAGAGAGGAGAGAGGGAGAGAGAGGAGAGAGACAAAGAGAGGAGAGAGACGAGAGAGACAGAGAGAGGAGAAAGGAGAGAGGAGAGAGAGGAGAGCGACAGAGAGAGAAGAGAGGGAGAGAGAGGAGAGAGAGAGAGAGAGAGAGGAGAGAGAGAGAGAGAGAGAGAGAGGAGAGAGAGAGAGAGACAGAGAGAGGAGAAAGAGAGAGAGAGAGAGAGAGAGAGAGAGAGAGAGAGAGAGAGAGAGAGGAGAGAGACAGTGAGGAGAAAGGAGAGAGGAGAGCGACAGAAAGAGGAGAGAGAGGAGAGAGACAGAGAGAGGAGAAAGGAGAGAGGAGAGAGAGGAGAGCGACAGAGAGAGAAGAGAGGAGAGAGAGGAGAGAGACAGAGAGAGGAGAAAGGAGAGAGGAGAGCGACAGAAAGAGGAGAGAGAGGAGAGAGACAGAGAGAGGAGAAAGGAGAGAGGAGAGAGAGGAGAGCGACAGAGAGAGAAGAGAGGAGAGAGAGGAGAGAGACAGAGAGAGGAGAGAGGGAGAGAGAGGAGAGAAACAAAGAGAGGAGAGAGACAGAGAGAGGAGAAAGGAGAGAGGAGAGAGAGGAGAGCGACAGAGAGAGGAGAGAGGAGAGAGACAGAGAGAGGAGAGAGAGAGAGAGAGAGAGAGAGAGAGAGAGAGAGAGAGAGAGAGAGAGAGAGAGAGAGAGAGAGAGAGAGAGAGAGAGAGAGAGAGAGAGAGAGAGAGAGAGAGAGAGAGAGAGAGAGAGAGAGAGAGAGAGAGAGAGAGAGAGAGAGAGAGGAGAGAGAGAGAGAGAGAGAGAGAGAGAGAGAGAGAGAGAGAGAGAGAGAGAGAGAGAGAGAGAGAGAGAGAGTTGAATTTTATTGTTTATTGTTTATTTCACTTTTGTTCATTATCTATTTCACTTGCTTTGGCAATGTAAACATGTGTTTCCCATGCCAATAAAGCCCTTAAATTGAAAATGTAAATTTAATTCAGAGGAGAAAGAGGAGAGAGACAGAGAGGAGAGGGAGAGAGCGCAACAGAGACAGAGAGATACGGAGAAAGGTGCGAGAGAGAGTGAGACAGAGGAGAGAGAGATAGACAGAGAGAGAAGAGAGAGAGAGGAGAGCGAGACAGAAATAGGAGAGAGAGAGAGAGGAGAGAGAAAGGATGCCTCTTTTTCAGCTCAATCACAGAGGAAACAACACAATTACACACGGCTACACAATGACAGTAGCGTTGTCATTTCAGGATAGACAAACCCAGCAATAAAAAATTCCTGAATTACCGGCGTTATACTGTAAGTGCTGCTCCTTGCTCATCTAGCCATGTCACTGACACTCAAGAGGAGAGAGAGAGAGGCTTCCACTTTAATGCCTACCTCAGCTCCCAGACACTCTCTCCTCTCCTCTCTCTCCGTTTCTGCTCTACTCTGACATAATGGCTTTCCTTCCAATGCTATTTCTCCCTTTAGCTTTTCTCCCTGCCTCGGCAACCATAACCAAAGAGACATGGATACTGTAAATGTATAGCATCAATTTTCCAATACCCAATCAATCACCTCCAATAAATAATTATAATGTGTAATGTTTAATCAATCCATTCATTTAATAGTTAATACCACAAACCGGCAAACAATGTTGAGCTATCATATATAATTTTCAAATCATTAAATTACTTTCAATATAAAAAATAAATGCAAGTCAATGGAGGGTATAAACGGCTGATATTTTGATATTCAGCTAAACAGACTGGAGCCTAATTATCATCTGGCCTGTTTACACCGGATGAATAAAACTGAATTGCATGAAAAACCATCCAGCATTTGTGTGCCCTAACAATATTTTAAATGAGATATTTGCTATTATTCTGACAGCAAAAATGCTAGTAATTCTTTTTCTAAAAAGTAACAATGGAGAAATGGATTTTAACAGTTAGTCTGTGTCTATTTAATGACATTTAAATGGCTCATTAGAAGATAAAAAGCCTTGTGACATTAATGGGGTTCTGCTATCATAACAGTCTGCTATTTAAAATAAATGAGCCAGCAAAAAAGTGTAATATTTCCCTAAATGAAAATAATAAGGACTAAACAAATATTGTTTATAAATATAATCTAAACAGTGTATTCACAGGGATATGAATGTTTGCCAATTTTCACCGTCGTATGAAGAATACAGCACAATATCACAACTGGCAATCCCTTGCTTTTTTAGTAATTTCTTGAGCAAGCATGACAAATAGATTCTATGTGAGAATAAAACATTTCAAATATGCTCTGGGGCAAAATCCTTACACAATAAATACAGATCGCGGTATGCAGTGCCAAATATACATACTATATTATCTCAAAAGTCAAAGTCACCATTATTAGTCAGTTGTACAACCGAATGCCTTCAACTGAAATGTGTCTTCCGCATTTAACCCAACCCCTCTGAATCAGAGAGGTGCGGGGGGGCTGCCTTAATCGACATCCACGTCTTCAGCGCCCGGGGAACAGTGGGTTGACTGCCTTGTTCAGGGGCAGAACAACAGATTTTTACCTTGTCAGCTCAGGGATTCAAACTTGCAACCCTCCGGTTACAAGTCCAACGCTCTAACCACTAGGCTACCTGCCGCCCCTATCTACATATATATATATATTTTAAAAAATGGTAGAGTTTTAAGGATAGTAATATTCAAGATAATATTCTGAAGGATCGAGTTGTGATGTAATAGAAGTTCTAGAGATATGGTTCCATATCATTGAAACTATCAGCTTATTAAAAAAATACTCAGGAACCCTGACACAAAGATCTGATAGGAATAAGTCAAGGGGCAATCTGCTGATGTGAAATGTTCTAATCACTTGACGACGATACATGGAAAAGACAAAGAAAAAAAAGTATTTGAACTGAAATGAACAAGACATTTGCTAGATGTAAAAAAAACATAAGAGGTGAACGGTCCGCTAGTCGATGCTTAGTCAAGGCAAAATAAGAATAAAATGTGTTGCTTCATATATTATGTCCAGCTCATGTGATGTGAATGTCTGCAACTCATCTATGTGGATCTAGCAACACACTTTCAAACCTGCGCCACATGTCTCAAAACGAGTGAGTTCAACAGATATCAATGAGCTGGGACAGAGAATGTTACAGCAACACAGCCATCAGCAGCAGTTCTGACAGAACCACTCCCTCCCCACCCCTCTCCTGACCCCGCCTCCTTCGGACTCCTCTGGCCAATCAGAGCCCTGGTAATCATCCAAAGTGGTTCTAATATGCGGGTCCAGCTCCAGTTCCTCGCTCTCTCTCTCTGATGGAGGGGTGTAATGTGATGGCAATTTCACCCTCTTATCAGGTCTTAGAGTCATCTCAGAGTGTGCTATTTACATAGGTTAGAAGTCCGACCAAGCCCTTTAAAGTTAATCATTATGTGTGTTGCCAATACATTGGGGATTCCTAGACTAAATGGATATATTTCAAAATGCATTATAAATTGGTGTGATGGAGCCTTTAAAAGCAACCGAGAATGGAAATGTGATAAAAATTTTGAGCTACAATTACTGGGACCACTACTTTAAGTGACATTCTCACTCATTTTAATACATCAGAGATAGGGGTTAACATATCGCTTTTCTTTGCTTTTTGGAATGTAATACATCAAAGGCATCCCCAAATGGTGCTCTGCTTCTAATTTCTCAAGACAGGAAATGAAATACCATAGTATTTTGCAGCTGTTCCTTTTGGAAAGCAATGGCATTATCCCTAAAATGTGGCAAATGTTGGTCTCTAACGGCCTCTTAACAACTGAATATTACGTCATTTAAATATGGCTTTGCCATGTACTCAGAAGCATTCAAATATCACTTATGTACAGAATTAGAGATTGAAAACTTCACATTGATAATCTTATTTTTTCTTTTCATATCTAGGAGTGAGGGAATATTTTGGGGTTTCCTCTAAAGTAAACCCTCCTAAAGTGAGTCCTACATTCACTCAACAGAGGAGATTACAGATTACCAGATGACTGATCCCATCGTAGGAGCATATTCATCCGGAGTAAAACGACAGATTACAGCGAGCTGAGCTTCAGTTCAAACACTAACACACTGCTGCTACTCAGATCACACTCTGTTGTTCGTCCTTTGAGGAGTTCCCCCACTCGCTGAGACACTGAGTGACAGTCTGAACAGAAAGGCCAGACTGAAGAAAAGATTAGTCTTGTTTTCCCCTCCAGGCTAGATGGCTGTGTAGCCACCTACAGTACCCTGGGATGAAGTTTTTATGGCGTAGCCTCTGAACAAAGACAACACACCACACAGATGAACCTGCTTCTGCTGCTGCTGTCTCTGTTGTCTAGGCTCTATCCCATCCCACACATTACATATGGTCTACAGTACAGTGTGATGGAAATCTGACAATGCACAATGCTTTATCTTTTACAGTCCTGTTTCTGACTCCCACTTTTTAACTTGCTATTTATTGAGGAAGGATGTGGCAACAAATCGACATCTTTAGGGACTTACTATTGGGAAGAGTTCAACACAATTGATAATTACGTGTGTAACGCTATGATTCAATCACTGCCGATATCATTCAAATACTATACTTCAAATTATGAGAGAAAATAAAGAGAAGAATGGAATAGGTGGGGATAAGGTGATAGAGATAAAGTGATAGATACAGCGAGAGAGAGAAAGACAGAGAGAAATGAGAGAAAGAGAGAAGAGAGAGAGAGAGACAGAAACTACACTGAACAAAAATATAAACGCAACATGTAAAGTGTTGGTCCCATGTTTAATAAGATGAAATAAAAGATCCCAGAAATGTTCCATACGCACATAAAGCTTTTTTTCTCTCAAATGTTGTGCACAAATTTGTTTACATCCCTGTTAGTGAGCATTTCTCCTTAGCCAAGATAATCCATCCACCTGACATACGTGGCATAATCAAGAAGCTGATTAAACGGCATGATCATTACACAGGTGCACCTTGTGCTGGGGATAATAAAATGCCACTGTAAAATGTGTAGTTTTGTCACAAAACACAATGCTGCAGATGTCTCAAGTTTTGAGGGGAGCTTGCAATTGGCATGCTGACTGCAGGAATATCCACCAGAGGTGTCAACAGATAATTCTATGTTCATTTCTCTACCATTTCCCTACCAACATCGTTTAAGATAATTTGGCGGTACATCCATCCGGCCTCACAACTGCAAACCACGTGTATGGCATTGCGTGGGCAAGCGGTTTGCTGATGTCAATGTTGTGAACAGAGTGCCCCATGGTGGCAGTGGGGTTATGGTATGGGCAGGCATAAGCAATGGTCAACGAACACAATTGCATTTTATCGTTGCCAATTTGAATGCACAGAGATACTGTGACGAAATCCTGAGGCCCATTGTCATGCCATTCATCCGCTGCCATCACCTCATGTTTCAGCAGTATAATGCACAGCCACATGTCGCAAGGATCTGTACACAGTCCTTAGAAGCTGAAAATGTCCCAGTTTTTCCATGGCCAGCATGCTCACCAGACATGTCATCCATTGAGCATGTTGGGATGCTCTGGATCGACGTGTACGACAGCGTGTTCTAGTCCCCGCCAATATCCAGCAACTTCGCACAGCCATTGAAAAGGAGTGAGACAACATTCCACAAGCCACAGCCTGACCAACTCTATGCGAAGGAGATGTGTCGTGCTAAATGAGGCAAAATGGTGGTCACACCAGATACTGACTGGCTTTCTGATCCATGCCCCTACCTTATTTTTAAGGCATTTGTGACCAACAGATGCATATTTGTATTCCCGATCATGTGAAATCCATAGATTAGGGCCTAATGAAAGCTTGGCACACTTGTATTTGGGGGTTTCTCCCATTCTTTTCTGCATATCCTCTCAAGATCTGTCAGGTTGGATGGGGAGCGTTGATGCACAGCTATTTTCAGGTCTCTCCAGAGATATTCGATCGGGTTCAAGTCCGGGCTCTGGCTGGGCCACTCAAGGACATTCAGAGACTTGTCCCAAAGCCACTCCTGCGTTGTCTTGGCTGTGTGCTTAGGGTTGTTGTCCTGTTGGAAGGTGAACCTTCGCCCCCCTGAGGTCCTGAGCACTCTTGAGCAGTTTTTTTATCAAATCAAATCAAATTTTATTGGTCACATACACAGATGTTAATGCGAGTGTAGCGAAATGCTTGTGCTTCTAGTTCCGACAGTGCAGTAACATCTAATAAGTCATGTAACAAATTCACAACAACCTTATACACACAAATGTAAGGGGATGGAATAAGAATATGTACATATAAATATATGGATTTGCGATAGATGGTACAAAATACAGTATAAACATATGAGATGAGCAACGTAGGATATGTAAACATTATTAAAGTGGCATTGTTTAATGTGACTGGTGATACCTTTATTAAATCCATTTATTAAAAGTGGCCAGTGATTTGAGTCTGTACATTGGCAGCAGCCTCTCTATGTTAGTGATGGCTGTTTAACAGTCTGATGGCCTTGAGATAGAAGCTGTTTTTCAGTCTCTCTGTCCCAGCTTTGATGCACCTGTACTGACCTCGCCTTCTGGATGATAGCGGGGTGAACAGGCAGTGGCTCGGGTGGTTGTTGTCCTTGATGATCTTTTTGGCCTTCCTGTGACATCGGGTGCTGAAGGTGTCCTGGAGGGCAGGTAGTTTGCCCCCAGTGATGCGTTGCGCAGACCGCACCACCCTCTGGAGAGCCTTGCGGTTGAGGGCGGTGCAGTTGCCGTACCAGGCGGTGATACAGCCCGACAGGATGCTCTCGATTGTGCATCTGTAAAAGTTTGTAAGGGTTTTAGGTGACAAGCCACATTTCTTCAGCCTCCTGAGGTTGAAGAGGCACTGTTGTGCCTTCTTCACCACGCTGTCTGTGTGGGTGGACCATTTCAGGTGGTCCGTGATGTGTCACCTTGAGGAACTTAAAACTTTCCACCTTCTCCACTACTGTCCCGTCGATGTGGATAGAGGGCTCCCTCTGCTGTTTCCTGAAGTCAACGATCATCACCTTTATTTTGTTGACGTTGAGTTGGAGGTTATTTTCCTGACACCACACTTCGAGGGCCCTCACCTCCTCCCTGTAGGGTGTCTTGTCATTGTTGGTAGTGAAGCCTACCACTGTAGTGTCATTTGCAAACTTGATGATTGAGTTTGAAGCATGCATGGCCACGCAGTCATGGGTGAACAGGGACTACAGGAGAGGGCTGAGAACGCACCCTTGTGGGGCCCCAGTGTTGAGGATCAGCGGGGTGGAGATGTTGTTTTCCACCTTCACCACCAACTGGGTCCTGGACTTCAGAAAGTCCAGGACCCAGTTGCACAGGGCGGGCCCAGGGTCTCAAGACCCAGGGTCTCAAGCTTAATGAGTTTAGAGGGTACTAGGGTGTTGAACTGAGCTGTAGTAAATGAACAGCATTCTTACATATGGATATTCCACTTGTCCAGATGGGATAGGGCAGTGTGCAGTCTGATGGCGATTGCATCGTCTGTGGACCTATTGGGGCGGTAAGCAAATTGGAGTGGGTCTAGAGTATCAGATAGGGTGGAGGTGATATGATCCTTGACTAGTCTCTCAAAGCACTTCATGATGACAGAAGTGAGGGGCGATAGTCATTTATTTAAGTCATCTTCGCTTTCTTGGGAACAGGAACAATGGTGGCCATCTTAAAGCATGTGGGGACAGCTGACTGGGATAGGGATTGATTGATTATGTCCGTAAACACACCAGCCAGCTGGCCTGCGCATGCTCTGAGGACGCGGCTAGGGATGCCGTCTGGGCCTGCAGCCTTTCGAGGGTTAACACGTTTAAATGTTTTACTCACGTTGGCCACGGAGAAAGAGAGGCCACGGTCTTTGGTAGTGGGCCATTGACGGTGGCACTGTATTGTCCTCAAAACGCGCAAAGAAGTTGTTTAATTTGTCTGGGAAAAAGAAGTTGATGTCCGCAACGGGGCTGGTTTTCTTTTTGTAATCCGTGATTGTCTGTAGACTCTGCCACTTACATCTCGTGTTTGAGCCGTTGAATTGCGACTCTACTTTGTCTCTATACTGACGCTTTGCTTGTTTGATTGCCTTGCGGATGGCCTGATTGTTGGAGTGCTGCAGAGATGGTTGTCCTTCTGGAAGGCTCTCACATCTCAACAGAGGAACTCTGGAGCTCTGTCAGAGTGACCATCGGGTTCTTGGTCACCTCCCTGACCGAGGCCCTTCTCCCCCGATTGCTCAGTTTGGCTGGGTGGCCAGCTCTAGGAAGAGTCTTGGTGGTTCCAAACTTCTTCCATTTAAGAATGATGGAGGCCACTGTGTTCTTGGGGACCAATGCTGCAAACATTTTGGTACCCTTCCCCAGATCTGTGCTTCGACACAATCCTGTCTCGAAGCTCTACAGACAATTCCTTCGACCTCATGGCTTGGTTTTTGCTTTGACATGCACTGTCAACTGTGGGACCTTATATAGACAGGTGTGTGCCTTTCCAAATCATGTCCAATCAATTAAATTTACCACAGGTGGACTCCAATCAAATTGTAGAAACATCTCAAGGATGATCAATGGAAACAGGATGCACCTGAAATCAATTTTGAGTTTCATAGCAAAGGGACTGAATACTTACAGTACCAGTCAAAAGTTGGAACACATCTACTTAAGGTTTTTTCTAAATTTGGACTATTTTATACATTGTATAATATCCGCGAAGACATCAAAACTATGAAATAACACATATGAAATCATGTAGTAACCAAAAAAAATACAAAAAAATCTAAATATATTTTAGATTTGAGATTCTTCAAAGTAGCCACCCTTTGCCTTGATGACAGCTTTGCACACTCTTGGCATTCTCTCAATCAGCTTCACCTGGAATGCTTTTCCAACAGTCTTGAAGGAGTTCCCACATATGCTGAGCACTTGTTGGCTGCTTCCCTTCACTCTGCGGACCAACTCATCCCAAACCATCTAAATTGGGTTGAGGTCGGGGGGATTGTGGAGGCCAGGTCATCTGATGCAGCATTCCATCACTCTCCTTCTTGGTCAAATAGCTCTTACACAGCCTGGAGGTAAAAAAAAATCTGCCGTTTCCATCTACAATAGTCATTTACAACATTAACAATGTCTACACTGTACTTCTGATCAATTTGATGTTATTTTAATGGACAAAAAAACAAGGACATTTATAAGTGACCCCAAACTTTTGAACGGTAGTGTATGTTTTTTGTTGTTGTTCAGTATATATCCTTCAGACGTATCCTGTGACCTCCTAGTACTTCCAGATATCACTGGCAGAACCAGAGCTGAAGCCCTCAATACCACATCACCATGTACCTCATCTGCTCACAGACTTCCCCACACAACAACATGCCTCATTCAAAGAGTGGTAGAAACACCAGCTTATTAAGTGTGGTAGGACTATAGTTCCACACTTAGAAATAACACAGAGAGCGTTTAAATTTTTTTTTTTTATCTTTTCTTACTGCGCTTAAAGAGACAACTTGACATAAATGAATCCATAAATCTATAATGTAACATGGAGGTGAGAGAGAGCACATGGCTGAAGCTCCAGATTCTGAAACAGAATAGGATCAAAAGACTGACATGAAAACCCAAAGAAGGGGGCAAATCAATGTGAGCGAAATGAGAGAGGTTGTGCTAAGAACAGGAGACAGGATGATGTTAGGCCAGGCACGTTTTCATCACAATCAATATCTTAATTTGAAATGTGGTCAAGTTACAGTACATTTTTTATTAAACCATATTGACATTTTACCGATAAAAATGTAACTATCAATATTTTGTTCAGGTTTGATTCAAATTATTTCCACTGGTACTATTGCTTTCAAAACATTTCTGGGGGCTTAAGGAAATTCTGCAACATTTTCTATCTGGCCGTATGTCTAAATATCCTTCTTGGAGAAATCCTGGTGTGATTTTTCCATTCAATCTTGAGGAGGGACTGAGCTAATTAACCCAGATGCACTAAAGTAATGAGTTCTCTCCGGTGACTCCTTCCTTTAGAAAGAGGGGAGTCTTGCCTGTGATCTTCCCAGGCCATATCATCAGGACATTGTCAACGCAAACAAAGCCCTTATCGGCCTTCCTTTCAAACCACCTGATTATCCTAGCGAAACGGGGGAGAAAGAGAAAAGGGCATGTCCTTGCCCAGGCGCTCTAAATGTCAGTGAAAGGCCACAGGACCAACCCGTATCTTTATATATGTTGGCATATTTTACAGACAAGCCGCGACAGGACAATTCTCTCATCTCTCTCTGTGATTTGCCTGGCCACCACACAGATAGACAGATGCCTTGTCAAGCTCATTGATCGGCAGAGACAGACATCATGACATCACCTCCGATTAAAAACCAATGATCACAGATAGTCCAAGCACCAATACATTACATTCAGCAGAAAAGATAAATATAACTTGTAACTTGTCCACCATGGTTTCAAGGATTATACAATCTCTTAAACATGCTGTTTGTTAAGAGAATGTACATAGAGAATGTACATGTTCTCATTGTGACACTAGTATGTAACTTGAATTGTAAGCAATAGACAGTGTATTTCTGACTGTGATTTAAGTTACATACGTCTGTTATCAAGAGTTTGTCTGAAAATCAATGCCGACCATTATGGGTCAGTCAGCTCAGAGAGAGATGGGCTATTAGCTGTGACTACAGCATATAGTGGTGGAACTAAAATATCTCAAGATCTCTCAGGTATAGATCAAATTGGGAGCTGAAGCAAAATAATGACATAATAGATTTTTGTTGTTGTTGGGGGGGAGACTAATTGAATGACATGCCAAATATCTGTGGTGATTGATGAGGGAGGGGTGAAGGAGGGAGACAGACAGAGACAAAGAGAGAGGTAAACAGAAACAGAGAGAAGCAGAGAGAGAGAGAGAGAGAGAGAGAGAGAGAGAGAGAGAGAGAGAGAGACTGGGTAAAAGCTCTTAGATTACTAGCATTATTTAAAGGGAAATCCCACCGCTGCTCTTTCACTGTATACGTCCATTAATATGTGATTAACATAGAGAATTTCCTCACTACACGACAATACGAGCGTTTCTGCATCTCCCCGGTAGAAATGGGCCATCTACATTTCCTGGTTGTAAAGCGAACCACAATATCCAGAATTCATAGCGATTTCAGGACATGGTACCACACCTGCCGAGGTGGGAATGGGTGTCAACAGGTAGCTAGCTAACGGTACTCACTGGACCAGCCACTCTTTCATAGTACATAAGCTTGCCAATAACAATGTTTTGTCGAGCAGCGGTAACTTAGCTAACTTAGGTAGCTAACTAGCTAGTGAACTGTATTTGCTTATCTAAACAAAAATATAGCTGGATTTCATAATACGCTAGCTAGACATTCCAAAGCAAATCAATGTAATTAGTCAGCAGCTATCTGCCGATGGGATTTGTAACTTTGCAAGCTAACGTTAGCTACGTTAGGCTACAGCCTACAGGACCTTATCCAACCGTTAGCCTCTGCGGTAATTAGTTAGCTAGCTAACTTGCCTGGCTTATGTGTTCTATTTACAGAGTCCGATCCCATCAACATCTGCATCAGCATCGACATCAAGCTCAGCACCAGGAACTAGTGTAAGTCACCTTTTCTAAATCTTTCCATGACTCAATGATGAGCAAATACATCTACCGGAGATTGGCATGAACATGGTCCGTGTCTTGTGTTTATAAGTAGGCTAGAACTTCTACTGTAGTTTTCTTTGTATTGTGGAGGCTTCGTTAATTGTTTATGCAAAGCTTGAGGTCTAAGTTAAAGAAAAGAAGAGTTATTAGTAAGGAGGGGATGGTGTGGGTGGCTGACTGGTGTCTGTTGGGGTGAGCATTGTGTGTGAAGGTTAGTATGCATGATCTATTGACACAAGGGGGATGGGTGGATATAGTACCTTGTTTTAGTGTGTTTTGATGGGGACAAAGTAGTAAAATGTTGGCTAATCACTGACTAGTGTGTATCCTACAGACTAATCCTGCTGCTTCTGATGACCTTGACACCAGCTTCAGTAATACAGATCCTGTAGACCTACTGGATGAGAGCTTTCAGACGGGAACAAGCTCAACATCATCTGCCTCGGAAGAGGAAACGGCTGGCAAGAGCCAAACTGTATAGTCTATGAGTCCAAGGTCATGGAGCTCATGAAGTTCTGCCAAACCAGCTGCCATTGTCCAACACAAGATGAGGTTCACCAGCTGAAGAACATTCAGGACCCTGCCTGGAACATTCAGCAAACACAAGATCCATATTTAGTTATGATGTTGTTGTATAATATAGAATGCCTAGTATGCTCACAAATGCACTGTGGTAAAGATATTGCTAGCTGTTGTACATGCACAGAGCATAAAAAACATTAAGAACACCTGCTCTTTCCATAACATAGACTAATCAGGTGAATCCAGGTAAATCCACTTCAATCAGTGTAGATGAAGGGGGGGGGACAGGTTAAAGAAGGGTTGTTAAGCCTTGAGACAATTGAGAGATGGATTGTGTATGTGTGCCATTTAGAGGCTGAATGGGCAAGACAAAAGATTTAAGTGCCATTGAAGTGTGTATATAATGGAATGTTTGATCAAATGTTTTATATAATATTCTTTACAAGTGTACTGACAAGTGACTAATGATCCCAGCTGCATCAGAAACCAATAAAGTGTTGACTTCAACTTCTGGATCAATTCATTGTGATTTGGAAGTAACTAGCTACAATCTTACTGCTAAAACAAATGATGCAGGGAGTTGGTGCATCATTTCAACGTTCATATGTTTGGCTACTTTGAAGTATCTCAAATATAAAAATATTTTGATTTGTTTAACACTTTTTTGGTTATTACATGATTCCATATGTGTTATTTCATAGTTTGGATGTCTTCACTATTATTTAGCAATGTAGAAAATAGTAAAAAATAAAGAAAAACCCTGGAATGAGTAGGTGCGTTCAAACTTTTGACTGGTACTGTATATTTTTTAAGAGAAATGCCATGGCGGCCACGGTGCAATTTACAAGTAGCCCAAAAACCCATCACCCGGGACCAAGAAAGTAGGGCTCCCGTCAGACTAGTATTTACAAAGCCCGAGAAAATGAGTCAACTGAGATATCCTGCAATGTCGTGGCATTGTTGAGGAACATTGTTGAGACAAGTCCAATGGCTCTACTGAAAAGGACAACAATATCTACTCGCTGCTAGCGTGATCGTGCAATCGGCGAAACACAAAGGCCACAACAATTGCTGCAAAACATGACTCGCTTCATTTAAGATCAGACAGCA
This sequence comes from Brachymystax lenok tsinlingensis, assembly GCA_030435695.1. Lineage (NCBI taxonomy): Eukaryota > Metazoa > Chordata > Actinopteri > Salmoniformes > Salmonidae > Brachymystax > Brachymystax lenok. The sequence continues at coordinate 67,948,525 of CM059814.1, forward strand.
GGCTCAATCAATCAATGACATCTCCCGGCGCAAAAATTCAGAAATATTGCTGTGGTGCATAATTATGTGTGAAACACCACTCATAAGTATGTAGGAAGACTGGAAAAACACCCCAAATAGTGTTTAGCAGTGAAGTTTCCCTTTAAGGATTTGCAATTAGCCAATTAGCACAAGATGTGATATGCAACATTAGTAACCAAATGAAGAGCATAGACAGCAAGGAAATGTCAATGTTTTAGGAAGCAAAAAATGGCGTGCTATTATACTGTATTCCATCTTTGTGGACTGCTGAAAGGTACATTAACATGCTATCAATAGTATGAGCGGCATAGAACAGATTTAATTATAATAATGACATTCCCTCTTAGTAATACTTCTAGTTTGGGATTCTTGGAAAAAACATAGCTAGATATAATTTGGTACCAGGTAGCCACCGTTAAAGTCCATGTTAATACCATCTGAAACAAAACTGTAAAGTAAATCAGTACTGAAACACTCATAGCAGTTAGCTGCTAATTTCCAGGATAATTTGGCGACCGGGACAAGGTGGTAAAATACCTTAATGAAGTGCTTATTAGCAGGGAATTAGTCTCCAATCCACTATGTAGCATATGATTAGACAGCAATTAGAGCCAACCATTAGACTGCATGTGATCAATGATGGGAGTATGTAACAGAGTACAGACATGTCAATCACAGTCAGTTTCACACCTGGGTCAAACACATATTCCAAAGTGCCCCTCGAGATGGATATTTTAAGAATGAAATATGCATTTCTACAAGACTCAATGGTATCACATTATGAGATGCATTATGTTTGCCCAGTACAACAGAACCAATGGAATAGTCCCAAATGGTCAAACCCTGAGCTGAATCAATGACGTCTATGTATTTGACTCAGGTCTGGGCAGATAAGAACAATTTAAAGTTACAGAAGCTAGTCAGGATTCGCCTTCATGGTATCAAATGTCAACACAAAGAGATTGAGGAATGAGTAGTTTGGGTTTCCGTAACGTACAGTAAGCCTCCAAATCCACTGTCCAGTGAGATGTCCTCTTTCAGCAGAGAAAGCAGTGGCAACAGACAGACTACAGTTACCTGTGGCCACAGTGAGAGCTTTTTCTCGAATTCTCTCCAGCAGGTGTTAATAAAAGAAAAATGTATTACTCCCGACAGTCAGTCGACAACGCTCCTCCAAAACACAGCCCAGCCGCGTCCAGAGGCTGGTTACAGATTCAATTAGCAGCAGCGAGACAAAAACCCCTGGTCCTTCTCCTCCCAGGCGGAGCTGGGGGGCCACCCGCAAGACAGCCATGGGAACAAAGGGCCTCTCTGTCTGGCCCCTTGGCCCTACAAGAGCCCCCTCTTCTCGAGTGGCCCTGTTCCATCTGCACCCCTGCAGGGCTCACTCAACCACACACAACTCCCACACACACTGCTACCACTAATTAGCACTCCCATTACCCGGCCAATTATTATTGCACTTGTGCTAATTAGAAATGATTTAAAGCATTTGTCAATTAGTCTTTTACATGCTCGCCTGGCTGGATGTGGGAGGCACATTAAATCAACTGGTTACAGGCAGAGAAGTGAGGCGACCTGTTAAGAATTTTGTGCCTGCCTGGGAGAGTGTGAAACGAGTCCGCATGGGGAGATTATCATACAGTAACATGCATGAGTGGAAGATGGTGTGGCTAAACCTTCACAGGTTCCATTCATTTCTTTCTTTTTAGTTTCCTGGTTGTCTAATTGAAGAAATGTCACATGTTGTAACATATTTGGACGGTGGTAGTTTTCTGTTGTTTGTCCCATGAGGTGTCCACTTTCTGTCCTATAGCTCTGTGCAGCAGATGGCAGAGACCCCACGTGTCTAACTGCTGTGGTACCCTCTAACCAGGCATCTTCCAGTCAAGCAGCCAGCCTCCACCAATAGACAGGAACAACTCCTTTACTACAGTCTCCGCCTTGCCACAGTACCACTGAACATCTTCTGCCATTGCCAGTTACTCGTCAATCACTTCTAGACGTACAGTGTCTGGGTCCATGCCTGCACCAGACCGAGGGTGCGTAAAAGAGAGAGAGAAAAAAATAAAGGGTAGAAACAAAGGAGGAGTGGAGGAGAGGAGTCTCCAGTAGCTAGAGGCAGGGGGTTGTGGTTAGGAAGAGGGAGAAGGCCGGCCGAGAGACGCATACCAATTAGCCTTCTGGGAAGAAGCACTCAGAGAGCTAGGGCCTCATCACTATGGAAACCCCTCCCTAATAATCTCTAGCGCTCTCTCTCTCTCTCTCTCTCTCTCTAATATTCACCTGGCCCGAGAAAAGAGGAGGAGAGGGCAGTGGGGGGGAAGTTTTAGAAACCCGACGCTGGCATGCTTAATGACTAAAATGTAAATGTGTTACCAGGTTACCCAAAGCAAAAAAATGTAGCCATCGCATAGTTCCCCTGTGTCTAAATGAGATGTCGTCAGTGGGAACGGGCTTGACGGAAGGACAGAGGGCCTCAGCTGCAAATTGGGGGGAAATAGTGTCCATACTGAACTCGCTAACAATGTTTTGCCAAACTCATCTGTTGTCCTGTCTCACTGGTCACCTAGATGAGCAGTCCTGAATGATGCTGATGGATCTAACAAGACTCAGTCTATTGTCTAAATAGATAGGAGGGTGAGACCAGAGAGCTGCCTTGTTAACGCAAACATCTCCCATCTCTTATTGATTTCATTAGGATGCCGCAGGAGAGCTGATTGCATTCTGTCGGGACTCAAATGAGCCTTTCTCCTCTTCAAGCTCTCTCTCTCTTGATCTCTCTTTCTCTTCCGCTCTCAATTTTTCTCTCGAGGGACTGAGCTGTGTCTCAGAGTGTGGCCCCTCCGGCTGAATCCGTTTTAATCAGTTTAATTAATTTCCAATCATAGGAAGGTAAACTAATCAGGGGGTGCATTAAACACTGACGTCTCTGTTGAAGACCCTGCTGAGAGACTGAGCTAGAGACAGGAGTAGTGTCTTTGGTTTACAGTACTGTAGGGATTACAGTACTGTAGGGAACACTTTGGTTTACACTACTGTAGGGAATGCTTGGGTTTACAGTACTGTAGGGAACACTTTTGATTACACTACTATAGGGAATGCTTGGGATTACAGTACTGTACGGAACACTTTGGTTTACACTACTGTAGTGCACGCTTGGGTTTACAGTACTGTAGGGAACACTTTGGTTTACACTACCGTAGGGAATGCTTGGGTTTACAGTATTGTAGGGAACACTTTGGTTTACACTACTGTAGGGAATGATTGGGTTTACGGTATTGTAGGGAACACTTTGGTTTACACTACTGTAGGGAACGCTTGGGATTACGGTACTGTAGGAAACACTTTTGTTTACACTACTGTAGGAAACACTTTTGTTTACACTACTGTAGGGAACGCTTGGGTTTACGGTACTGTAGGGAACACTTTGGTTTACAGTACTGTAGGGAATGCTTGGGTTTACGGTACTGTAGGGAACACTTTGGTTTACAGTACTGTAGGGAATGCTTGACATTACAGTACTGTAGGGAACACTTTTGATTACACTACTGTAGGGAACGCTTGGGTTTACAGTACTGTAGGGAACACTTTGGTTTACAGTACTGTAGGGAATGCTTGGGTTTACGGTACTGTAGGGAACACTTTGGTTTACACTACTGTAGGGAATGCTTGGGTTTACGGTACTGTAGGGAACACTTTTGATTACACTACTGTTGGGAACGCTTGGGTTTACAGTACTGTAGAGAACACTTTAGTTTACACTACTGTAGGGAGCGACTACGGTAGGGAATGCTTTGATTTGCAGTAGGCTACTGAAGGGAGAGAGTAGGCTACTCTAGGGAACAGTTACAGTGGGTTTTGACCAGAGGCGGCGCCTCCTCTTGACAACGTTCCTCTCCAACGCATCGCTCCACTTTAAATTTGCATAAAGTAGAGCAGAGCTCAACTTTTTCTATCTGTCCGCTTGCAGGGTTCTTGCCGCTCGCCTTCCCACAATCCCCCGCACATTTCTCTGCGTGCCCTCGTTAAAAATGAATGGAGGCGGAACTTCTCCTGCCGAATTGGTTGTTGGTGAAAACCCACTGAACGCTTTGCTTTACAGACCTATTTCCCCTGGTACACAGACAGAAACTGTTGGAAAGTGTGTCTGATTTTTGTTCCTGTTCAAAGATTTCCACAATTCCACAATTGTGCAAAGCATCAAATTGCTACCTAGCACCAAATGGTACACAGCAGTGCTTATTTCAATGAATTCCAAAGAACCCAAAAGTATTGTATACCTACTGGATCAGTTGAAATTGTAAATTGTCTGTCTGATTATCATGTGATAAAATACAGGACCATTCTCTAATAAACTACCAAGAGAAGGACAATCACCTTTGTGATTCGTTGAGTATGTCACCACCAAAGGTAAACACTTAGTATTCATAAAACTGGAGAAAAAGAGAAAGAAAGAAGGGAAGAGGGAGAGAGAGAGAGAGAAAAGGGATGAAAGAAATTACCATGCTGAGGCGAGTTAAAAAAGACATGAAATTGTGAGCAGCGGGGTGGGGAGAAGATGGCATGTTTGGCGCCCGGGCGATGAGTGGTGTGGCTCGTAATTCAAGGTCTTCACATGCAAGCTCTCGGTAAACAAACCCACAGGAGTAGGTAAACAAATTACACCAATACAAAGACTCTCAGAGCCCGGGAGTACCACATGCAGTGTGTGTGAAGACCATAGAGTCTGTCATTTGAATACAGTGCATAACATACTGTGTACATTATGGTTGGAAAGGTTCCTGGCGACATCTGCAACATCTGCCATTATCCCCAGCCCCAAACAATGCAACTCTATATGTAATCAGGTAACTAAAATGGAATTACTCTGTTGATAGTAACTGCAGGTAAGGTAAGTTACCAGGTAAAGCACACAAGTGCACCATGTAGTTGTGCACCAAGGATGAACCAAGGATGAACAAATCACTTTTCATATAATTAAAATGTATTTATTTGTGTTGTTTCTTTGTACTCCCTGACGAAGGCCATGCTGCCGAAACACGTCAGAGTTTTAAAAGCTTTGTTCCATTGAACATGCCTCACAAATAAAAGGTATTTTAAGTCTATGAAGTGCCTTGGTCCTCCTTGCTTTTTAAAGACTAATTAACCCTTTGACCAAATAGCACCTTCTGTCTACAGAGACCTACTAGTGTGTACCCTAAAAGTGCTTCCCTTCCTTTATTTTTTCTACATGTAATTGTTCTTGTGTTCCCAATAATGTCTTCGATGGTAAATTGCCCACTGAGGGGGGATAGTAAAGTCCTCCTGTGTTAAATTGTTATGCTTAAGGACTGTTGTCCATCAGACATTTCTGTAACAAGGACTCTTCCTGAAACATCTTAATGTAATACTGTAGGCCAGGGTTCCTCAACTTGCGGCCATGGGTGATTTTATTTGACCCCCATTTTTGATACATATATTTTTATTGTTAGACATTTAAAGGCTGTAAAAACACCACCAAATCAGTTCCAGGTAGCATAGTGGTAGCCTAGTGGTAGGTTAGAGCGTTGGGCCAGTAACCGAAAGGTTGCTGGATCGAATCCCCGAGCTGACAAGGTAAAAATCTAACCCACTGTTCCCCGGTAGGCTGTCATTGTAAATAAGAATTTGTTCTTAACTGACTTCAATTGTTAAAAAAAAAAATATTTGGGGAAATCTGTTCGAAAGTATTCCCACACATAATAGAGAGAAACGTAAATGTAAGCAATGTTTACATTTGACCGTCACTGATCGGTTTAGGTTTCTCGCTGTCATTTTGCAGTCTACAAATGATTTGTAATGATGTTCCGGCCACCTGACCATCCGTTCAAGAAAGAAATCAGCCCGCGGCTGAACCTAGTTGATGATCCCTGCTGTAGGCCTTCATACAGAGAGCACTATTGACCTCAAACAAAAAGTTATTAAGTAGAATGGACAGTTTTTAAACAATATCTTACTCAAAGCTTTCTTCGAATGAGCTCAAACTTTTCCCCAAAAAATATGCAATATGCACAACCCACGCATTTCTGACTTAAAGTCGGAGTGATATACTTTCTTCTCAAAGTATCAACAGCAATTTTCAGATGGCTGTCTGAGTTTCTAAGTATCTAGCTTTCAATGACCTTCAATTATAGTTCACACTTTTCCTTACAGACAACATTGAAATTGTTTTCTGAGTGCTGAAAGGCACTGACAGTCAATCAACTGAAGGACAAACTCTAAGAGCTCTCCTATCCAAGTCAACTCCTACAGTATATTCATCTTATCATTGCCTACCGCCTACAAGATGATAAGAAAAGATACATGTGTTAAAAACACAATAAATTAAATGTTACCAAAGTAATCTCACAATCAATTACCTCACTCCTTGGGGGCATGATGGCAGAACGATAAGAAAAGATTTGAGAGTTGAGATTGATGTTGATGACAATAAGAAGGGTGCGTCAATTCTCTTTCTGATCACCGAAGCAGAACAGAAGGCAAAAATGAGCTTCTTATATTTCAAACATCCAGCCACTTCAAGTCATTCCAAAGGAGACGCCAGTAGGGAGGGATATGGAGGATGTGGTGGGTTGGGTGTCATCTTGGTTTAGGAAGGGGATTATCAGGTTTAATCTCTCGGCAACTAAACAGATAAATCTAAAGCATCTTCCACACACACACACAGTATATTTAGCAGCCTGTGCCCCCCTCTCCTCATCCCACTCGGCCACGGCTCCCCGTGTTTGCCTGCAGAGTAAGCCAATCGGGGGGATAATAAAGCCATGGAGAAGAGGAGAGAGGAGAGAGGAGGAGAGGGGAGAGAAGGAGAGCATCTCCTCAGGGCTGTAGAGGGATTAGTCCTCTCATCTCCCCCCAGATCAGCCACTTTACTCGCCGATGTTTGCTCTGATATTGACTACGCCACATCCTGATCCCATTACACACCAATAAACAGCGGCTCCCAGGCCGGGGACTGAGCCTGAGAGAGCAGGGGGATTACTGCTACAGCTATAGAGCTATATCTTCTCTCTCTCTCTCTCTCTCTCTCTCTCTCTCTCTCTCTCTCTCTCTCTCTCTCTCTCTCTCTCTCTCTCTCTCTCTCTCTCTCTCTCTCTCTCTCTCTCTCTCTCTCTCTCTCTCTCTCTCTCTCTCTCTCTCTCTCTCTCTCTCACTATCACTCTCTCTCTCTCTCTTCCAGTCTCTCTCCATCCCTCTGGGCTGTAGGAGAGCTTGGCTCTGGCTCAGGAATCAGGAATCCGACCCAAGCCATCTAATCATCCACACAGAGATAGAACCCCCCGAGGAGAGGGGCTGCCCACCACCGCCTCAAAGCATGACTGCCTACCCACTGCCCTGACCTGAGAAGGCCTACACACACAATCTAATGCGCAAGCACACACACACACACACACACAAAGATGACAATAGCATATAGATTTGTTTGTTCAACTTTTTGATTTGAGCTACTCCGGTTCAGTAAGCCACCGCACACACAGTGAACTGATTATTCTTTGAATATGATTATTAATTGAAAATTAAAACCAATTAAAATCTGAATATGAAATTAATAACGCAATCAATCTAAAAAATATACGATGGTAATGGATAGCTTTATGCTACATTTTGATATCAGAGTGAATGGCATTTCTCTGCACACTTATTCATTCATTACGCATTTCTTATAGTGTTGTATTTGAAGTAATTCATGGTCGTCTGAGAAATGGTCTTCAAACAAATGTGGAGACAATAGTACTTTTTCTCCTCCTAGTTGTGAGTTCAGATAAGGTTGGGAGGCGCATTACAAAGACACTCCTACAGTGAATAGTGAAGAAGAGTGCCAGATATTACTGTCACAATAAAAACTCAGTGTGTAAATATATAGCTTTTAGGAAGCCACTCTTTCTAGCTTCTTAACTTCTTAAAAAGGACCAAAAGGAATCTGATACATACCTCGCTAGGCGACTGTTGGTTGCCTGGACACTAAGTCAACTGGGACTTACAGTGTATTGCAGACCTGGGTCAAACACATACATGTCAAATACTGTCAAATACTTGGGCTGTAATTGGTTTATTTTTCCACAATGAAATAAATGGAACAGTCCCAAAATTGCTGAGCTCAAGATAAATCAAGTGCATATGTTGACCAAGATCTTAGATGCTGCCTAGCAATGAGTACACTGTATCTAGTAATGTCAATGTGCAGTAAAAAACACTTTACCAGGCTCTCCAGACTGGCCTTGTCAACCAGACAATTAACTACCAAGGCACATGAATTTAACATTGCGTCACTATGGGTCTTGGTCAAAAGTAGTGTACTATATAGGGAATAGGATGTGGTTTGAGAAGAGACATAGACTTGCTCCTCTAATGATACACAGTAATATGAGATCCACCTACACTGACTGACTGTCACGTCATCCTCGCTCTACAAACGCACACAGACGCCCTGGACTGTTTGAACAGTTAATACAGACAGTAGAAAACCATTCAAAAGCTCAGTAGACTCAGTGGACTCTGAAAGTAGAGATGATTGATTCAGGTATGTGTCCCAGAGTAGTTATTAGAATAAGGCAGATTAAAGTGGCAGTATCTTTACAGCGCTGCCGAGCCGTGCTTTCATCTGATTAATAGCCTACCTGTTACTGTCAAAATGAGACAGTACATGAGTATGGATTTCAGAACTTTCATACCGAACAAGAGCTGGAGCACAAAAGGAAGAAGCTCCACTTCTCTGAAGGAGACAGATGTGTGGGATACGAGAGTTGACAAGGTTGGCATGAGAGACGTTTGTTGTTCAAAATGGAGGCTCGGTGTAGCATACCACTCAGTAAAGACACAGCCAGTCCAATATAATTGGGCTTCAACGATTGTCAGAAAACTGTCTTCTTGAAACCAATTGGTGCTGCAGTGTGCATTTAGCGTTTAATTCCCCCTCCTCCCCTCTTCCCATCCCTCCTTCCTTCCTTCCTCCCTCTTTTCTTTTTATTTCATTCTTTCCTTCAGAAAATCAAAAACCCTGACATGCAAATGGACCCTATTAAATCCTATTAGTGGGCCTGTCACATGCAGAAGAACTGAGCTTGTATTAGCGCTGAGCTAGTTATCGTTAGCGGTAGTTTTGTTTCTATCCAGATTAGATACTGTAACTGTAGAGGGATAAAGCAGCCCATCTCTAAGGTAAACAGCACCCAGATCATGTTGGGGACCCGACAAATCCAGGGAGGGATTCCAGGGTTCGCCATCTACATTGTTGCTGGATTTGTCAGTCAATTTGTTGCGCAATGGCAACTGAGAAAAGCACCGTTGGAGAAATACCGTGAACGCTAACCCTTGCACGGAGAATAATGAGTAGTTGTTGTTGTTGTTGATTCTTCCCCCAGCAGAATGTCAGTTCCACAACCTTTAAATTACCTGGACCAGTTATTGGATTTGTTCCGTTCTATTCATTAATTGCAGGAAAATAGCACTCAATTTGTTCATAAGGCTGGGGCAGTATTTATGCCTACTACTGTATAAAGTGATTTGCTATTTTGTCCATAACAGGTACCAACCTAGTTAAACGTGTGTGATATCAAAGCCATACACAAACACAGAGCTCCCAAAGAGTGAATAGGGTTTCCCTAGTGTCACCCAGGGCCAGGCTTTTGTCACCATTATCACCAACGTTTGAAAAGAACAGTTCTGCAGCCAGGCTGCTCTGGTCACCACTCCCTCTGGGCTGTAGCCATGGACACACAGGATCCCAAATGACTCACTGACTTGTAGCGTTGCCCTCTAAATAATGGTCTCATTTATTTAAATGTTTTAACACTTATGGGGATATCAATATGGATATTCTTCATGTTTTTATGGACATTATGCACATTTACGTTTGCAGCACTTATAGGTATGCACTGATTTGTATCTCAACCAGGGTTTGGGTCATTTCCAATTTAATTTGAAATTCAAATGTTTTATTCACTCATGATGAAGTGGAGAATTTACGCTGAATTCAATTTGAATTAAAACAGTTTTCAAGTTATGGAATTGCAATTAGACTGTTTGAACTGTTTGAATTAAAATGTATTGGAATTGTAAAAAAAAAAAAAAAAATGGAATTGTAATTCAATATTTGTACATTTGGAATGAATGCAGTTAGTATACAATGTACTGCAGGGTTTGTTTTAAATCATTTCAACTTCCATTTCTTTATATTTCCAGTATAACTGAAGATGTAGGATCTTAATTTGAGCCAGTTTACTACAGCAGGAAAATAATCCTGCAGCAACTGGAAATGTGAATTATTATGTGGATTATAATTAATGGACATTTTGTTGGTTTTGATGCATTTTCCATTAGGGAAAATCAAGTCGGACATTTTAAAGTGGAAATTACAAACTTTAGAAGCCTTTTTAAACATAGAATACACTACAAGTTTGCATTTCCTGCATACTCAGCAACAAAAGACTGATCAAATGAAGATCCTACATCTGTAGGCTGTTTGAACATCGGCATGATCAACCTGAAAGCATGAGGGAATAGAATTTTAATTTGTGGAATTATTGGGGATACTATTGAATTGGGAATTAAATTCTTGGAATTTACCTAACATTGGAATTTAGAGGAATTGAATTACCCCTGAATTCAAAGACTGACCTGAAATTTGAATTGAATTCAATGGAATTTACAAGGAACGGGAATTGAATGAGAATTACATTTGTGGAATTAACCTCAACCATGCTCTCAACTCTTCTTCCACTCCCCAATTCTCCTCTGTTCTTTTCCTTCCCATTCCTCCTCTATACTCATCCTCTCTGCTCCTCCCTAATTAATCGCTGGGAGTCCAAGGAGTCACTGAATATTTTCCAACATTGACTCTGATTTCCTATCTGTCTGTCTGTCTCCTCTTCACTCTGGAGCAGGCTTTCCCTGGTCCGGTTCCCAGTCTTCCCTTAGCGTGAATCCAACAACGCTGTCACCCTAGGCAACGATTAGGATGATCAAATCCACCCCCCCTTAAAACCATAATCACAGAAACCTCTCCTCCTTCCTCTCATCCAACACTTTTATCAACATGTCTGATGATATGACTATTTATTTTTCATCCTCCGCCTCCCTCCTTTTAATTCCTCCTCTCTTCTTTCTCCTGATTCCGAAAGAGTTTGAAGACTTCATGGAAGCCGTTCAAATTCTCCTCTTGCTGTTCCTTAATTCTCTCTGGGCGCAGAGACAAACAGAATACTAATACTTGGCAGACAGAGAGAGTGAGGGATCATGCTGATGAGAGAGAAAGAGAAAAAGAGAGAGAGACAGTGAAATGATGAGAAACTACGTGCATTACAACCACACGTCTCTGTTTTGAAGTGATAGCTAGAAAGACTGGCTTAGGTCCTTGAGATTCTCTCTCACTCTACATAGACTTCATTTTGTATAAGGAAAAGGCAGTATGGTACCTGTATGGTCCCTACACCACCGTTCAAAAGTTTGGGGTCACTTAGAAATGTCCTTGTTTTTGAAAGAAAAGCAATTTTTTGTCCATTAAAATAACATCAAATTGATTAGAAATACAGTGTAGACATTGTTAATGTCGTAAATGACTATTGTACCTGGAAGCGGCTAATATTTAATGGAATATCTACACAGGCGTACAGAGGCCCATTATCAGCAACCATCACTCCTGTGTTCCAATTGCATGTTGTGTTAGCTAATCCAAGTGTATCATTTTAAAAGGCTAATTGATTATTAGAAAACCATTTTGCAATTACGTTAGCACAGCTGAAAACTGTTGGGCTGATTTAAAGAAGCAATAAAACTGGCCTTCTTTAGACTAGTTGAGTATCTGGAGCATCAGCATTTGTGGGTTCAAGTACAGGCTCAAAATGGCCAGAAACAAAGACCTTTCTTCTGAAACTCGTCAGTCTATTCTTGTTCTGAGAAATGAAGGCTATTCCATGCCACAAAATGCCAAGACAATGAAGATGTCGCACAATGCTGTGTACTACTCCCTTCACAGATCCTCAACACTGGGGCCCTACAAGGGTACGTTCTCAGCCCTCTCCTGTACTCCCTGTTCACCCATGACTGGTGGCCATGCACGCTTCCAACTCAATCATCAAATTTCCCATCCACATTGACGGGACAGTAGTGGTGAAGGCGTACACATCGCGGACAAACTGAAATGTTCCACCCACACAGACAGCATGGTGAAGAAGGCGCAACAGCTTCTTTTCAACCTCAGGAGGCTGAAGAAATGTGGCTTGTCATCTAAAACACTCACAAACATTTACAGATGCACAATCGAGAGCATCCTGTCGGGCAGTATCACCGCCTGGTATGGCAATTGCACCGCCCTTAACCGCAAGGCTCTCCAGAGGGTGGTGCGGTCTGCACAACGCATCACCGGGGGCAAACAACCTGCCCTCCAGGACACCTTCAGCTCCCGATGTCACAGGAATGCCAAACAAATAATCAAGGACAACAACCACCCGAGCCACTGCCTGTTCACCCCGCTATCATCCAGAAGACGAGGTCAGTACAGGTGCATTAAAGCTGGGACCGAGAGACTGAAAAACAGCTTCTATCTCAAGGCCATCAGACTGTTAAACAGCCATCACTAACATAGAGAGGCTGCTGCCAACATACAGACTCAAATCTCTAGCCACTGAAATCGCTCATCCATATATTTAAATGAACATATTCTATTCATCTCTTCACATTTGTGTGTATTTGTGTGTATAAGGTAGTTGTTGTGAATTTGTTAGATTACTTGTTAGATGTTACTGCATAGTCGTAACTAGAAGCACAAGCATTCTGCTACACTCACATTAACATCTGCTAACCATGTGTATGTTACCAATACAATTTGATTTGATTGGAACACAGGAGTGATGGTTGCTGATAACGGGCCTCTGTACGCCTATGTAGATATTCCATAAAGAATCAGCCGTTCCCAGCTACAATAGTCATTTACAACATTAACAATGTCTACACTGTATTTCTGATCTATTTGATGTTATTTTAATGGACAAAAAAATTTGCTTTTCTTTAAAAAACAAGGACATTTCTAAGTGACCCCAAACTTTTGAACGATAGTGTATATATGTGGACACCCCTTCAAATTAGTAGATTTTTCTACTTCAGCCACACCCGTTGCTGACAAGTGTATAAAATCGAGCACACAGCCATCTCCATAGACAAACATTGGCAGTAAAATTGCTTTACTACAGAGCTCAATGATTTTCAATGTGGCACCATCATAGGATGCCACCTTTCCAACAAGTCAGTTTGTCAAATTTCTGCCCTGCTAGAGCTGCCCCCGGTCAACTGTAAGTGCTGTTATTGTGAAGTGGAAATGTCTAGGAGCAACAATGGCTCAGCCGCGAAGTGGTAGGCCACACAAGCTCAAAGAACGGGACCGCCGAGTGCTTAAGCGTGTAGAGTGTAAAAATCATCAGTCCTCAGTTGCAACACTCACTACCGAGTTCCAAACTGCCTCTGGCAGCAACGTCAGCACAAGAACTGTTCGTCTGGAGCTTCATGAAATGGGTTTCCATGACCAAGCAGCCGCACACAAGCCTAAGATCACCATGCGCAATGCCAAATGTTGGCTGGAGTGGTGTAAAGCTCGCTGCCATTGGAGCAGTGGAAACTCGTTCTCTAGAGGGATGAATCACGCTGCACCATCTGGCAGTCCGACAGACTAATAATTGTCTGTGGGCATTTTTTCATGGTTCGGGCAAGGCCCCTTAGTTTCAGTAAAGGGAAATCTTAACGCTACAGTCCACAATGACATTGTAGATAATTCTGTGCTTCCAACTTTGTGGCAGCAGTTTGGGGAAAGCCCTTTCCTGTTTCAGCATGACAATGTCCCGTGCACAAAGCGAGGTCCGTACATAAATGGCTTGTCAAGATCGGTGTGAAAGAATTTGACTGGCCTGCACAGAGCTCTGACCTCAACTCCATCAAACACCTTTGGGATGAATTGGAACGCCGACTGCGAGCCAGGTCTAATCGTCCAACATCAGTGCCCGACCTCACTAATGCTCTTGTGGCTGAATGGAAGTCCCCGCAGCAATGTTCCAACATCTAGAGGAAAGCTTTCCCAGAAGAGTGGAGGCTGTTATAGCAGCAAAGGGGGGACCAACTCCATATTAATGCCCATGATTTTGGAATGAGATGTTTGACGAGCAGGTGTCCAAATACTTTTGGTAATGTAGTGTATATCTTTATTTAACCATGCAAGTCAATTAAGAACAAATTCTTACTTACAATGACGGTCTAGCAAGAGGCTGGGATATGTTGAATCATATGTGTGTGTGTGAGTGTGAGCGTGTGTCTTGTAGGTTATGCGTGTCCAGTCTAAGGTCAAGCCATACATGATCTGCCATGCTCAATAGCATCACCAGCAAGCACTGCCACTGCAGCCAACAAACAATACCCAACGTAACCCAACACTCACAGAAAAGCAGCTTGAAAAAGTTAATACCCAGAAGATTTTTTTTTTTTTAAATCTTCACTCTCAAACCTCATTAACGTTAGATTGTCAGGTAGACACAGCGCTGCGCTTTTTGATTGGAAAGTCCAGTCAGATATGCCCACTCTGTGAGATTGCTATTTAATTGCCATTGTGAGGCCTTGGCTGAGGCTATGAGGAACATCAGGACTCTATGGCTGGGTGACACTGTCACACCTGAAAAAGGGTTCACTCATCACAGAGTTAACAGAATTAGTTTTCCCCCTGTAGTAAATGTTATTGGTTCAGTAATCTGGCTGTTGGGGGGATCTGACTATGTCACGTCTCTATCTCTCTCTCTAATGTTTCCATCATGATGGGAGAGAGACAGACAGACAGAGAGAGAAAGAGAGAGAAAGAGAGGGGATAGTACCCCTCTTCCGCCTGTCAATTTCCCCTCTGTCCACCACGGCAGCTAAATTGCGGTTTAAAAGACAGGATCCGTGCCTGAGGGACGGGACAAAAGAGGAGCGTATAGCTGACCAGCGCTCAGGTGAAATTGAATTGGAAATCTTCCATCTCTCTTTAGCATAACAAAGCAGCCCTGGGTTTTAGACAAAGGGCCCTTTTTAATGTAGAAAATCAATCTCTCTAAAGGCCCGGCATATTGTTCCCACTGCTGTACAGGTGTTCCTTTCCGCTGCTTAATCAAAATTGTCAAAACAAAGTTGGAAGTTATCTCTCTGTCACTGCCCGGGCACACAAAGTGTGTGTGTTTGTGTGTGTGTCTAAGACACGGTCGAAGACTCTAAGGTAGGAGACAACATTGCAGCAGTAGCCCAACAGTCCATGCATCTACCTCGCCGGGGAAAGAACAGAAAACGTCAGGGAACACAAAAGCTGAGTGCACACACTCTCTTCTGCTAACAGCAGGCTTTATGGAGGCTGATGTGAGAGGGGGTGCGTCTTTATGCCAGAGGCCTTGAATGGATACAACACCTACACAATGTTCAGACACATGGTTTTCACTCTGCTTCAGTACACTTCTTCCATCCTCTTGATAATCTTCCCTAAGTGAATCGGAGTGACAACTGCATTGAGTGACCATTCCAGTATAACTACGGATGTAGGATCTTAATTTGAGCCACTTTGCTACAACGGGAAAATAATCCTGCAGCAACAGGAAATGTGAATTATTATGTGGATTATAATTAATGACATTTTTTTTGTAGGGGTTGATACATTTTTCATAAGGGCAAATCAAGTCTGACATTTTAAAGTGGAAATTACAAACTTTAGAAGCCTGGATTTAGCGAGGGATAACTAAACACA
This sequence comes from Brachymystax lenok tsinlingensis, assembly GCA_030435695.1. Classification (NCBI taxonomy): domain Eukaryota; kingdom Metazoa; phylum Chordata; class Actinopteri; order Salmoniformes; family Salmonidae; genus Brachymystax; species Brachymystax lenok. The sequence continues at coordinate 67,964,312 of CM059814.1, forward strand.
GATGTAATACATTTCATCTGGAAGGATTTATTTTGTAAATCTTATTTCAGCTGGAGTTAACCTGGTATATCTTGCAAGAAATTCAATATGTTTGGTAACTACCTTGTACCACACAGTGACCACCAAGAAACCAAAAAGTAATTACTAAATAATTGTTACGCAATTACCGTTTTATTTCATTTAACCTTTACGTAACAAGAAAATCCCATTGAGATAAAGCTTCCCTAGAATACAACACCCTGGTTTAAAACAGACATAGAGGAGAAAGAAAGCCATTCTAGATAGAAAGAAAATGCATTCATATGAAAACAACATCCATTGCTCTCCCTTCCTCCCTGAGCCAGCCGTGTTGTGTTGGGGAAAAGACTAGAAAACAACAAGGCTGCAGTCTGGAGGTTCCTTCCTTCCCACAAAAGGACCTGCACTTAAAGCTGTTTGTTTTGATAAGGTGAGTCTCCATTTATCTGTCCTCCCAGCCCGTGTATTACCATAATAATGATTTAAGCCAAGACTAATCCTTCCTGTTTTAATGAACGTCTTCATTTTCCCAAGCTGCCTGCTGCCTGCGTGTGAGAGGAGACGGAGTCGCTCGGCCCCTGTTCGCCGCCGCTGCCACACGGTGTCAATCTTCCAAACCTGGCAACCCAGCCCTAGTGGAATTGTGTTGATGATACTGTGTTGCCTGATGGGTAATTTTCCCAAAACGCCCCTATCATTCACTCCCATTCACCACCTGCCCAGTCCCACTCTCACCCCTCTCTCTATTGCTTCACAAAGGCCCACAGAGATTTAATTTATACTTTCTTATGGCCATCTACCTCTCCATTGCCGTCCGGATACAAAGAGGGTAATATTTAAGGGATTGATAATATTCATAGCCAGCGCTGTGGGAGGACAATGAGGTGTACTCTCAAAAGGGAATTGTTTGGCTCTCTTTAAGTCAATACAAGTCGCAACAATGTACTGGCACTGGTATTCATGGACTTGCCTGCCGACGGGAGATTCCCAGAATTCCAACTGCCCTCCGTCCCCCACAAAATGGCCACCCAAGTTAGCTTTATGGGGAACCCCCCTGGGAGCGGTGTCCGCCCCTCATACCCCCCACTTCCCTCTCTCTTTCTCCCACGAGACCTCACCCCACCACAGCAGTTCACGTGGACACCAGTCGATTAAAGAACAGTTAGCAGGGCCATTCAAACAGAGGACGGGTGACAAACAGCTTTTAGAAAAATTTGGGTGGGGGGCTTTCTTTCTGTCATCAAAGTTGACAGGCCCAATTAATGTATTCATTTATGCCATGTTTTTATATATTTTTTTATAAAAAGGGCACTGGTAAAACTGTCACATTTACTCTCCCATGTCACTAAGAAAAATATCCTAACCCTACATTACATGGATAAATGTTTTTACCAGAGAGAGAATATAGCCTACTTAGCTTACTCTTTACTAGTCAATAGCACAGCAGGAAATGCACAACTTAGTTTAAAAAGTTTATAATATCCAATTTAACACTTGAGACTTGATTTGCCCAGAAAATGTTTTATTAACCCCTACAAAACATCTATTAATTATAATTTATTTTCCTGCTGTGAGAAACTGGGCAAATTGAAATCCTACATCTGTATATGTAAAATTAATGTAAGCACTACAGGTATGAAGTGCTTTCAATGGTGTTTTAAAAACACCTGGAATGCACATGATAATGCTGGGTGACAGTGTCGTGGTTCTATAGAATGTACAGAGACCCTGTGGTGAGTGACATTTCTCTAAAACAACATTTAAGCTAAAAGGTTTGGTGAGGAGTCCTGTGGACCAGAGATGTTACAGAGTACAGCTCTCTCCTAATGCAGACCCCCACAGAGTACAGCTCAGCTAATATTGCACTTCTGTCAATCTGTCAGAAAAACATTATACACTTGTTCAAGTTCCCTTAAGTTCTGGAAAAATATTTTGTTAATATTTTTCTGCATTCAGTTTCATAAGTGTTGCTATGAAAGTGATGCAATTGAATGCAGAATAGTATAAACACACACACACACACAAACACACACACACACACACACACACACACACACATACACACACACACTATATGCATGCATGTATTTCCCGATACATCTGTATGTGACATATCACTGTTTGCAGGGAGATCATCTCTTCTTCCCAACTTAAAACCCAAACACTTCAACATCTTAGGCCTTTGATGACTACGATGGTGAGGAGATTTGTAATTGGGGTGGCTAGAACATTCTGGGGGATTTTCAGAGCTTTAGTTATATGCTCGCTCCGGAGTGATCCAAAATCCCTTGGCAAGAGCCACTGGAGGGATAAATATACCCAGGCAGTATGGAGAGAGCTGTTAGACTGAGCTGTTAGACTCTGTTAGACTCTGAGTTGTTAAACTATGTTAGGCTCTGCTAGGCTCTGAGCTGTTAGACTCTGAGCTGTTAAACTCATTTAGGCTCTGAGTTGTTAAACTCTGTTAGACTCTGAGCTGTGTGACAGCATGAGAGGTTCCAGATCCTTAGTTTGTGCAAGTTCCACGTAACCACCACTCCAACAGTCTCTTCAGTATGTAGGTGAGTTTAATAATTAACAAAAGGTTTACAACATAAATCTCTCCAGCTCAGTACATGTCCTTTTCCCCCAGCCACACACCAAACAACAGTTTCTCACACCACTTATTAGAGCCTGCTGCTGGTCTCATTAGCTGCAGCTGTACTCTCAGGCATCCTGGGTTTTGTAGTCCTTCAAAGACGGCCATCTTGCTTCAGCCATCTGAGGGCAATGTATCTGCCCTCTAGAACACGCCCTCTCATGATGCCACAGCTGTTAGACTATGTTAGGCTCTGTTAGACTCTGAGCTGTTAAACTCTTTTAGGCTCTGAGTTGTTAGGCTCTGAGCTGTTAGGCTCTGTTAGACTCTGACCTGTTAGACTCTGACCTGTTAGGCTCTGAGCTGTTAGACTCTGACCTGTTAGACTCTGACCTGTTAGACTCTGACCTGTTAGGCTCTGACCTGTTAGGCTCTGACCTGTTAGGCTCTGACCTGTTAGACTCTGACCTGTTAGGCTCTGACCTGTTAGGCTCTGACCTGTTAGGCTCTGACCTGTTAGACTCTGACCTGTTAGGCTCTGACCTGTTAGGCTCTGTTAGACTCTGACCTGTTAGACTCTGACCTGTTAGGCTCTGTTAGACTCTGACCTGTTAGACTCTGAGCTGTTAGACTCTGAGCTGTTAGACTCTGAGCTGTTAGGCTCTGACCTGTTAGACTCTGACCTGTTAGGCTCTGACCTGTTAGGCTCTGACCTGTTAGGCTCTGACCTGTTAGGCTCTGACCTGTTAGGCTCTGTTAGACTCTGACCTGTTAGACTCTGACCTGTTAGGCTCTGTTAGACTCTGACCTGTTAGACTCTGAGCTGTTAGACTCTGAGCTGTTAGACTCTGACCTGTTAGACTCTGACCTGTTAGGCTCTGTTAGACTCTGACCTGTTAGACTCTGTTAGACTCTGAGCTGTTAGACTCTGACCTGTTAGGCTCTGTTAGACTCTGAGCTGTTAGACTCTGAGCTGTTAGACTCTGACCTGTTAGGCTCTGTTAGACTCTGAGCTGTTAGACTCTGACCTGTTAGGCTCTGTTAGACTCTGACCTGTTAGACTCTGACCTGTTAGGCTCTGAGCTGTTAGACTCTGACCTGTTAGGCTCTGTTAGACTCTGACCTTTTAGACTCTGACCTGTTAGGCTCTGTTAGACTCTGAGCTGTTAGACTCTGACCTGTTAGACTCTGACCTGTTAGACTCTGACCTGTTAGACTCTGACCTGTTAGACTCTGACCTGTTAGGCTCTGTTAGACTCTGACCTGTTAGGCTCTGACCTGTTAGGCTCTGACCTGTTAGGCTCTGACCTGTTAGGCTCTGAGCTGTTAGACTCTGACCTGTTAGACTCTGACCTGTTAGACTCTGACCTGTTAGACTCTGACCTGTTAGGCTCTGACCTGTTAGGCTCTGACCTGTTAGGCTCTGACCTGTTAGGCTCTGACCTGTTAGGCTCTGTTAGACTCTGACCTGTTAGACTCTGACCTGTTAGGCTCTGTTAGACTCTGACCTGTTAGACTCTGACCTGTTAGACTCTGAGCTGTTAGACTCTGAGCTGTTAGACTCTGAGCTGTTAGACTCTGACCTGTTAGGCTCTGTTAGACTCTGACCTGTTAGACTCTGTTAGACTCTGAGCTGTTAGACTCTGACCTGTTAGGCTCTGTTAGACTCTGACCTGTTAGACTCTGTTAGACTCTGAGCTGTTAGACTCTGACCTGTTAGGCTCTGTTAGACTCTGAGCTGTTAGACTCTGACCTGTTAGGCTCTGTTAGACTCTGACCTGTTAGACTCTGACCTGTTAGGCTCTGAGCTGTTAGACTCTGAGTTGTTAGACTCTGACCTGTTAGACTCTGACCTGTTAGACTCTGACCTGTTAGACTCTGACCTGTTAGGCTCTGACCTGTTAGGCTCTGACCTGTTAGGCTCTGTTAGACTCTGAGCTGTTAGGCTCTGACCTGTTAGGCTCTGTTAGACTCTGACCTGTTAGACTCTGACCTGTTAGGCTCTGACCTGTTAGGCTCTGACCTGTTAGGCTCTGACCTGTTAGGCTCTGACCTGTTAGGCTCTGTTAGACTCTGACCTGTTTGACTCTGGGCTGTTAGACTCTGACCTGTTAGGCTCTGTTAGACTCTGACCTGTTAGGCTCTGTTAGACTCTGACCTGTTAGACTCTGACCTGTTAGGCTCTGTTAGACTCTGACTCTGGAGACTCTGTTAGACTCTGGACCTGTTAGGCTCTGGACCTGTTAGGCCCTGTTAGACTCTGACCTGTTAGGCTCTGACCTGTTAGGCTCTGTTAGACTCTGACCTGTTAGACCTGTTAGACTCTGACCTGTTAGGACTTGGACTCTGACCTGTTAGACTCTGACCTGCCAGACTCTGACCTGTTAGGCTCTGACCTGTTAGGCTCTGGACCTGTTAGACTCTGACCTGTTAGGCTCTGTTAGACTCTGACCTGTTAGGCTCTGACCTGTTAGGCCTGTTAGACTCTGACCTGTTAGGCTCTGACCTGTTAGGCTCTGACCTGTTAGGCTCTGACCTGTTAGACTCTGACCTGTTAGGCTCTGACCTGTTAGGCCCTGTTAGACTCTGACCTGTTAGACTCTGGGCCTGTTAGACTCTGACCTGTTAGGCTCTGTTAGACTCTGACCTGTTAGGCTCTGTTAGACTCTGACCTGTTAGACTCTGACCTGTTAGGCTCTGGACCTGTTAGACTCTGACCTGTTAGACTCTGACCTGTTAGGCTCTGACCTGTTAGACTCTGACCTGTTAGGCTCTGACCTGTTAGGCCTCTGTTGGACTCTGACCTGTTAGACTCTGACCTGTTAGGCTCTGTTAGACTCTGACCTGTTAGACTCTGAGCTGTTAGACTCTGAGCTGTTAGACTCTGACCTGTTAGACTCTGACCTGTTAGGCTCTGAGCTGTTAGACTCTGACCTGTTAGACTCTGACCTGTTAGACTCTGACCTGTTAGGCTCTGACCTGTTAGGCTCTGACCTGTTAGGCTCTGACCTGTTAGACTCTGACCTGTTAGGCTCTGACCTGTTAGGCTCTGACCTGTTAGACTCTGACCTGTTAGGCTCTGACCTGTTAGGCTCTGTTAGACTCTGACCTGTTAGACTCTGACCTGTTAGACTCTGAGCTGTTAGACTCTGAGCTGTTAGACTCTGAGCTGTTAGGCTCTGACCTGTTAGACTCTGACCTGTTAGGCTCTGACCTGTTAGGCTCTGACCTGTTAGGCTCTGACCTGTTAGGCTCTGTTAGACTCTGACCTGTTAGACTCTGACCTGTTAGGCTCTGTTAGACTCTGACCTGTTAGACTCTGAGCTGTTAGACTCTGAGCTGTTAGACTCTGACCTGTTAGACTCTGACCTGTTAGGCTCTGTTAGACTCTGACCTGTTAGACTCTGTTAGACTCTGAGCTGTTAGACTCTGACCTGTTAGGCTCTGTTAGACTCTGAGCTGTTAGACTCTGAGCTGTTAGACTCTGACCTGTTAGGCTCTGTTAGACTCTGAGCTGTTAGACTCTGACCTGTTAGGCTCTGTTAGACTCTGACCTGTTAGACTCTGACCTGTTAGGCTCTGAGCTGTTAGACTCTGACCTGTTAGGCTCTGTTAGACTCTGACCTTTAGACTCTGACCTGTTAGGCTCTGTTAGACTCTGAGCTGTTAGACTCTGACCTGTTAGACTCTGACCTGTTAGACTCTGACCTGTTAGACTCTGACCTGTTAGGCTCTGTTAGACTCTGACCTGTTAGGCTCTGACCTGTTAGGCTCTGACCTGTTAGACTCTGACCTGTTAGGCTCTGAGCTGTTAGACTCTGACCTGTTAGACTCTGACCTGTTAGACTCTGACCTGTTAGGCTCTGACCTGTTAGGCTCTGACCTGTTAGGCTCTGACCTGTTAGGCTCTGACCTGTTAGGCTCTGACCTGTTAGGCTCTGTTAGACTCTGACCTGTTAGACTCTGACCTGTTAGGCTCTGTTAGACTCTGACCTGTTAGACTCTGACCTGTTAGACTCTGAGCTGTTAGACTCTGAGCTGTTAGACTCTGAGCTGTTAGACTCTGACCTGTTAGGCTCTGTTAGACTCTGACCTGTTAGACTCTGTTAGACTCTGAGCTGTTAGACTCTGACCTGTTAGGCTCTGTTAGACTCTGACCTGTTAGACTCTGTTAGACTCTGAGCTGTTAGACTCTGACCTGTTAGGCTCTGTTAGACTCTGAGCTGTTAGACTCTGACCTGTTAGGCTCTGTTAGACTCTGACCTGTTAGACTCTGACCTGTTAGGCTCTGAGCTGTTAGACTCTGAGCTGTTAGACTCTGACCTGTTAGACTCTGACCTGTTAGACTCTGACCTGTTAGACTCTGACCTGTTAGGCTCTGACCTGTTAGGCTCCTGGACCTGTTAGGCTCTGTTAGACTCTGAGCTGTTAGGCTCCTGACCTGTTAGGCTCTGTTAGACTCTGACCTGTTAGACTCTGACCTGTTAGGCTCTGACCTGTTAGGCTCCTGACCTGTTAGGCTCTGACCTGTTAGGCTCTGACCTGTTAGGCTCTGACCTGTTAGGCTCTGTTAGACTCTGACCTGTTTGACTCTGGGCTGTTAGACTCTGACCTGTTAGGCTCTGTTAGACTCTGACCTGTTAGGCTCTGTTAGACTCTGACCTGTTAGACTCTGACCTGTTAGGCTCTGAGCTGTTAGACTCTGACCTGTTAGACTCTGACCTGTTAGGCTCTGACCTGTTAGGCTCTGACCTGTTAGGCTCTGACCTGTTAGGCTCTGTTAGACTCTGACCTGTTAGACTCTGACCTGTTAGGCTCTGTTAGACTCTGACCTGTTAGACTCTGAGCTGTTAGACTCTGAGCTGTTAGACTCTGACCTGTTAGACTCTGACCTGTTAGGCTCTGTTAGACTCTGACCTGTTAGACTCTGTTAGACTCTGAGCTGTTAGACTCTGACCTGTTAGGCTCTGTTAGACTCTGAGCTGTTAGACTCTGAGCTGTTAGACTCTGACCTGTTAGGCTCTGTTAGACTCTGACCTGTTAGACTCTGACCTGTTAGGCTCTGAGCTGTTAGACTCTGAGCTGTTAGACTCTGACCTGTTAGGCTCTGTTAGACTCTGACCTTTTAGACTCTGACCTGTTAGACTCTGACCTGTTAGACTCTGACCTGTTAGACTCTGACCTGTTAGACTCTGACCTGTTAGGCTCTGTTAGACTCTGACCTGTTAGGCTCTGACCTGTTAGGCTCTGACCTGTTAGACTCTGACCTGTTAGGCTCTGAGCTGTTAGACTCTGACCTGTTAGACTCTGACCTGTTAGACTCTGACCTGTTAGGCTCTGACCTGTTAGGCTCTGACCTGTTAGGCTCTGACCTGTTAGGCTCTGACCTGTTAGGCTCTGACCTGTTAGGCTCTGTTAGACTATGACCTGTTAGACTCTGACCTGTTAGGCTCTGTTAGACTCTGACCTGTTAGACTCTGACCTGTTAGACTCTGAGCTGTTAGACTCTGAGCTGTTAGACTCTGAGCTGTTAGACTCTGACCTGTTAGGCTCTGTTAGACTCTGACCTGTTAGACTCTGTTAGACTCTGAGCTGTTAGACTCTGACCTGTTAGGCTCTGTTAGACTCTGACCTGTTAGACTCTGTTAGACTCTGAGCTGTTAGACTCTGACCTGTTAGGCTCTGTTAGACTCTGAGCTGTTAGACTCTGACCTGTTAGGCTCTGTTAGACTCTGACCTGTTAGACTCTGACCTGTTAGGCTCTGAGCTGTTAGACTCTGAGTTGTTAGACTCTGACCTGTTAGACTCTGACCTGTTAGACTCTGACCTGTTAGGCTCTGACCTGTTAGGCTCTGATCTGTTAGGCTCTGTTAGACTCTGAGCTGTTAGGCTCTGACCTGTTAGGCTCTGTTAGACTCTGACCTGTTAGACTCTGACCTGTTAGGCTCTGACCTGTTAGGCTCTGACCTGTTAGGCTCTGACCTGTTAGGCTCTGACCTGTTAGGCTCTGTTAGACTCTGACCTGTTTGACTCTGGGCTGTTAGACTCTGACCTGTTAGGCTCTGTTAGACTCTGACCTGTTAGGCTCTGTTAGACTCTGACCTGTTAGACTCTGACCTGTTAGGCTCTGAGCTGTTAGACTCTGACCTGTTAGACTCTGACCTGTTAGACTCTGACCTGTTAGGCTCTGTTAGACTCTGACCTGTTAGGCTCTGACCTGTTAGGCTCTGACCTGTTAGGCTCTGACCTGTTAGGCTCTGTTAGACTCTGACCTGTTAGACTCTGAGCTGTTAGACTCTGAGCTGTTAGACTCTGACCTGTTAGACTCTGACCTGTTAGACTCTGACCTGTTAGACTCTGACCTGTTAGACTCTGACCTGTTAGGCTCTGTTAGACTCTGACCTGTTAGGCTCTGAGCTGTTAGACTCTGACCTGTTAGGCTCTGTTAGACTCTGACCTTTTAGACTCTGACCTGTTAGGCTCTGTTAGACTCTGAGCTGTTAGACTCTGAGCTGTTAGACTCTGAGCTGTTAGACTCTGACCTGTTAGACTCTGACCTGTTAGACTCTGTTAGACTCTGACCTGTTAGACTCTGGGCTGTTAGACTCTGGGCTGTTAGACTCTGACCTGTTAGACTCTGACCTGTTAGGCTCTGTTAGACTCTGAGCTGTTAGACTCTGACCTGTTAGGCTCTGTTAGACTCTGAGCTGTTAGGCTCTGACCTGTTAGGCTCTGACCTGTTAGGCTCTGACCTGTTAGGCTCTGTTAGACTCTGACCTGTTAGACTCTGACCTGTTAGGCTCTGAGCTGTTAGACTCTGAGTTGTTAGACTCTGACCTGTTAGACTCTGACCTGTTAGACTCTGACCTGTTAGACTCTGACCTGTTAGGCTCTGACCTGTTAGGCTCTGACCTGTTAGGCTCTGTTAGACTCTGAGCTGTTAGGCTCTGACCTGTTAGGCTCTGTTAGACTCTGACCTGTTAGACTCTGACCTGTTAGGCTCTGACCTGTTAGGCTCTGACCTGTTAGGCTCTGACCTGTTAGGCTCTGACCTGTTAGGCTCTGTTAGACTCTGACCTGTTTGACTCTGGGCTGTTAGACTCTGACCTGTTAGGCTCTGTTAGACTCTGACCTGTTAGGCTCTGTTAGACTCTGACCTGTTAGACTCTGACCTGTTAGGCTCTGAGCTGTTAGACTCTGACCTGTTAGACTCTGACCTGTTAGACTCTGACCTGTTAGGCTCTGTTAGACTCTGACCTGTTAGGCTCTGACCTGTTAGGCTCTGACCTGTTAGGCTCTGACCTGTTAGGCTCTGTTAGACTCTGACCTGTTAGACTCTGAGCTGTTAGACTCTGAGCTGTTAGACTCTGACCTGTTAGACTCTGACCTGTTAGACTCTGACCTGTTAGACTCTGACCTGTTAGACTCTGACCTGTTAGACTCTGACCTGTTAGACTCTGACCTGTTAGGCTCTGTTAGACTCTGACCTGTTAGGCTCTGAGCTGTTAGACTCTGACCTGTTAGGCTCTGTTAGACTCTGACCTTTTAGACTCTGACCTGTTAGGCTCTGTTAGACTCTGAGCTGTTAGACTCTGAGCTGTTAGACTCTGACCTGTTAGACTCTGACCTGTTAGACTCTGACCTGTTAGACTCTGACCTGTTAGGCTCTGTTAGACTCTGACCTGTTAGGCTCTGAGCTGTTAGACTCTGAGCTGTTAGACTCTGAGCTGTTAGACTCTGACCTGTTAGACTCTGACCTGTTAGACTCTGTTAGACTCTGACCTGTTAGACTCTGGGCTGTTAGACTCTGGGCTGTTAGACTCTGACCTGTTAGGCTCTGTTAGACTCTGAGCTGTTAGACTCTGACCTGTTAGGCTCTGTTAGACTCTGAGCTGTTAGGCTCTGACCTGTTAGGCTCTGACCTGTTAGGCTCTGACCTGTTAGGCTCTGTTAGACTCTGACCTGTTAGACTATGACCTGTTAGACTATGACCTGTTAGGCTCTGTTAGACTCTGAGCTGTTAGGCTCTGTTAGGATCTGTGCTGTTAGGCTTTGTTAGGCAATGAGCTGTTAGACTCTGAGCTGTTAGACTCTGAGCTGCTAGGCTCTGTTAGGCTCTGAGCTGTTAGGCTCTGTGGATTGTTCAGGACTAGATGTAATTGTCATCTGGCCATGTGTTCCATGCTAGCTAGCGACAAACAGCCCCGCCACTCCCAGGTTGGCCTCTGGCGAGGGAGCGTGCCAAGCCAACATGGGGAAAGTTTGGTGAAATATATTTATTTCACAAACTTTACATTTTATTCTTTACTTTTTGAGGTTATTTTTTTGTGCATGAAAATATATTGTACTCAATATATGGATGAAAAGTATGAAATCCTTCCTGGACTATGAAAAAAAGCACAGAGTGCTGGTGGAATCAAGTTACCAAATTCACCTGAGCCCAGCACAATAGAAAACTAAATAGACATGAAACAAAAACACCACATCACACATAGACAATCAATAAACACACGATCACACATAGACCATCAGTAAACAGACCATCACACCTAGAGCATCAGTAAACAGGCCATCACACATAGACCATCAGTAAACAGACCATCACACATAGACCATCAGTAAACAGACCACCACACATAGACCATCAGTAAACAGACCATCACATATAGACCATGAGAAAACAGACCATCACACATAGACCATCAGTAAACATACCATCACATAGAGACCATCAGTAAACAGACCATCACACATAGACCATCAGTAAACAGACCATCACATATAGACCATGAGAAAACAGACCATCACACATAGACCATCAGTAAACATACCATCACATAGAGACCATCAGTTAACAGACCATCACACGTAGACCATCAGTTAACAGACCATCACACATAGACCATCAATAAACAGACCATCACACATAGACCATCAATAAACAGACCATCACACATAGACCATCAGTAAACAGACCATCACACATAGACCATCAGTTAACAGACCATTACACATAGACCATCAGTAAACAGACCATCACACATAGACCATCAGTAAATACCATCACACATAGACCGCCAGTAAACAGACCATCGCACATAAACCATCAGTAAACAGACCATCACACATAGACCATCAGTAAACAGACCATCACACATAGACCATCAGTAAACACATAGACCATCAGTAAACAGACCATCACACATAGACCATCAGTAAACAGACCATCACACATAGACCATCAGTAAACAGACCATCACACATAGACCATCAGTAAACAGACCATCACACATAGACCATCAGTAAACAGACCGTCACATATAGACCATCAGTAAACAGACCATCACACATAGACCATCAGTAAACAAACCATCACACATAGACCATCAGTAAACAGACCATCACACATAGACCATCAGTAAACAGACCATCACACATAAACCATCAGTAAACAGACCATCACACATAGACCATGAGTAAATAGACCATCAGTAAACAGACCGTCACATATAGACCATCAGTAAACAGACCATCACATATAGACCATCATTAAACAGACCATCACACATAGACCATCAGTAAACAGACCATCACACATAGACCATCAGAAAACAGACCATCACACGTAGACCATCAGTAAACAGACCATCACACATAGACCAACAGAAAACAGACCATCACACGTAGACCATCAGTAAACAGACCATCACACATAGACCATCAGTAAACAGACCATCACACATAGGCCCAGTGGCAGTTCTAGCTTGTTTGGCTCCCTGGGCGAACCCCTCCTTCAGCCCCTTCCCCACGCCAAAAAAATATATACAAATATATATTCAAAAATAAGACTCATAAATATCTAAAAGAAGTAACAAAGACAAATAGAAACACATTTGTGTTGATTTGGCACTTGAGCATCAATACATTACCCATCCCCCAGGACTGTCAACCAAGAGTCAAGACTAAACCAATTCACCTTGGTGGTGTGCAGACTGGTTTTATATTATTCTTAACGATTTTGCACAAACTAGAAAAAAATGCAGCAATATGTCTGTGAAACTGTATATTTACAGTATTATGAATGAATTGTGGTTGATTTGGTAGCATTTCGTAGTGTGACTGACTTTACTAACTGCATTAGTACTGTACAAAGTTAGAGGTACGCTATTTGATAGATTCCCCCGCTCCTCCTACCTCGGGCGTCCAATGGGGAGACCTGAGGTCAACCAACCTCCGTCCCATCTCGTACTTCTGAGTGGGAGACCTTCCTAGGCAGTAGCCTGCCTAGCTCACAAACTAGAATCAGGGCGCCCACTCCGACAAGGTTAATTGGCCCACAGTCCCACACGGTGACATGATATCATTGACGTGACGTGCAAATGAGCGATAGAAAACCGATCACGCAAATGTCACCATTCCAAATGTTTTGGTGCGGGTGCCCCGTGCCACCCCAGGCAAGATGCCGCCCTGGTCGGCTGCCCATGTCTCCTATACCTAAATCTGCCACTGCATAGACCATCAGTAAACAGCAGCTTTTCAACCTCAATCACATGAGCAGAGGATCAGGGGTATTCTGAAAAATCCATCTGTGATAATTCCTATGTGTCACTGATGTCTGAATTACGTCCCAGACAGGTTCTGACACGTCTGGGATTAAATCTAGTCTAAGACAGCTGTTGCTGTCAGGGGTGACTTCACAGCAGACCTCCTGTCCGTCACCAACAGATGTCCCACACCACCACACCCTGTCTGGCATTATTCCCTGGCACAGATATGAGAGAGGGATATGGGGGAGATATGATGAGAGGCAGAGTTCATGGGGATGTGGACTGTCTATGATGATGCTGCTAAACTGTGAGTTGATATTGACAGAGAGAGATGGAGAAACAATTTCACATACTCTCTCTCTCACCCCCAACTCTCCTCTCTCTCGCCGTCTCTTTCTCTCCCACCCCATCTCTCCTCTCTCTCTTTAAACATATACACTGCATTCTGAAAATGTATTTAGACCCCTTGACTTTTTCCACTTTTTGTTACGTTCCATGATGACTGGCTCCCGAGTGGCGCAGCGGTCAAGGCACTGCATCTCAGTGCTAGAGGCGTCACTACAGACCCTGGTTCGATCCCGGCCTGTATCACAACTGGCCGTGATCGGGGGAGTCCCATAGGGTGACACACAATTGGCCCAGCGTCAGGAGGGTTTGGCCAGGGTACGCCATCATTGTAAAATAATAATTTATTCTTAATTGACTTGCCTAGTTAAGTAAAGGTTTACAATGATAATAATAATGACAAAGCAAAAACAGTTTTATAGAAATGTTTAAAAATACCATACTTACATACAGTGGGGGAAAAAAGTATTTAGTCAGCCACCAATTGTGCAAGTTCTCTCACTTAAAAAGATGAGAGAGGCCTGTAATTTTCATCATAGGTACACTTCAACTATGACAGACAAAATGAGGGAAAAAAATCCAGAAAATCACATTGTAGGATTTTTAATGAATTTATTTGCAAATTATGGTGGAAAATAAGTATTTGGTCACATACAAACAAGCAAGATTTCTGGCTCTCACAGACCTGTAACTTCTTCTTTAAGAGGCTCCTCTGTCCTCCACTCATTACCTGTATTAATGGCACCTGTTTGAACTTGTTATCAGTATAAAAGACACCTGTCCACAACCTCAAACAGTCACACTCCAAACTCCACTATGGCCAAGACCAAAGAGCTGTCAAAGGACACCAGAAACAAAATTGTAGACCTGCACCAGGTTGGGAAGACTGAATCTGCAATAGGTAAGCAGCTTGGTTTGAAGAAATCAACTGTGGGAGCAATTATTAGGAAATGGAAGACATACAAGACCACTGATAATCTTCCTCGATCTGGGGCTCCACGCAAGATCTCACCCCGTGGGGTCAAAATGATCACAAGAACGGTGAGCAAAAATCCCAGAACCACACGGGGGACCTAGTGAATGACCTGCAGAGAGCTGGGACCAAAGTAACAAAGCCTACCATCAGTAACACACTACGCCGCCAGGGACTCAAATCCTGCAGTGCCAGACGTGTCCCCCTGCTTAAGCCAGTACATGTTCAGGCCCGTCTAAAGTTTGCTAGAGAGCATTTGGATGATCCAGATGAGGATTGGGAGAATGTCAGATGAAACCAAAATAGAACTTTTTTGTTAACTCAACTCGTCGTGTTTGGAGGACAAAGAATGCTGAGTTGCATCCAAAGAACACCATACCTACTGTGAAGCATGGGGGTGGAAACATCATGCTTTGGGGCTGTTTTTCTGCAAAGGGACCAGGACGACTGATCCGTGTAAAGGAAAGAATGAATGGGGCCATGTATCGTGAGATTTTGAGTGAAAACCTCCTTCCATCAGCAAGGGCATTGAAGATGAAACGTGGCTGGGTCTTTCAGCATGACAATGATCCCAAACACACCGCCCGAACGAAGGAGTGGCCGTAAGAAACATTTCAAGGTCCTGGAGTGGCCTAGCCAGTCTCCAGATCTCAACCCCATAGAAAATCTTTGAAAGTCCGTGTTGCCCAGCGACAGCCCCAAAACATCACTGCTCTAGAGGAGATCTGCATGGAGGAATGGGCCAAAATACCAGCAACAGTGTGTGAAAACCTTGTGAAGACTTACAGAAAACGTTTGACCTCTGTCATTGCCAACAAAGGGTATATAACAAAGTATTGAGATAAACTTTTGTTATTGACCAAATACTTATTTTCCACCATAATTTGCAAATAAATTCATAAAAATCCTACAATGTGATTTTCTGGATTTTTTTTCCTCATTTTGTCTGTCATAGTTGAAGTGTACCTATGATGAAAATTACAGGCCTCTCTCATCTTTTTAAGTGAGAGAACTTGCACAATTGGTAGCTGACTAAATACTTTTTTCCCCCATTTTAAGTATTCAAAGCATTCATACGTATGATATGAGACTTGAAAATAAGCACAAGTGCATCCTGTTTCCATTGATCAATCTTGAGATGTTTCTACAACTTGATTGGAGTCCACCTGTGGTAAATTCAATTGATTGGACATTATTTGGAAAGGCACACACCTGTCTATACAAGGTCCCACAGCTGACAGTGCATGTCAGAGATAAAACCAAGCCATGAGGTCGAAAAGAATTGTCCGTAGAACTCCGATACAGGTTTGTGTAGAACCTTCCAGAAGGACAACCATCTCTGCAGCACTCCACCAATCAGGCCATTATGGTAGAGTGGCCAGACAAAAAGTAAAAGGCACATGACAGCCCGCTTGGCACCTAAAGGACTCTCAGACCATGAGGACCAAGATTCTCTGATCTGATGAAACCAAGATTGAACTCTTTGGCCTGAATGCCAAGCGTTGTGTCTGGAGGAAACCTGGCACCATCCCTACAGTGAAGCATGGTGGTGGCAGCATCATGCTGTGGGGATGTTCTTCAGCGGCAGGGACTGGAAGACTAGTCAGGATCGAGGGAAAGATGAACGGAGCAAAGTACAGAGAGATCCTTGATGAAAACCTGCTCCAGAACGCTTAGGATCTCAGACTGGGGCGAAGGTTCACCTTCTAACAGGACAACGACCTTAAGCACACACCCAAAACAACACAGGAGTGGCTTCGAGACAAGTCTCTGAATGTCCTTGAGTGGCCCAGCCAAAGCCCGGACTTGAACCCGATCAAACATCTCTGGAGAGACCTGAAAATAGCTGTGCAGCGACACTCCCCATCCAACCTGACAGAGCTTGAAAGGATCTGCAGAGAAGAATGGGAGAAACTCCCCAAATAAAGGTGTGCCGAGCTTGTAGCGTCATACCCAAGGAGACTCAAGGCTATAATCGCTGCCAAAGGTGCTTCAACAAAGTACTGAGTCAAGGGTCTGAATACTTATGTACAGTTGAAGTCGGAAGTTTACATACACTTAGGTTGGAGTCATTAAAACTCATTTTTCAACCACTCCACACATTTCTTGTTAACAAACTATAGTTTTGGCAAATCGGTTAGGACATCTACTTTGTGCATGACACAAGTAATTTTTCCAACAATTGATTACAGACAGATTATTTCACTTATAATTCACTGTATCACAATTCCAGTGGGTCAGAAGTTTACATACACTAAGTTGACTGTGCCTTTAAACAGCTTGGAAAATTCCAGAAAATGATGTCATGGCTTTAGAAGCTTCTGATAGGCTAATTGACATAATTTGAGTGAATTGTGTACCTGTGGATGTATTTCAAGGCCTACCTTCAAACTCAGTGCTTGACATCATGGGAAAATCAAAAGAAAACAGCCAAGACCTCAGAAAAGAATTGTAGACCTCCACAAGTCTGGTTCATCCTTGGGAGCAATTTCCAGACGCCTGAAGGTACCACGTTCATCTGTACAAACAATAGCACGCAAGTATAAACACCATGGGACCACGCAGCCGTCATACCGCTCAGGAAGGAGACGCATTCTGTCTCCTAGAGATGAACGTACTTTGGTGAGAAAAGTGCAAATCAATCCCAGAACAACAGCAAAGGACCTTGTGAAGATGCTGGAGGAAAAGGGTACACAAGTATCTGTATCCACAGTAAAACGAGTCCTATATCAACATAACCTGAAAGGGCGCTCAGCAAGGAAGAAGCCACTGCTCCAAAACCACCATAAAAAAGCCAGACTACGTTTTGCAACTGCACATGGAGACAAAGAGCATACTTATGGGAGAAATGTCCTCTTGTCTGATCAAACAAAAATAGAACTGTTTGGCCATAATGACCATCGTTATGTTTGGAGGAAAAAGGGGGAGGCCTGCAAGCCGAAGAACACCATCCCAACCGTGAAGCACGGGGGTGGCAGCATCATGTTGTGGGGGTGCTTTGCTGCAGGAGGGACTGGTGCACTTCACAAAATAGATGGCATCATGAGGAAAGAAAATTATGTGGATATATTGAAGCAACATCTCAAGACATCAGTCAGGAAGTTAAAGCATGGTTGCAAATGGGTCTTCCAAATGGACAATGACCCCAAGCATACTTCCAAAGTTGTGGCAAAATGGCTTAAGGAGAACAAAGTCAAGGCATTGGAGTGGCCATACAAAGCCCTGACCTCAATCCTATAGAACATGTGTTGGCAGAACTGAAAAAGCGTGTGCGAGCAAGGAGGCCTACAAACCTGACTAAGTTACACCAGCTCTGTCAGGAGGAATGGACCAAAATTCACCCAACTTATTGTTGGAAGCTTGTGGAAGGCTACCCGAAACGTTTGACCCAAGTCAAACTATTTAAAGGCAACACACTACCAAATACTAATTGATACTTCAACTGTAAATGTGATATCTAAAAATCCGTTTTTTGCTTTGTCCTTATGGGGTATTGTGTGTAGATTGATGAGGGAAAAAAGCAATTTAATCCATTTTAGAATAAGGCTGTAACGTAACAAAATTTGGAAAAAGTCAAGGGGTCTGAATACTTTCCGAATGCACTGTATAGCACTCCCTCTCTTCTTTTTACGGCTGATACAGTAGAAGAGGAAAACAACTTCTCTCTCTCTGTCTCTCTTCCTCTCTCTCTCTGTCTCTCTCTTCAGGTGTTCATACACTAAAAGAAATAAACAAACAGAGAGATGGAGAGAGCTCCAGTCGGCTCTGTACAAACAGAGAGATGGAGAGAGCTCCAGTCAGCTCTGAACAAACAGTGATCTGCAGCTGCCGAGGAAGCTGGGCAGAGCATGGCACACAAGACACGGCTGCAAGCCAATCGCCTTCACACCCATTTATATTCTACCCAGAGTTCAGCAACGTAAGCAAGCAGGCACACAAACAAACACACACACAGCAACCCCTGCTTTCTTTTCAGGATCGCAGGACAGTCTGTGTCATCCTCAGTAAAATAAAGGCTATTTCTTAAAGAGGTGTTGCCCTAAGAGAAATTGCTCCCCGCAGGCATTTAGCCAATAGGAAAGCCACGACAGAGAGAGCGGAGAGGAGAACGAAGGGAGAACAACAAGAGGCTTAGGAAAGCATGTTAGCCCAGGCTGCATTAGTCTGTGTAGGAATCAGTGTTTGAAGATGAAGGGCTTGCAGGCCTACAGATAGATGGCTTCTTAAAGGCCTCTTCAGCACCTTTCATTCCCAACGCCAGCAGGAGATCACAGAGAGCAACGGAGAGGGAGCCAAAGGTATGTCTTCTAATGTACCTCCCAAATGGCACCCTATTCCTTTAAAGTGCCCATAGGGCTCTGGTCAAAGTAGTGCACTATATAGGGAATAGGGTGCCATTTGAGACGCACACCTAGTGTTATTACTGGAGATCTGAAGAGTAGCATTGTAGACTACCACGGTTACATTTAGCTTGGCTGGCAATACGTTTAGCCTGCAAGTACATTTATAGTAGTTTTGGAGTAATAGCCGTTCAAGGTTTATGCAATGCAACCATTTATTGTTGTGCTTCATGGACATTTGGGGCGGCAGGGTAGCCTAGTGGTTAGAGTGTTTATAAAAAAAAAAATGGACCTTGTAGTACAGTGGCTATGTAACTACATAGCTGTAACTAACCTGTGTAAGCTCTGTTATAAGATACTATAGAAAACAGTTATTTTGCTTTAGTTGACAAGTCATTCTAGTGGGATTGTGTAACAACTGTCCTAAGTGCCTGCTAGCCAGCTACTGCCTATCTAATCCTCTCCAGCTTCCACAAGGCCAGGTGATGTAAGGATGTCTTGCTGGCTTTGACATTGGTTGTTTTTATAGCTGTGATGTGCTCAGTTTCATGGCTCTAAATGTCACAGTGAATACACACGCGCACACACACACTTTACACCGGGATCCACTCTCAGCATCTCTGGTAAAACACTTCCTCACAGACACACAAACAAGCACACACACACCGCTCAGTGGCCTCCACTCTGGCTGGCACTGAGTGTGTGTGTGTGTGTGTGTGTGTGTGTGTGTGTGTGTGTGTGTGCATGCGTTAATCAGAGGAGCAGGGCTGGCCAACAGGGCATCAGCCAAATGGAAAATTACAGAGTGCGCTGGCTAGAAAGCTGCTATGGCACCCCCCTCCCTCCCGAGACAATTGGCAGTCCAGAAAATCCCCCCCACTGTGGAAACTACATGAGGGATTGAAGAATGTTAGAGGTGAAGAGAGAGATAGGTGGGGAAGAGAGGTGGGGAGAGAGGGGAAGAGAGGAAATAGGTGGGGAGATAGGGGGAGAGAGAGGTGGGGAACGAGGGAGAAAGAGGGTTGAGGAACGGAGAGAGTGGAGGAGAAGGAAGAGGATGAAACACTGTCATTCCCTACTACCAGGGCCAGTGACAGTGTTCAAATCCCCTCCTAGAGTGTGGTTGTGCTTGTGAGTGTGCGTGGCAGGAGAGGGGGTAAACAAACACACACACACACACACACACACACACACACTGCTTCCAATGATTAAACAGGTGCTGTAAATTAATTAGCCTGATTTAAAATGAACGACTCCCCCAACGTCCTCCCTTCCCCCTCCTGCCAGACTCCTCCTCCAATCTCCCCACCCCCATGCCCTGGCACAGTGCCACCACCGTGACTGGCCCCAGGGGGATGTTGGGAGCCTGGGTAAATATTGAGATGTGATCGAGTAAACAACGTGCTGGCACCAGATGGCCTGGGACTGCTCCACTGACACTGCCTTCAGCCAAATGAATAGCAGAGACAGAATGAGAGATTGAGAGAGAGATTGAGAGAGAGAGAGAGAGAGAGAGAGAGAGAGAGAGAGAGAGAGAGAGAGAGAGAGAGAGAGAGAGAGAGAGAGGAGGCCCTGGGGGATGGACTGCCCTCTCCTCCTCTCCAGTTATTTACCTCCTAATTGAAAAGCCCTCCTTCCCTTGTTCCCTGGTTCCCTGATGGAGGAGGGTAGGGCTTCCTTCCCACCTGCGTCTCTCCCAGCCCCCCCAGCCTCCCCCTCCCCCTGTCTCCTCCCCAGCCTTCCTCTGTCTCCCCCCAGGCTCCTGGCCTGCTGATAGCAGGGTAATTGATTCCTGTAAGGCAGGTTAAATGTGACTCACTTAGAGCTTAATGAATATGATCCATCCTAAAGTCATTTATCATCTCCTCAGTCTCAGGCTGTCGTTGCTAAGCAGCCCCAGGCCCGGCCACTGATTTAGGTTGTGGCTGTGTGGCTTCAAACCTGTTTTCACTTTATCAGGTGAAATGTATGTGTAGCATGGGGATGTGTGAAACTTACTCCTCAGCCTGAACTTTCGCCACAAAATAGCCAGCTTTTCACATGGCGCGACTGGTAAGACGCTTCAGGAGGGCGGTAATGTGTACAAGCAAAGCAGAGGTCCTGGGTCCTGGGTGAGCCGAATCAGGAAGAAGCGGTACTCGCTAAGCAAGCAGTGTGACATCCTTTACACATGCACAGGCCATCCTAGAACAGACTCAGCTTCATACATACTGACAACAACAAACAGTCCAGATGATATATCACTGTCTGTATGATACAAGCTTTCCAGTGACTACTGTGTCTCAGGCATGAAGAAGGAGAAACCAGATGAATGCAAACCTGGAGCTGTTGGAGGCCTTGAATCAGTGAGCAGGTCTACTGTAGTCTCTCTCTCTGTTTTTATTTACCATACATAATAACACCTCCACAACAGAAGACAAACAACAACAACAACAAGTGCTGGGCTTTGACAGCAACATGATGCGTTCTGTGTATAAGAGCTTCTCTCCAGTTGAAATAGTTTAAAGACCAGGATGACGTTTAACATTTATCTAACAGGATTCAGATTCATTATTACAGTCATTTTGTATCCTCATTTTATTCATGCATTTATCCATACACAGTCCAACACAAAACACGCACATCTCTCTCTCACACACACATGCATGCACCCGCACACACACCCGCACACGCGCGCGCGCACACACACACACACACCCTAATAGACCTGTAATCATAGTCTGTGTCACTCACTGCCACTCAAACCGTTCTCTCATCCCCCTCTTCTCTCACTCCTCCACCTCCTCTCATCATCGTTAGTCATTATTACATCACAGAGATGAATTATCAAACCCTTGGAGGGGTTCGGGGGTTGGTCAGCCAACTCACTCAGAGAAACTCTTAGCCTATCATGGTTCAGGTCTGACATCAATGCAACATCAACTGTGGAGAAACCTTGCAGTTAAAAGTATACATTTACCAGAATTATGTAGTGTCCTCACCTCAAACAGGCAGTGAAACATCAGAAAAACAGATTGGCTTTACTTGTGTAGTTTGAGGGTTGTTTAGCTGAAGAATGGAATACTCTCTATGTAGACCAACTCTGGACGGAGACAGATTATTCTATAGCAGATTTAACTGACTCCACTTACAGCCATACATCAACTCAACTAACTCCTGTTCTCTTCCAACAATTAAACAAACATCTGACCAATCCGAATAGAGCAAGGTAGTTGATAGGTAGATAATCAATTAGCATTACAAGTCAACGGATTCCTCGTATTTTAGAACCACACAGCAGAGACTTAAGAAATAATATCTTTCATAAAATAATCCTACACTTGCATTTGGAAAGCAGCACCTAAAACATTTCAACTCAACTTCTTCAGGCTGGGGTACAGGATCTGACATCACATGTGATCAGTTGAGACTTTCTGGTATGGTGAATACATAACAAGGCCATTTGTGTCTGTTAAGCTACTCAGGCATGTCCCAACTGGGATGGTTTGTTGATATAAACAAATATAACAAATAATATGAAATACATGTGTGAGGAGAGAATCACCAATAAGAAAGCCTTACTTTAAAAATAAGTTTAATATCCACAAAGATAACTATGTATTGCTATGTGCAGTTTATACATACACACACAAAAACAAACCTTTCACAACAGACAAACAAAGGTGTGCACTCACTCACACACTGCTCATATCCATTAGTGTGTACATTGTGCTACTTCCTCCTGCGTCTCCCTGACTTCAGGATTGATGTGGCAAACAAGGCCTGGAACACAATCTTCCTGAAGGGAAATAATGGAATTGAATCACCTCTGTTCTGACCTCTGAGCCAAGCCCCATATCCAAGGCCCTCTCCTCTCTCCTCCTTTCTTTGTCTTCTGGCCTTTACCTCTCGTATCAGGGTGAGAGTGGGAGCCGTGCATTCACCGTTTACCCTGACCCCGTTCCTCTCAATCCTAAATCCTGAAGTCTCGCTAGGTCAGGATATCTAAATGAATGGCCTGCCTGTCAGTCTGTCAAACCAACGCTTGACTTCATCCAACCC
The DNA here is from genome assembly GCA_030435695.1 of Brachymystax lenok tsinlingensis. Taxonomy (NCBI): domain Eukaryota; kingdom Metazoa; phylum Chordata; class Actinopteri; order Salmoniformes; family Salmonidae; genus Brachymystax; species Brachymystax lenok. Next base: position 67,987,154 of record CM059814.1, read on the forward strand.
AGTCTGCCATTAGAGGTCACATGACGCGATGCGACTTGAGGGATTCTCTCCTTGCTATCAAGCAGGAAGCCTCTCTTCCCCTCTGTCTGTCTGTCTCTGTCTCTCTGTCTGTCTCTCTCTCTCCTCCTCCTCTCCCCTCTCTCTCTCCACTTCTCTCCCCCTCGTCTCCTCTCTCCAACTGCCTGGGTCCCCTCAGCAGCATTAGCATATTGGGGCTCGCTCTTTGTTTTTCTCTGACCTGTATAATGCATGTCACATTAGCAACACAACATATCAAACGTTTGTTAATTTCCCTCGCTTTCCTCCACAGCTGCTCGCGTTATTGTGTCACCAGATTTTAATTAATATGATAAGTAACACTTGCAAGGCAGGCAGAGTTGTTTTTCTTTCCCTTTTTAATTGCCGAGTGTGAATGGAGGTAGCAGAGGAGAGGAGAGGGAAAGAGAGAGACGGGAATTGTTCAGTGAGAAAACAAGACAAAATCTGGTGTGTGTGAGAGAGAGAGAGAGAGAGAGAGAGAGAGAGAGAGAGAGAGAGAGAGAGAGATTTGGCATTTCACCTGAGAGAGCTGCTGGGGAAGACGTGCGAACATTTCAGCGTTTGTGATATCCTGTCTGATTATCATGGGACATGATACGTTGGTAATGTCACTCTTCAGAATCATTTACAGAGTGAACCCAAAAGCCTTTCAGAGGACGGAAGAACCTATCACAGGGTTGTGATTAATCTAACACACACACACACGTACACACACACGTACACACACACACTTTGCCCCCTGCCGTGATCTTGGAAAGACAGCTGACACTATGGTGTGTGATATGTTGCCTTACCAGATCCTGCCAATCAAAGCCATATTCATCCTGTTTCCTGATTTGAAGAAAACACACAAGGAAGCCTAATTTGCCAATACCCGATTTAAACACAAATTTGTCTTCCTCTACATCTGCACGTGCGACAACTTGCACACACACAAAAACAAATACGCACATACTGCACACTTCCATGCGCGCACACACACTCAATCAATACACCATCAAGAAGTCTGAGTAGTGACAGGCAGTGATTCCTATGAAGTAAAACACATGGCTACTTCCATATACTGTGTAGGATAGTACAACAATGAATAAATACGAATTATAGACCAGTAGGAAACATTTGAGATATTATTGAGGACATAACTGAAACACTACCTATAAGCATTCAGATGAACTGTTTCAGTATAAAGCTTCTCCCAGGCCTCAGGCCACACACACACGCAGAATCTCACCCTCATCCAACGTTAATCCAAATTCATCCGCATTAAAAGAAAACCTGCCATGGGGAAATACTATTAAAAAGGTATTTTCAGATGTGTAATCCCTCCGACAAACGCTGTGATCTTCTTCTGTCTGACAACTCCTCTCACAATCATCACCAAATCACTCCAACTATACACACACACACACACACACACACACACACACACACACAGACACACAGACACACAGACACACACACAGACACATGGTTTTCAGCTAGCTGTTTAGAAATGAACTGTGGATTTTCTCGACTCCCTGAGCTGGATGTATTAAAGTATCTTGAGGCATGAGATTCTGGGGGAGACAAACTCCCTACCTTGGTTAGACTGCATCACTTCTGGAACCCCAGATATAAATATGTCCATTGAGGACAGGTTTATCGAGTTCATCAGAGTAATACATGTATATTTTAGCAATTACATTTACTTTTGATACTTAAGTATTTTGAAAACCAAATACTTTTAGACTTTTGCTAAAGTAGTATTTTATTGAGTGACTTACACTTGAGTCATTTTCTAACAAGGTCTCTTCACTTTTACACAAGTATGACAATTGGGCACTTTTTCCACCACTGCCCAAACCCCAACCCTCTCCCAAAGCCCCAGGTGTGGTCCATTCACTAATGACTAGCCACAAGGTGATAGGAGTCACTAGATGGAGAGGTGGACTAGCACTTGTGTCTAACAGCTGCAATTATCAAACCCACACTAACTACTATTGATCCCCTCTCAGGTCAGGTGATAACAGGGCATTCCCCACTTACTACGAGAGCTGTTCACCGTGAGTGCTTATCCATCTGTGGAGGGGACCAGAAGGACTTGCTCAAATACCTGATAAGCGCTACGCAAATATTGGTACAGTGTTAGAGTTAGAGTGAGAGTGTATGAGGTTGCTGTGGATGACTTTTTCTGCCTGGCCTGGCGATCGAGTGGGAGTGTTTGTGTGTGTGTGTGTGTGTGTGTGTGTGTGTGTGTGTGTGTGTGTGTGTGTGTGTGTGGGTCTACACTCTTAGAAATAAAAGTGCTATCTAGAACCAAAAAGGGTTCTTTGGCGGTCCCCATAGGAGAACCCTTTGAATAACTCTTTTTGGTTCCAGGTAGAACCATAAAGAGTACTTTGGCTGTCCACATAGAAGAACCCTTTGAATAAACCCTTTTTGGTTCCAGGTAGAACCAAAAAGGATCTACCTGGAACCAAAAATGGTTCTGCTATGGGGACCGCCAAAGAACCCTTTTGGAACCCTTTTTTCTAAGAGTGTATGTGTAACACAGGAGGCTGGTGGCGCCGTTATTGGAGAGGATGGGCCCGTGGTAATGGCTGGAGCGGAATCAGTGGAATGGTATCAAATACATCAAACTGATGGTTTCCATGTGTTTGATGCCATTCCTTTCGCTCTGTTAGAGACAATATTATGAGCAGTCCTCCCCTCAGCAGCCTCCACTGATGTGTATGCATGTACAGTTGAAGTCGGAAGTTTACATACACCTTAGCCAAATACATTTAAACTCAGTTTTTCACAATTCCTGACATTTATTCCTAGTTAAAATGTCCTGTCTTAGGTCAGTTAGGATCACCACTTTATTTTAAGAATGTGAAATGTCAGAATAATAGTAGAGAGAATTATTTATTTCAACTTTTATTTCTTTCATCACATTCCCAGTGGGTCAGAGGTTTACATACAGTCAATTAGTATTTGGTAGTATGTTGGCTTTAAATTGTTTAACTTGGGTCAAATGTTTCAGGTAGCCTTCCACAAGCTTCCAACCATTCCTCCTGAAAGAGCTGGTGTAACTGAGTCAGGTTGCTCGCACACGCTTTTTCAGGTCTGCCCACAAATAATTTTCTATAGGCTTGAGGTCAGGGCTTTGCTATGGCCACTCCAATACATTGACTTTGTTGTCCTTAAGCCATTTTGCCACAACTTTGGAAGTATGCTTGGGGTCATTGTCCATTTGGAAGACCCATTTGCAACCAAGCTTTAACTTCCTGACTGATGTCTTGAGATGTTGCTTCAATATATCCACATAATTTTCCTTCCTCATGATGCCATCTATTTTGTGAAGTGCACCAGTCCCTCCTGCAGCAAAACACCCGAACAACATGATGCTGCCACCCCCGTGCTTCACGGTTGGGATGGTGTACTTCGGCTTGCAGGCCTCCCCCTTTTTCCTCCAAACATAATGAGGGTCATTATGGCCAAACAGTTCTATTTTTGTTTCATCAGACTAGAGGACATTTCTCCAAAAAGTACGATATTTGTTCCCATGTGCAGTTGCAAACCGTAGCCTGGCTTTTTTTATGGTGGTTTTGGAGCAGTCTTCCTTGCTGAGCGGCCTTTCAGGTTATGCTGATATAGGACTCGTTTTACTGTGGATATAGATACTTTTGTACCTATTTCCTCCAGCATCTTCACAAGGTCTTTTGCTGTTGTTCTGGGATTGATTTGCACTTTTCTCACCAAAGTACGTTCATCTCTAGGAGACAGAACGCGTCTCCTTCCTGAGCGGTATAATGGCTGCGTGGTCCCATGGTGTTTATACTTGCGTGCTATTGTTTGTACAGATGAACGTGGTACCTTCAGGCGTCTGGAAATTGCTCCCAAGGATGAACCAGACTTGTGGAGGTCTACAATTCTTTTTCTGAGGTCTTGGCAGATTTCTTTTGATTGTCCCATGATGTCAAGCAAAGAGGCACTGAGTTTGAAGGTAGGCCTTGAAATACATCCACAGGTACACCTCCAATTGACTCAAATGGTGTCAATTAGCCTATCAGAAGCTTCTAAAGCCATGACATCATTTTCTGGAATTTTCCAAGCATTTTAAAGGCACAGTCAACTTAGCTGGGGTAATATTCCATCAGTTACTGTAGTGTAAAGTAAAGCTGGGGTAATATTCCATCAGTTACTGTAGAGTAAAGCTGGGGTAATATTCCATCAGTTACTGTAGTGTAAAGTAAAGCTGTGGTAATATTCCATCAGTTACTGTAGAGTAAAGCTGGGGTAATATTCCATCAGTTACTGTAGTGTAAAGTAAAGCTGTGGTAATATTCCATCAGTTACTGTAGAGTAAAGTAAAGCTGGGGTAATATTCCATCAGTTACTGTAGAGTAAAGTAAAGCTGGGGTAATATTCCATCAGTTACTGTAGAGTAAAGTAAAGCTGGGGTAATATTCCATCAGTTACTGTAGAGTAAAGTAAAGCTGGGGTAATATTCCATCAGTTACTGTAGAGTAAAGTAAAGCTGGGGTAATATTCCATCAGTTACTGTAGAGTAAAGCTGGGGTAATATTCCATCAGTTACTGTAGAGTAAAGTAAAGTAAAGCTGGGGTAATATTCCATCAGTTACTGTAGAGTAAAGTAAAGCTGGGGTAATATTCCATCAGTTACTGTAGAGTAAAGCTGGGGTAATATTCCATCAGTTACTGTAGAGTAAAGTAAAGCTGGGGTAATATTCCATCAGTTACTGTAGAGTGAAGTAAAGCTGGGGTAATATTCCATCAGTTACTGTAGAGTAAAGCTGGGATTCTACATTAATTAGTGTCAGCTCATTGACGTCCCTCTGAAAGAAATTACAAATGGGCAGTTGTATGATCTGCTTTATAACACTATCTCCCTACATCTTCACCACAGCAGATCTCCCTGCTCCTGTCCAATAACGTGCAGCAGACCCCATCTGGCTTTGAAAGGGGAGCATCACACCACAGAAATAGACTTCACAGTCTAGGGTTGCAAAATTCTGGTAACTTTCCCAACATTTTCAGGTTTCCCAGAGATCCCAGTTGGAACATTCCCGGAATCAGAAGTGAATAATCAGGATGTCCTGAATCCTCCAAACAAAATTTCTGGAAAACCTGGGAACTTTGGGAACGTTATCAGATTTGTGTAACCGTAGAAAAGACAGTCCAATTCAAAGCAATATGCTATTATTAAAGGGCCTGGCCATCTGCTAACATTGTTCAGAGCAATAAGACTGGCGGAAGACAAGCAAAACAAAAGAGTGCGATTCTCAATTATTTTTTTCCCCAATTGGCATTTTGCAGAACGAGACTCCAGTGACAAATTCTATCGTGCCTCCATATTGAGTTACATTGTGAAAAATCACGTGGATATTCTAGCTATTGTCCTCTCTAACCATTATATTTCTATGGGCCCCACCCCGTCAATGGATCTTTAAGGGCTTTGAGCTAATCACCAGTGTGCAGATAACAAAGGCAAGGTTAATGGTTGCTGACAGCATAACCTACATGAAGGATCTTGATAAGACCAGTCTTATGTTATCGCCACGGAGATTGCTTTGCCTATTTCCTGGTCAAGAGCTAGGGCAGCGAGGAAGGCGACGATCAATGCCCAGGGGCCAATGACCATGCATCTCACATTGTAACATATATATGGCCCATTCAGATAGCCCCTATTCAAAGGCAACAGGATATACGAGGAGTGCAGTGGCTGAGACACACAGACAAAAACAGGCTTTTGTTTTGTCCCATCACCTTCTCAGGATTTATGACGTCCAATTACAAAGGTGTACAGCGAACACTATTCCCCATTAGCCTATCAAATGCCTTAGTGGTTGTTGTGAACTGGTTATCAGGCCTTTCTGTGGACACAAAGAATTTATAGTGCCCTGAATTCCACAAAGAAGTGTTGGCTTTCTTTTGTTGTTGTACGGCACCAAGTTAAAGGACAGGTAATTTAGAGCGGAGAAGTTTGTGTTTCATTTGTTAGATGATTATCTTAATTAAACTTGCATCTCAACGCTGCACTTTCCCCATCTCCAACATCTCAAATTTGAAGGAAGAAGTCATTGGAGGATTGTACTGTTTGCTTCAAAACCAAGCACACAATGACTGGTTTTACTTTGGTTCCTTTCTGATAGGAGTCATTTAAGATACTACATTAGGTGGGAAAAGGACTCAATTTAACACCAGAAGGGACAGATTCACTAACCATGCCATTCAAACAAGAGTTCATTTGATCCAAAGACAAAAGATTAAACAAAGGCCTACTCATAATAATAAGTCATTTAAATTTCTCATCCTATATGTGACTCTCATACCGTGTTTCATTGGCTCTGGACAATATAAGCTAAATGTTGCATGGGTGTAAACACTATAAATCAGGCCCCAAGTCACTGCCAAACATACATAATATATCATATAATAAAACTAAGTATGAATACCTAAAAAGACAAATACATGATCAAATACTGTGGTATTATACAGTAACATTTCAGATGGTTTTTGGTTGTGTCTCTGTGAGTGGATGTCGATAGAATATCACTTGATTGTTGATTGTAGAACCCAGGCTCCTCCCTGCTCCCTCTCAGACAACCCAGTGCTGGAGGACGATCTTATTCTGTCACATTTGTTGGCAAGTTGCCATCAGGGCATGACAGGGAAATAACACTCTTCAAGGGTAATAATACAGCTGTACGCCATCGGCTGCTCCAGACAGGCTTTAGCGGGTGTATAGTGAAAGCCCTACCATCAATGGCAAACAAAAGGGTTTACTTTATACGATTTACATGCATCTTTTAGAAAATATATGGTGCACAACTTAGATGTTGAAAATGCTTTTACATCCCAATTAATGGATTAACAAATTCCCTGTCACAATGTCTAATCGTGGTGAGGAGAGAAATGGTAAGAAAGCTCTCTGTTGACATGTTGATAATAATAACTACAGTAGGGCCAGTAAACAGTCAATTCCTTTTTCATTTCAGTTTTTTTTTTCCAGCCTTTGCTGTGTGTGCGTGTGTTTGTGTGCATGCGTACGCGAGAGAGAGACCTGCCACAGCGTGGGGTAGATTGTCAAAATTGTACTTGGTGAATAGCAAAATTGTTAGTTGTGACATTTAGGCAACAAAGTTAATAATAATAATAATAAAAAAACATTAACTGTTCATATTGCTAGGTCCAGAAGTAATAATTTAGAAGTTACAAATAGCAGCATATTAAGTCAAGTGCAGAGGTTTCCCATGAACAACCCTAACAGCTAAACTTTGCCTCAAACCAGTCCCAATCTGACTTCATTCATATTAAGTGCAAGACAGACAAGCATATGGATTCATGTCAGTGGTAATCGCTGCTATAATTCCCATACGTCATTTACATTCTGTCCATTACCTGCACGGCTCAATTCTCAATGTCAAATAGATTGTGGCGACTAGGAAATGGCACTCAATTTTCCTTCGCTAATGCAAACAATATACGTTTCCTCCAAATCAATATAATATGGCTGAGCATTACCCTGATTAAATATCTACTGTAATGCACTTACATCCGAAGACCTAGCTACTTAGTTTCCTCATACAGAGGAGCTTAAGTAAGACTAAATATCAAAATTAATGTTGATGGTTTGGAATTACAGTCAATCTTCCTGATGGACATTCTCTCTATACTCCACCTGTATAAAAGTATAAGGATTATCAGTTTTTTTTTTAAAGAGCATAGAATTACAGAAATTAAATTCTGTAGTTTAAAATGATTTAAAAGTGTACAAAAGACTGTGTACAAGATGTCTTCCCAAAATGCAAACAATCTAGTACTCCCTGCTTTGCCAGTCTTCTAGAGTGAGTAAGTAAGTCATTGACATTGGGCACCTGCCTGCCCCTCAGTTCATTAATGACCATGGCTGCCATGGCAACAGGCGTTGAGCTCTAACCCTGCTGAGTCACCGTCCGTCTCCCTGAGTGACAGGAAGTCAGAGCTGCCCAGCAGTTGGAAACAACTTTTTGACTTCTACAACTTTCTCTGTTTCTCCCCTTCTCTTTGTAGCTGCCAGGTTTATCCAGAGCACTCAACAGCCAAGCCAAAAGACAGAAAGCCTAGGGGGGTCATCAGGTCAGAAAACTCCCAAGTGGCAGAGGAACCGCACTCAAGCTTCAAGACAGTACATCTTTGTTTTGGTGACTTTTTGACAGACCTAGAGGAAGTAGGGCTCAATAGTAGGGACTGTACATAAAAATCCCAGGCTTCCTGCAGGCCCCAGGACCAGCTGATTGTGTGAGGAGGAGTGGAGGAGAGGAGTGGAGAACACACCTGCGTGGCCCCGGAGGAGAGGAGAGGAGTAGGAGGTAAATCCACAGGGAAAATTGCACTAAAAGAAATGCACTATTTATTCCCGCTGGGGTCCACCATTAGAGAGCCAGTGGTTTGGTGAATGCATCACAGAATGGCTGTTAAAAATACAACGGTGAACTCCGAGCACCCCTCGTGTCTTGGGGTCCAGGTTAAATGGAAGTGGAGAAAAATGCTGGATCTTTGTGTACAGCTTGTGGCTGCAAAAATAACCCAAAACGTGCTGTGAACCTTGTTGCCTGTAATCACCAAGCCCGGTCATACAATTATGCACAATAAATGAATGTTGCACTCGACGGTCACAAACATTGCTAACCTGCATTGACAGCACGCAATTCTGGGTGAATTCTGAGAAGAGATTTTTGTTCACACTGTTAGCATGAGAAGCACTTCGCTACTCAAGGCACCATGTTGCTTGTGTTTTTTAAGTTGCTGCTGATATTGAAGGATCCCCAGTTGTCACATTGGAAAATCAAGGGATTTAATTCTGAAGAAAAACCCAAAACTACTCTGAGCTTAATACTCAGGTCATTGAAGTGAATTTAATGATAACATGTAAAACATTGTAGGATGCTGTATGGTTAAGGTGTTGGCCCTGCCATATCTGACAAGGAAACATTGTTTCTCTGTATTTAGAACAAGTGGGGAAGCTATTTAATGGTCCAATCAGTTAAATCATTAGAGACAGAGAGGGAAGGGTAATAATTTAATAGCCATCTTATTCCTTCCAGAGAGAGAAGTAAAAGTGTTTCTGAAGTCATTTTCAAGGCTAAAAGGAAGTAGCTAATATACCGGTACGCCTGTATATAGCCTCTTTATTGTTGCTTTATTATGTTACTTTTCATAATTTTTTTACTTTAGTTTATTTAGTAAATATTTTCTTAACTCTTTCTTGAACTGCGTTGTTGGTTAAGGGCTTGTAAGTAAGCATTTCACGGTAAGGTCTACACCTGTTGTATTCAGTGCTTGTGACAAATACAATTTGATTTGATTTAAGGCTTGTTTCAGAGTTGGGGTCAATTCCATTTCAATTCCAGTCAATTCAGAAAGTTCAATTCCAATTCTCTTCAATGATGAACATTTGGAATTGGAATTGGGTTACCTTTCTGAATTGACTGGAATTGAATTGGGAGTTGAACCCAACTCTGACCTGTTTGCTACATTTCAAGTAGATCATTTGTTTACAAATCATTTGTTATAATATATATTCAAATAGTTAATTATGGGGTAGCCAGAATGTTACGATTTTCCGTCAAATATACCTCTTTTAAAAAACACTGAACTACTGTCTAGGCTACTAACAGTATATTTTCGTCAACATTGGACCTATGCTTGCCCACCAATGGAAGGTTGATGTGTGCTGTTTTTCTCATAGAGCTCAGGTGACATCTAGTGGCCACTAGTCACAGGCGCACCTTTCTATTCGACAATCCTGGAGTCTTTGGATTTAAAAACTGCTGGATGTGTAGCATTCAGCAGGATGCAAAGGAAGCTGAAATTCCTTAGGCAACACTGCCATCTACTGACGAGAAACTGTGTGACATCATCATCAACTCAGATATCAACTCGAAAATGACAAAGTCTGACAAATCAAAGAGCCTAGTTGATTAGGAAGATGTAGGCTAATGGATCAGGTTGTGAAAACAATATGGTCGACATCCACTGGGAATTTCTGAAGCCATTACATGAGTTGACAGTAGGCTTCCCAGGACTGACAGGCAGGCAGTACTCTCCCTGTCTCGCCAGCTGATGGCAACCAAGAGCTTATGGTCGCAAGCACTCCATGATTCCCTTTGAGACATAGTCCTGCAGGATATCAGAAACGCTTTGGTAAAAGGAAAACAACTGGGCACGGGATAGTAGACTTTTATGGAAGAACACACAAACTGACAATTCACGTGCAAGTCTGTTAGCGTATATCTGTGAATTAGCTACCAACTGTAGCTACTGCAGTACTGATGTGTCTGTTTTTACTTGATTGTGCTGTTTGACAACTTGGCAGCAGCAGCAGCAAGAGTTAGTTTAGTCACACACGGACAACCCTAGAGTGAGTTAGAGACACCTCGTAGAGTTACACAGCCAAGACAAGGTGTATAATTTGCCATTGACAACACACTGAGGTTTAGGAAACTGTATTTGATGTTGATGTTAAACACTTCCTGGTTGCCAGTCTTTGATGATATTGTAAACAATAGTATAATATACTAAACTAATGTACTGCATAATGGAAGCTTCACCTGTTCACATCAATAGTATAATATACTGAGCTAAAGTACTGTATGATTAAACTTCACATCAATACTATAATATACTGAACTAAAGTACTGTATGATTAAACTTCACATCAATAGTATAATATACTGAACTAAAGTACTGTATGATTAAACTTCACATCAATAGTATAATATGCTGAACTAAAGTACTGTATGATTAAACTTCACATCAATAGTATAATATACTGAACTTAAGTACTGTACGATGGAAGCTTCACCTGTTCACATCAATAGTATAATATACAGGACTAAAGTACTGTATGATTAAACTTCACATAAATAGTATAATATACTGAACTAAAGTACTGTATGATGGAAGCTTCACCTGTTCACATCAATAGTATAGTATACAAGACTAAAGTACTGTATGATTAAACTTCACCTGTTCACATAAATAGTATAATATACAGGACTAAAGTTCTGTATGATGGAAGCTTCACCTGTTCATATCAATAGTATAATATACCAAACTAAAGTACTGTATCATAGAGCTTCACATCAATTCACTTCCTGAAAGGCTGTTTGGTTGTCAAGACAACAATCTTTAAAAGTGTCTGATTTGATCAGAAACAATCTCCAAATGAACAGATTGTCCCTGTCCTCCTCTGCTATTTGATCATGTACTGTCCTATACTGGCATCACCATTCAGCACCACTACCGTCTATATGACATGTCCTCTAGATCGGTGGTTCTCAACATGTTTTGCCTCTGGACCCAAATTGGACCAGGTTGTGTCATTCACGAGCCAATATTGAAACTGCGAAAAACAAAAAATCTCCAAAATGCCATCCAGAAAGCTATTTTTAATGCTATATTGATGAAGAATGTTAGTAAGCTCATTGGTTTGAGACCAGAGAATCAACCTAATCTGCTAAATAGTGCTGCTAATAGCTCTATATTCAAAATACTCATTTAATATTAATTTACACTAAATTATAAAAATATTAGGTTCATTATTATTTCTACACACGTTCTACCTGTCTGTAGCTAGTAGTTTAGGTTCAGACTGGAGTATATTTTAAATGGAATCCTACCACGAACCAAATTTGACCCCCCAAGTTGAGAATCACTGCTCTAGATCATAATAAGAATCAAGTCCACGTAGAAAGCATAAGCAATTTAGAAACACAAGCTTTCAAATCATTGTGTAACTTTGTCCATCATGCAGTGATTATATTCAATGCATCACAAATGATAAATCCAAAAAGGTGCGTAACTTTGAACGCACCTGACCACACACTCAACACACACCGCACACACACTGATCTAGGAATCTGGAAAATCAGGCTACAAATCTCCCTAACCCTCGTAAAAGCACCACAAGAAAACTTTCTGGTAACAAATATTTCAAAGCAGCAACATGATTAAGCAAAGGTTAAATGAACACTCACGTCCTGTCAGTCCTATCTCCGTTCTCCCTGGAAGGTGTGTTTAAATCCACTAGTCCCTCCACCACATCTTCTAGACTCCTCCTGGTCCTGATGCTGTAACAGCATGTCCCTTCCAACCCAGACCATCTTTTCTTTACTCCGGCAGCCACAGACCTGTCAGCAGTGAATGTGTGTGTCCACACGTGTGTGTATGCAGCAAGTGTCCACAATTTCAAAAATTGTCTTCCAGTAACATATACCTGCAGCTTCCAGGAACACACACACTCTGGTGGGGCCCCTCCCACCATCCACACAAGTGTTCCACCACACACGTGTTCCACGTCTGTTCGGTCGCTCCACAGGTAATCCAGACACAACTGTTGTTATGTATAACACCCTCCCCCTCACACACCTCTCTCTCTCTCTGAACAGGTCCAAGCTTCTGAGCAGAAGTGAAGTTCTGTTGGAGTAAATATCTTCTTCTGCTGCAGCTGGTGAAGAATAAACAAGATAGACAAGTGCCAGGGGAGAGGAGAGTGGAGAGTGGACAGGTGCCAGTGGAGAGAAGAGAGGACGAAGAAAGAGAAAGACACGAGAGTGGAGAGAGAAACATACAGGAGAGTGAATAAGATATACAGACAGGAGATGGGAGAGAGAGATAGACAGAAGAGTGGAGAAAGAGATAGACAGGAGAGTGGAGAGAGACAGGAGAGTGGAGAGAGAGACAGACAGGAGAGTGAATAAGAGATACAGACAGGAGATGGGAGAGAGAGACAGACAGGAGAGTGGAGAGAGAGAAAGACAGGAGAGTGGAGAGAGACATACAGGAGTGGAGAGAGAGACAGACAGGAGAGTGGAGAGAGAGAGACAGGAGAGTGGCGAGAGAGAGACAGAGAGGAGAGTGGAGAGAGAGACAGACAGGAGAGTGGAGAGAGAGAGACAGGAGAGTGGCGAGAGAGAGACAGGAGAGCGGAGAGAGAGAAAGACAGGAGAGTGGAGAGAGAGAAAGACAGGAGAGTGGAGAGAGAGAAGGACAGGAGAGGGAGAGAGAGAGACAGAAGAGTGGAGAGAGAGAGATAGACAGAAGAGTGGAGAGAGAGAGATAGGAGAGTGGAGAGAGAGAGATAGACAGAAGAGTGGAGAGAGAGAGAGACAGACAGAAGAGTGGAGAGAGATAGACAGAAGAGTGGAGAGAGAGAGAGAGAGAGAGATAGACAGGAGAGTGGAGAGAGAGAGACAGGAGAGTGGAGAGAGAGAGATAGACAGAAGAGTGGAGAGAGAGAGATAGACAGGAGAGTGGAGAGAGAGAGAGACATGAGTGAATAAGAGCGACAGACAGGAGAGTGGAGAGAGAGCAGAAAAGAGAGATGGTGAGTGAGTGGAGGTAGAGAGAGAGAGAGCATATCAGAAAGCACAGAGAGAGGTAGAGCAGAAAGAAAGCAGATCAGAGCACAGAGATAGAGAGAGCCCAGTAGCAGCAGCAGCAGCAACCATCTCTGAGAGTTGTGGCAGCAGGACTGGTGTGTCTCCTCAAGCCTCTGTTGCCTTTTATATCCCGTTCCTCATACAGTCTAGTCCTGACGCTCTGGCTTTTACCCTTCCCTTCCCCGGGAGCACCAGCATGAATATATTATTAACACAAAGGCCTGCTTATTGTTTATGAATTACCAGCCTTCCCGGCAACAAAGGCTATTTTCATAAGAAAACTCCATTTCATTTCAGCTCCAATTTGATTACCAGTGAAAGAAAAGGAGCCCTTTGGTCGAACCCCCAAAGGATTTTTCTTTTTTATTCATGCCCATTGAATTGGGCTTTATTGCTTTTCTTTACAGAGCTGACGTGGAAAGCTTTTAGAGTAAACCATTGACTAAAAATTATTGCTCTGCTATTTTGTACAATAACAGAGCCTAAGAGAAGAGCATCCAGTCGTCGCCCGTCCTTTGTCGTCTTTCCTCCTTTTCTCTCTTTTTTTTGTTGAAAATTGCAAAGGCTGGAAATTAATGACAGGTCTGTGGAGAGAGAGAGAGGGACTAGCTCTGGCTTCTACAATACATGTCAAATCTAAATGATCACTAGCCATTGAACAGAGCCAGTGTAAAGAAGCCAGGAACAAGGCGAGGAGTGTGTGTGTGTGTGTGTGTGTGTATATGTATGCACATGGAGGGTGTACCCGGCGGATTGATTCAGGCCTCTAAAAATAAAGACACCTTGATGGTTTCAGAGCTGTACAATTGGCTGAGGCCCATTGTAAGATGGCTGCAGTGACTTGCTGTCACTTTCTTTCTGTCCAGAACTATTGACGGCAGACAATCTGCTGCTCTCAACCTAGACAATACCCCTATTGCCTTAGGACTATAGGGCTGTATAGGTGGATGGAGGGAGCTGGAAAGACTATCATTACACTATGGAAAGACTTGAACGCTTGACTTGACCCAAAGGCCTAAGCTATCATGAGGATGATAAAACAGATGTTTAGAACATGTAACTACCTCATCTAGCAGTTTCCATAATGACTGTATAATAACAGTTAATTGATTATCTATATTTTTCACATGTATTGCCATGAATGGACTTTACATCAGCTCTGTGGTGGGCAGAACTCAGACTGGGCTGAAAGGGACGTATCGCAGCAGGAACAATTACTGATCTTTGCCATATGAGTGTTGAATGCATGTGAGAAATACACTCTCCCTTTGCCAGCTACCTCACCTCTTGCCATTCAGTCTAGTGTAGGAGTGTGTCCCAAATCCAATACACTATAATAGCTCCCTGTCTCATCTTCTCCATCTGCACTGAGATTAAACAAACTGGATGACAGGTGAAAGCTACTTCCTGGTAATCATCCAGAATAGTGCTTCACCTATTCTTTGTTTTCACATAAAATATGAGGCAGCCACTTTAGACTATTGGACACCTTGGGTCAGAGCTCTTGGCTCTCTGTGATCTTTGTCATAGTCTTCACCCAAGGCTTAAACAAGAACAGGCTTCAGCCTACTTAAGATCATCCAGTCGTTTCCTGACTCTAAAGGTACCAGGTACAGTAGGCTAGTCTACACTCAATCCCCTTGTTCCCATACTCATTAGAAACCCCTCCTGGCACATCCAAGCTATCACCGCGTTTGATCTGCACTCTAAAAAGATACATTAGATGCTCTTTTCCATTTTTCTGCAGCGCTTTTGTGTTTGTGTAAGAATATTTAACGGTAGACAAAGGTGACTTATCAATTATTCATCCACCATCAAGGCCCAGGCTGGCATTCTGAAAGGAGATGACATTTTATACTTTCCACAAACATCTGCAAAATGAGATCCTTTCCATTGTCAGTCAATGAAGTAGAGTCATCTCCCTATAAAGGCAGTAAATTGCCTTGTCACTTTAATAAGGCCATCTTTATACAACCTTCACTCTCTCCACTGCGTGCTGCTGCTGTTATGGACTGAATATGCAGCATTATCACTTTTCAATTCACTGCTTTTGTCTTTCTATGGCTTGAATATGCATGTCTTTCAGAATGATAGAAATAAGGACTAGACAGAGAAACCAGGAAGCAGTCTAGTAATTGGAGCCAACATTGGGAGTTTCATTTGGCTACTTTCTGAACAACTGAAACTTAGTCTGATTCCCAGAGAACTCTGCTCTCACTTCTTGTGGAGGTGAAAACATGTCTGGGAATCAGCATAATCTGTCCCTTCAAGACATGGGGTATTATTCACCTCCCATGCATTGAAAACAGAGCCTGTCTGGATTGATCACCGTCCAGGAGAATATCACAACACCACTGTGAGAAACTGTCATGCAGAAACAACCACCATTGAACCCCGGCCACAGTCTCTGCTTTAGTGAAACCGTAGAGACAGACTACTAG
The DNA here is from genome assembly GCA_030435695.1 of Brachymystax lenok tsinlingensis. Taxonomy (NCBI): domain Eukaryota; kingdom Metazoa; phylum Chordata; class Actinopteri; order Salmoniformes; family Salmonidae; genus Brachymystax; species Brachymystax lenok. The sequence continues at coordinate 68,003,043 of CM059814.1, forward strand.
TTAAGATCCTCATCAGTTCTTTAAGCAGAACAGAACAGCACCACAGACATCAACAAAATGTGTTCCAAGCCCTCCAGATCCAGTGCTATTCTAATCAGGGGCAGACAGGTAACATTTAGCCTCTGCTGTCTCTGTCTAGTGGGCAGGCCACCACCACTGGCTGCTCCCGAGCTTTGTCCTCATGTAAATGTCTACTAGGTGTCATTCTCTCTCCAAATGTCATCCCTCGCTTCTGCACAAACAAAAGGAAGGAAGAAGCGTTCAGCCCCATCCGTCCGACTACGCATCCCCGCATTCTGCTCTGACTGGGAGTCCGCACGGCGATTAAATCTCCCACAATTCCGTTGTCTCTGTGGACCTGTGAGGCTTTATGATTCAGACCGCTTTGTTTGTTATAATGGTGTTGGAGTGGAGGCTGCTGTGGTGTTAGGGAAACAGTTGGACTAGCCTCTCTGTGAGCTGAATAGATTCATCGTTACACCCAAGTTGTATCCGTTTGACTGTTTTCACTGCTTTTAAAATGGCATCTTCTCGTTACTTTATGATACAGAGAGATGATTGGATATATTTCCACATACAGGAACAGGCAACTCCAGTCTTGGATGGACGCAGTGTGTGCAGGATTTTATTCCAGCCCAGCTCTAATGCACCTGACCAAACTTAACCTGGTCTAAACTGGCAACCATGACGAGATTATACATTTCAATCAAGTGTGCCAGTCAGTGCAGGGTTGGAACAAAGCTTTCCCAGCTGAGTATCAAACCATCAAAGGGTTAAACGATGCTCCCATTCTACATTGAGACATACAGTACTCCTCTACGATGGCTTCAATCACAGCCAAACCATTTCCTCTCTCCCTTTCCTCCCTTCCCCTCTCCAGCCCAAACCTGGATTACTGTGAAACAATGAGGCTGTGGGCTGGAGGACAGTCACAACGGTGGAATTAACGTGGGGGGACTTACCGCCGGCTTATGCCAAGACAAAGGTGGGCACAGCCGTCAAAGGTTTCCAGCCGCTTGAATATCCCCCCCATCCCTCTCTCCACATAAAGGAAGCTTTGTCACATGGACCCTCCACAATAGAATGGGCTTCGCTCAGGCCAGATACGCCACATTGCCAACAGAAGTCATGCAACACTGGGACGCAACCTCACCTGATGGTACAGTGCTGAAACCTGTGGAACAACAGGGCCAGTTGTACCTACACAGTTGGTAGCGGCGTTGAGAGGTGCAATGACTGAGGGGTTATACTGTAGGCAATGTTCCTTCAAAGACATTTCAGCACTGAGCACATGTAAGGTCTGCTGAACGCAAACTTGAACGTTGTGAAAATTCTGTGCAACTTCCGTTTACTGTGAACACTGAAGCAATACACGCTTTAAGTTACACTTAACAGTGGTCAAGTAGGCTACTGTGGTTATTTGATCATAATATAGGCCTACCAGAGTGGCCTACCATCAAAAACAAAGAGAAATGAATCCCATAACATTTTAACATGGAAAAACCTGTTCTATTATTCAACCTACAGTAGCAGCCAATGTGTGGTGTTCAATGTAGACCTACATTCCATGACACTTTTGAAAAGAAACATGCAGGGCTTGACATTAACATGTTTATTCACTTGTCCTTCAGACAGGGTGACTGAAAATGTGTTGTTTGAAGCAAGAACCCACTTTACGAACTACAATTCATTATTATTCCCATACCATTATAACATAGAATCAGACAAATGATGCTACCCTCTGCCTTTTAGCTACTTAGCTTATTCAAGACTGTTTTTTTACACGAACACAGCCCCTTTACGACATAAAAAAAGCTCTACCTGATTTGCTTTGAAAAGATGGCAAGAAATGCAAACGTTGCGCTCTTGTAGGAAGCAACCACTCCCCTATTGTTGACTAGAAATGAGCTATAACTGGGCCAATAACTCAGAAACTAGCAAATAATAAACAAAATGTGCACAGGTGGCTACATGCAGCTCTCACTTTGATAAAAAAAAAAATCTACTCGTGACTTCTTATGATGTAAAAACAGTCCAGTTCAAAGTGAATGGCACAGATCCAAATAATGGCAATGGATATTTTCAGATACAGTGCATTTGGATAGTACTCAGACCCCTTGACTTTTTCCATGTTACGTTACAGCCTTATTCTAAAATGGATTTAAAAAAAATCTAAATCTACAAACACACACAATACCCCATAATGAGGGGTAAATAACCTTAAATATCACATTTACATAAGTATTCAGACTCTTTACTCAGTACTTTGTCAAAGCACCTTTGGCAGCAATTACAGCCTCGAGTCTTCTTTGGTGTGACGCTACAAGCTTGGCACACCTGTATTTGGCGAGTTTCTCCCATTCTTCTCTGCAGATTCTCTCAAGCTATGTCAGGTTCGATGTGGAGTGTCGCTGCACAGCTATTTTCAGGACTTTCCAGAGATGTTAGATTGGGTTCAAGTCCGGGCTCTGGTTGGGCCACTCAAGGACATTCAGAGACTTGTCCCAAAGCCACTCCTGCGTTGTCTTGGCTGTGTGCTTAGGGTCATTGTCCTGTTGGAAGGTGAACCTTCGCCCCAGTCTGAGCAGGTTTTCCATCAAGCATCTCTCTGTACTTTGCTCCGTTCATCTTTCCCTCGATTCTAACTAGTCGCCCAGTCCCTGCCACTGAAAAACATCCCCACCGCATGATGCTGCTACCACCATGCTTCACCGTAGGAATGGTGCCGTCCTCCAGACGTGACACTTGGCATTCAGGCCAAAGAGTTCAAGCTTGGTTTCAACAGACCAGAAAATCTTGCTTTTCATGGTCAGAGTCCTTTAGGTGCCTTTTGGAAACTCCAAGCGAGCTGTCATGCGCCTTATACTGAGGAGTGGCTTCTGTATGGCCACTACCATAAAGTCCTGGCACATAACAGCCCGCTTGGAGTTTGGCCTGAATGCCAAGCATCACATCTAGAGGAAAACTGGCACCATCCCTATGGTGAAGCGTGGTGGTGGCAGCATCATGCTCTGGGGATGTTTTTCAGCAGCAGGGACTGGGAGACTAATCAGGATCGAGGCAAAGAAGAACAGAGCAAAGTACAGAGATCATTGTCAAAAACCTGCTCCAGAGAGCTCAGGACCTCAGACTGGGGCGAAGAAAACGCAGGAGTGGCTTCGGGACAACTCTCTGAATGTCCTTGAGTGGCCCAGCCAGAGCCCAGATCTGAAAATGTTTTGCTTTGTTATTATGGGGTATTGTGTGTGTGTAGATAGATGAGGGAAAAAAACAATTTAATACTTTTTAGAATAAGGCTGTAACGTAACAAAAGGGGTCTGAATACTTTCCGAAGGCACTGTACATGCAGCTTCTCTTCTATCATAACTTGTTGTCCCAGAAGACTAAATAAAGTAGTGCTCACCAGACTAATGTCTTACATTGATAAAATGAATGCATTAGTAATCTAGTTAATATCGGTAAAGTTGTCTGATTCGTTTAGGGATCGGGAGAAAATGCACAACAACTCCAAATTAACAGAAAGTCTGTTCCCGTGCAAAATGTCATCAGTTTGACCGGTTTTAAGGAAATGAAAAGCTGAGAAAACAATAAAACATATTTCTGATAAGACTTCAGTTGATCTTGGGTGCATAGTTTGTTGTTGAAATACTGTCTGCTGGGATAACTGTGTCAAAGATAACATGTTTTACTCACATTTTCTCAAGAGATGCTGGAAGAACTCATATTTCTCCACTCCTGTTCCCGAGACAACACTAAAAAATTTCGATAGTATTTCACTGCAAGAAATGTATAATTCCACAGGAGTTATTATATTATTCTACATGTGAGAGAGTATAGGCCTACAGTCAGTGTCCAGAGTTCAGTTGCTATTCCATTTAACCCATACAATTTAAATTAGGAATATGCTGTTTATTCATGGATACAGGGATACTCATTAGTGGGATATCAAAAGACGCATGTAAACAGCTTATCTCGAATAAGACCTTAAGCGGGATATGAGCTACTGTCCGAACACTGTGTGCATGGAAACGTGGTCACTGTCACCATTCCTGGACTGTTTATAGTATATTTCCACCTGAATCTACCACTGACAGGTAATCCAATGAGAACTGTCTGATTCATCTAAAGGTAAAGTGACAGCACTTTGCAGGACAAAGGCGACATCACATTAACATTTAGGCCATTTAGCAGATGCTGTTATGCAGAGGCAACTTACAGCCTGTGCTTTCAACTAAGGTGGGTAAAAACAACATGTCAGTCATGGCAAGTATTCAGACACACAAGAGATTCAGTTTACTGGTTTAATTCAGAGACAAGTTGAGAAGAGTGATAGAGAGAGGAAGAGGTCATAAATAGAGGGATATGGGAGGGGAGGTTTTCACTGAACAACAGACTTAAGGAGTGCATAACACATTTCTCATCAGTACATTTTTTTTTAAATACAGAAATTACAGACATAATATAGAATCTGAAATAGTTAGATAAGTAGTTTACGTTAGTGTTCATCATTGGAATCAATATTGCATTGGAATATTTGAAGTATTTTAAACTGAAGAGCCTGCCAGAAATGTAAGCTAATATCATGGAATAATCTCCCCAAGGCACATTTCATGATATTAATTTGAGACGCTACGGTTCGATTCTGTACAAATCATAGGTGACAAAGAAGTAGAAAAGCAAAAGTAGGAATATAGTGTTTTCAGGAAATAATTAAAATAGAAAGTCCATTATCCGGTAAAATAACAGTAACAAACAAGAAATAGGTCATCCACAATACTTCAAATAATCATCATCAGAAAGCCACAAAAATCACCTGAAAACATTCCAGTATTGGATTGCTAAGGTTTCCATGGAAACATGCAGACTGAGCTAGAGGTTATGCTGTTCTGTGTGTTGGCCATAGGTTCCTACAAGGCTCAGAGGAATGGGCAGGGAGATGCTCCAGAGCGGGGTAAAAGGAGGGTGGGGGTGTTGAGGAGCTTGGCAGCAGGGTAATGCAGGCAGTGACAAAATCATCATCTGTCAAAATCGTCTGGGTTGCATCTCAATAGTCTACCCTGGCTACCTTTCCTCGTCTTTCATCTGTATAAACCTGGACAGGTGAAAGGAAATCCCTTTGTAGGCACTAGAGACCTACTGCACATATCAGTGCAGATCAACAAAGATGAGAAGAGCAAACCACTATTGAGATGCAGCCACTGTCTCTAGTATTTATTCCCTGAGACTATTCCTCTACATGCAGAGGATGGATCTCAATAGTCTGAACTTCCTTTCCTCATCACGGATGTTAAAGTACTATTCCCATGTTGTTTTCACCTGCTTTCAGATCAGTGCAGAAGGGGAGAGGTAGAGAGGAATCACCCTTTGAGAAGCACCCAGAAGGAGACAGAGTCAGTGACGTCAGACGTATCTTCACTAGTGTGATTGTTCCAGCCTCATCCCAGATCAACACAAAGAGGTTTGAGGTCCATGCAGCAGCCAATGGTCTTCCAGAGTGATTCAGGGACGCAATGTTGCATTTTCATTGGCTGTTTTGACTTTGGAACACACCCAGTCTCTTACAACAGTGACAGATCAGTGTTCCACAGTGTGTCAGTTCACAGCGCTACGTCAGATGGCTTTGTGGTTAACAATTTTGGTCCAGTCACGGTGGAACCCGAACCCAACCATGTTGATGCGATGTCACCTGAGTACTCACAGGTTGGTCTCGTCCCAGGTGGGGTCGTTCATGTTCTTCAGGACTCTCCTCAGGATCTTCTCCAGCTCCTTCCTGGCTTTCTGCTCTTCATCCAGGGTCCTCCTCATCTTCTTGTTGTCCTGTTAGGGGGACAAAGATAGCCGCTGGATCTTAGAAAAGGCTCTAAATCGCACATACCTGGTATTAGAACAGAGCTCTGGTTCTGGGATGTATATGCTTAGTGTATTCTTGTCATAGAGAGCCTCTAATTGATTCATTATGATGCTGTATGACTGACTGCTATTTGATGTGACGGTTTAGAAAATGCTAAAACGTGCCAACTCTCCTGAACGCTCACCTGTTTCAGCTCCTGTACTTCATCCTTCAGCCCATACACCGTGTCTACTAGAGTCCTAAGGCAGACAGACATGTTAGTTAACCAACCCAACCACAGCACACCATTATCAATAAACCCCATTAGGGAACATATAAACTTCGGAACGTGTGAAGTGAAGAGTTCTCCAAATCTAATGCATTGGGAGTTTAGGGAGGAATGTAGCGCTTACTTCTCTTCGATGACAGTCTGTCCGTTGCCCTTGGTCTCCTCCACGATGATCTTCTCCTCCTCAGGGAAGAGCATGTGCAGACCTGACTTCTCCCTGGATCCTGATTGGTAAAACAAGACAGTCAGCAGAGCACATTGGTCAATGGACGGGATGACTCATTGACTGATTGGCTGACTGAGGGTGGGGACCTTTCCGTAAAGGTTTGCCACACTAAGGCTGTAGCTCAATAGTTCAAACTAGCCTCTTCTCTTTGTGTCCTGTCCTACCTGATCACAGTCCTTTATAGTAGCTCTTTCATTTATTAGCGGATATGAAGGAAAGACAACAAGGAGGCCATTTTAGAGTATTAGGACACAGCCCAAACCAGATTCAGATGAGGGACCTGTGGAAGGGGGCCTGTGGAAGGATCAGGACAGGTGTGCTAGAGGAGGAGAACTTGACCTGGCAAATCAAGTCTCCCTCATCTACCATTTATCCTTTATTCATACAGGAGATCCCATTGAGATTCAATATCTCTGTTCTCCAAGGGAGATCTAAGCCATGACAGCAGCATATTAACTCATCATTTTAATGATTGTAACGTGACGCCAGGTCCTTTGAAGTCGTCAATAGTTGAGAACAGAGGAGGACAGAAGGGAGGCTGAGGAGCAGTTATTCCCTTTGTCCACTGAGGTCTTTTGAAGGAGAAGGGTGTGTGTGTGTGTGTGTGTGTGTGTGTGTGTGTGTGTGTGTGCGCGCGTACGTACGTACACTACCGTTCAAAAAAGTTTGGGGTCACTTAGAAATGTCCTTGTTTTTGAAAGAAAATCTACTTCTTTGTTCATCAAAATGACATCAAATTGATCAGAAATACAGCGTAGACATTGTTAATGTTGTAAATGACTATTGTAGCTGGAAACAGCATTTTTTAATGGAATATCTACATAGGCATACAGAGGCTCATTGTCAGCAACCATCACTCCTGTGTTCCAATGGCACGTTGTGTTAGCTAATCCAAGTTTATCATTTTAAAAAGGATTATTGATCATTAGAAAACCCTTTTGCAATTATGATAGCACAGCTGAAAACTGTTGTTCTGATTAAAGAAACAATAAAACTGGCCTTCTTTAGACTAGTTGAGTATCTGGAGCATCAGCATTTGTGGGTTCGATTACAGGCTCAAAATGGACAGAATCAAATGAGTTTCAGAAGAAAGTTATCAGCCTATTATTTTTCTGAGAAATGAAGGCTATTCCATGTGAGAAATTGCCAAGAAACTGAAGATCTCGCACAACGCTGTGTACTACTCCCGTCACAGAACCAGTAGTGCGTGCATGCATGCAAATGGTGGCTGAAGGAAAACCAGGGCCGCGTTCAGCAGGACACAACGTTGGCCAACGTTCATATAGAAATGTATTATGTTGAACAAACATGTCTAATAAGGAATCATGTCAGCTCTATTCACTGCATTTCTGTCTGCAACAATTGCGTACTGAACGTGGCCTTAACCAGCAAGCAGTCAGAATGGGATTTTAAAAATATTGGGAAAGAAAATCATATTTTTCTTTCTAAATAAAATAGTTTATTAAAAAAGGTGTGCGGGGAGTGGGATATATGGGAGGAGCGACTGTAGCTCTTACGAGAAACGGAGGAGGTCCTGTAACTACTGGCGGTCCAAATACTGTCATAATCCGAGTCCTCTGATAGGTCAGACCAGGGCTCGGTCCCTCTGGACAGGCTGCTACGGCAACCTATAGCGTCCACACTGGACCGGTCAACTGGCTCAGCCAGCACGTGGTTATGCATCAAATCAGTACCCTGCCATGCTGGGGGATGGGACAAACCATACGGAACGAGGAGGGGGGAGTGGATCAAACCATACGGAACGAGGAGGGGGGAGTGGATCAAACCATACGGAACGAGGGGGAGTGGATCAAACCATACGGAACGAGGAGGGGAGGAGTGGATCAAACCATATGGAACGAGGAGGGGGAGTGGATCAAACCATACGGAACGAGGAGGGGGGGAGTGGATCAAACCATACGGAACGAGAAGAGGGGAGTGGATCAAACCATACGGAACGAGGAGGGGGGAGTGGATCAAACCATAATAAAGTGGTGTGGGGGGATAAATAATTGTTTAGGTGGGTTGTGGAGAGAGGGATCCATAATAATAGGATAAGTAATATACAGGTATATTTAAAACGAGGGATGGGTGGGGTTATGGATGAGGACAAAAATAATATATTTTTTTAAAGGGGGAATATAGAGGACACAAAATAGACAAACCAAAAGGAGAATAACAGAATGCAAAGGGAATGAGGGGAGAGAAAATAAACAGGAGAGAACATAGTTAAAGAGAGAGGAGACAACACTGAACTATGAGTAGCAATAGACTAGCCACTGTGACAGTTGAATAGAACATCTAAACACCTATACTCTAAAGAGCATTTATCCAGAACCAGTGAAGTCTTAGAACTAATCTGGACATGGTTCATGTTAGTACAGAAATGAAAGACCGGCTTTGGAGTAAAAGTCAAATGACAACAAAGACTAGTTGGTATTGGTTGAAGTACTGAGTCTCTGACAGGTTGTGTGTTTGCAGCGTAGTCTTACTTGAGTTGAGTGTCTGTCGTGTTTTGGCGCTGGTGCAGTAGGCCTCGATCACTTTCAGGATCTGGGCATCCTCCTCCAGAGCTGCAGTACTCTTCCTGGTAGCAAAGTCCTCATCTGAAGGTTTCCTCTCAGGCTTACGCTTAGGCAGCAGCTTCTTCATACTCTTAGGACTTTTACTCAGATCCTAGAGAGAGGGAGATAAAAAGAGGAAGAGGGGGGCTCTCATGGAAACCTAGAGGTGGGCTATTTTATTGATAAAGGTATCATCTCTAGAAACTGTGCTGGCTATTACTGTTTGGAACCTATTCCCTCTCAGACCAAAGGCCCAGGACCATACCTCTTTATAGCAGAGTGCTGCCGAGGGCTTGAGTGGGGGCGCAGGGCGGAGGCAGCTGAGGCTCCAGGGTTTGGGGGTGCTGGGGGGCTCCAGGGGACCCCACATGGGAGGGGTTTGAGGGGCCCCGTGGGAGGAGGGGTGGGGTAGGGTGTGGTAGGCAGGGCAGCCAGATACACCCCTACTCTCTGAGTGTCTGGAGGGGGCCAGGGGATGGGATGGGAGCTGGGGAGAAGAGAGGGGAGAGAGAACAGAGGGGAGAAGTTTAAGACTGGTACAAAAAAGAGAGTATATCATATATACAGTAGCATCTCTTGGAATTAAATGGTGCTTGCTGCGTTCATAACCAAGTGGGAAGGTGGTAATAACCAGTTGTAAATACGAGTTGGATGCATTCAAGTGCTTTGAACTCGTTGAGAATCACTGCTTGGCTAACGGGCAAACAATCTGCTTCAACCATATATTAAACAGCTAGCTAGCTTGTAAAGAAATGATAGTGTTCAAAAACTATTATAATATATTGCTTTTTATAAATAATGTTTTATGGTTGCATTTAACTGCCGTAAATGCTGTTATAGGAGGTAATATCCTCAGTATGTGACATCAAAGTTCAACATGTGGGAGAAGTCTGTGATGATAGACGAGTTTCCCACTAGTAATTACCTGTTGGAGGGGCATTCAAATGGATCTTTCCCAGTCGTATGGTCAAATGTACGAATTTACCAGATATTATGAACGCAGCATTATCTTTCCCATTCATTTGGGATTTAAACCTACAAATATCCTAATCCATGTACCTGGATCTACACAAGAAAAATGTCAGACAAACGTTGATACCGATCCCTTTGACTGACAGTCAGACTGGAGAGGTTGGGGTTGTTACCGTGTGGCAGGGGACAGACTGGGGCTTGGCGGTGGGCGTGGTCATGATCACAGAGGGGGCGTTTCTGATCTGAGTGTGTCTCGACAGATGCTCCACCCACTCTTGCAAATCCTGCTGGTTGTTACACACCACCTGCATCCGCTCACACGTACTGCCTGTAATACACACACAAAGTCTTGTTTAACTAATCTTGTGGGGACACAACTTATTCCCCTTCAAAGTCGTATTTTGCCTAACCCCTAACATCAACCTTAAACCTAACCTTAACCCCCTAGAAATAGCCTTTTTCCTTCGGGTCCCCACAAGTATAGTTAAACATGTCCACACACACACGTAATTACACAGACATTACCCTTAATTTGAGCTGTTTAAACTCCACTAGTAAACTAATTGTAAACGTACCTGATATTTCGAAAGCGTTTTTGACCATCTCACAATCTTCTATCCTTGAGATAAGCATTCCTGTCAACGGCAGCTTACCCTTATAAAACAAAAAAAATCAACAAACAAGAGTTACAGAAACCTTTAATGTTTACATACTTAAGGGCACTATAATATCCGTTTGATTTTTGCCTGATTCCGTTTCTTCCCAGTTTTTCCCCAGTCAAAATTTAACTTTTTCTTTTGTTGGAAAAAAAAACTAAACATATGTTCTAAGTCCATAACAATGCTTAAACAACAAATCAGGAGACCACTTGTGGTCTGGAATATTTTGGGATGTAATAACCCTTCAACTGCTCACTAGCCAGAGACGGTTGTTTGGTTCAGATGTTTCTGTAGCACTCATGTGATTGCAAAGTTTGCACAACAAATGGCCACTGGATTGATGCAAACAGTCATGATATCATTCTGCCAGGTAGGCATATGCTACTTTGTAGTTAAATGGTACAATAGGCAAAAATCCCTCCACTATTTTGGTTGCTAAAATTCCAATAGTTGTCTTAATTTCAGTTTATGTGACAAAACAAGCAATGTGTAGAGAATCATTGTACCATCTAAACTGCTGTGAAATATATTTTCAAAAATATATAATAATCAAAAATATTGTATTTTCAGCTGTTTGAAGCTGGTGTACTAAACCGACAGTAAAAGAAAAAACAAAACTTAAGAACTCAAAGCATAGAAATAGCGCACATAGAACAGATATACCGCTTCTTAGACTTGCTTTCAATGAGATGGACTGATCTATAACTTACATTTCTATATGAATTTGGTGGGGTCACATATTGTAGCTTTAACATTAAATTGAGAAGGTTTTTGGGAACGCTTTATCATCTACCAGAAGACAGTTGGCATAACATTAGCATAATCGTTAACAATTACAATAAGTGGTAGACAAATGCGCACGCACACACACACACACACACACACACACACACACACTCCTGTGCTGTTGCCTCTTCAGAAAGGTTAAGGAAAATATGAATCACTGATGCATTTTATTTATGTCATGATAATCTTGGGTGAATTAAAGACTTTTCTAATAAATTCAATACATTTAGTTGATTTCCTACTAAGTTCAAATAAATTGTTGAATATTGTTGAATTACATTTTAATGTCTCGATTCCAGGATTCCGTCATGTTCTCCACAAAGCGGATTTTATAGGGCCCTAAATACTAACAAAGGACAAAGCGGGAGAGAGAACGAGAGAGCGAGATCCTGACCTGGTAGATGAATCCACTCATCCTGGAGCTGGCAGACAACAGTAGGAGAACATTTGGGAACAGCAGGAGGTAGCGTTCACTCTTCTCCTAAAGAAGACAAACACACACTGTTAAGACATTCATGGGTGTAGATTTTAGATGCATGTCTTACCTCTGATCCGAGTGTGTGGCAGAGTGTGTGTGACATGTACAGGACAGGGCCCAGGGTTCTGATGTCATCTCCCTCCCAGCGTCTGATCGTGTCAGTTAGAATCTGCAGCTCCAGCTCCTTACGCTTCCTCACCTCCTGGCACTGAGCCTGAAGCCATGGAGACACAAACACACAAATAAAAGGAAGCTGTTTTAAAGTATTGAATCCCAGTCAGTGAGAGACAGTGAGACAGAGAGAGAGAGAAACAGACAAATGTATGCATATGCCTGCACACACACACACCAGGAAGATCCAGCCTGCATAGAAGCCCAAGCCAGGGCACCAAGCCACAGAACAGCAGAGCCAAACCGTGGAACTCAGAGCCAGGCTAAAGATTTTCCCTCAGCTCAGGATTAGCAACACTGCACTGCCTGCATACATCAACAAGACAGAGATGATTTAACATGTCAATTTAACCCTGAATAACACTGAATTCCATATACACTAGCGCTCAAAAGTTTGGGGTCACTTAGGAATGTCCTTGTTTTTAAAGAAAAGCTATTTTTTTGTCCATTAAGATGACAAAATTTATCAGAAATACAGTGCAGACATTGTTAATGTTGTAAATGACTATTGTAGCTGGAAACGGCAGATTTTTTATGGAATATCTACATAGGCGTACAGAGGCCCATTATCAGCAACCATCACTCCTGTGTTCCAAAGGCACGCTGTGTTAGCTAATCCAAGTTTATCATTTTAAAAGGCTAATTGATCATTAGAAAACCTTTTTGTAATTATGTTAGCACAGCTGAAAACTGTTGCTCTGATTAAAGAAGCAATAAAACTGGCCTTCTTAGACTAGTTGAGTATCTGGAGCATCAGCATTTGTGGGTTCGATTACAGGCTCAAAATGGCCAGAAACAAAGACCTTTCTTCTGAAGCCTGTCAGCCTATTCTGGCATCTTCATTAAATAGTACCCGCAAAACACCAGTCTCAACGTCAACAGTGACATTCTAGGCAGAGTAGCAAGGAAAAAGCCATATCTCAGACTGGCTAATAAAAACAAAAGATTAAGATGGGCAAAAGAACACAGACTGGACAGAGGAACTCTGCTTAGAAGGCCAGCATCCCGGAGTCGCCTCTTCACTGTTGACGTTGAGACTGGTGTTTTGTGGGTACCATTTAATGAAGCTTCCAGTTGAGGACTTGTGAGGCGTCTGTTTCTCAAACTAGACACTCTATTGTACTTGTCCTCTTGCGCAGTTGTGCACCGGGGCCTCCCACTCCTCATTCTATTCTGGTTTGCGCTGTTCTGTGAAGGGAGTAGTACACAGCGTTGTACGAGATCTTCAGTTTCTTGGTAATTTCTCACATGGAATAGCCTTCATTTCTCAGAAAAAGAATAGACTGACAAGTTTCAGAAGAAAGGTCGTTGTTTCTGGCCATTTTGATCCTGTAATTGAACCCACAAATGCTGATGTTCCAGATACTCAACTAGTCTAAATAAGGCCAGTTTTATTGCTTCTTTAATCAGAACAACAGTTTTCAGCTGTGCTAACATAATTGCAAAAGGGTTTTCTAATGATCAATTAGCCTTTTAAAATGATCAACTTGGATTAGCTAACACAACATGCCATTGGAACACAGGAGTGATGGTTGCTGATAATGGGCTTCTGTACACCTATGTAGATATTCCATTAAGAATCAGCCGTTTCCAGCTACAATAGTCATTTACAACATTAACAATGTCTACACTGTATTTCTGATCAATTTGATGTTATTTTAAAATTGACAATTTTTCCTCCCTTTCAAAAACAAGGACATTCCTAAGGCATTGGTTCCCAACCTGGGGTCCGCGCCCCCCTCAGGGGGGCGCCAGAGTTCACAGGGGGGGCGCGAGAGCGGATATGCTTTGAGGTGAATAAAGATGCATAAAATGTTCCACTAATAATTTTATATAAAACATTTTTTTCAAAGTTTAAAAAATCATATGCTTACAATGCCAAGATAAGGCAGTCAAAATGATCTCTTATATAAAATAATTATTTAAATTTTTGCACACGGTCCTTGCTCAATGTGCTTGTTGTCATCATAACGGCAAAATCAAAAGGAAAATGGCAGAGAAACGTAAATGCGGTGATTCTTCATCAGAGGCGAAGAAAAAGTAAAGACACTATGACAAAACCTACATACATTTTGGTTTTATTGAAGGCCAAGACAAGTCTCGCCAGAATGTGTCTTTGTGGTGAAAAACTGGCAAACGACAGCATGAAACCAAGCAAAATGAAAAGACACCAGGAACGAAGCATCCAGAGACAATCGGCAAAGATAAGGAATTCTTAGAGAGAAAAAAAGATGGCTCTGTCAAAAAGATTGACAGACATCAGAACAGTATTCAAAGAGCAGGTAGTGATTTACAGAAGGCCACTAAAGTTTCCTTTGAGTGTTCGCTGTTGATTGCCAAGGCAAAAAAAGCCGCATAATATTGGAGAGGAGTTAATCAAACCCACCTGCATTAAAATAGTGGAGGGACTATGTGGCCCGCAAGCAGCTGAAAAGGTTAAATCTGTCCCACTTTCTAACAACACTGTTAAAGACAGAATTGATAAAATGGCAGAAAACTGCAAAAAACAGTTGCATGAAAAGCTTAGAGAAGTCCAATTTGCTATACAGCTGGATGAAACGACCACAGTAGCGGGAGAGTCTGTGCTTATCGTATATGTACAGTATGTGGGACGGAGATGAGTTGAAACGGGACATACTTATGTCTACCAATTTACCAACAACAACTACAGGTCAGGATATTTTTATGGCTGTTGATTCTTACCTCACATCGTACAATTTGCCCTACACAAATATCGTAAGCTTGCTGCACGGATGGAGCTGCGGCGATGATGGGTAGAAATAAGGATTTAACAGCCGTTTGATGGAAAAGGCTCCAGACTGTGTAATTTTCCACTGTATGATACATCGCCAGGCACTCGCCAGTAAAAAACTGTCCAGAGACCTTGGTGACACACTGGCAACAGTTGTAAAAGTCGTCAACTTCATTAAAGCTCGCCCTACCAACCAGAGATTATTTGCACAACTGTGTGAGGATGAAGCGCACCAAACTCTACTGCTACACACAGAGGTGCGCTGGCTTCGCGTGGCAAAGTGCTTGTGCGCTTTCTAGAACTGCAGGATAAAATCCTGGAATTTCTGCGAAATCAAAACACACTGTTGGAGCAGCTGACTGATGTGTTCTGGATCAAAACCGCATACCTTGCTGACATATTCACTCTTTATAATGAGACCAACAAGAGACTGCAGGGCTCTGAGTCAAACATCTTGAAGTGCAAAGAAGCAATCGATGCTTTTATGCGCAAGCTGGAGTACAGGGCTGGAAAAATGTCACAGGGGCATTTACAACACTTTCCACTGCTGCTTCAACATTCTGGGGGTACCGTGAGTGCATCTTTGCGCCGAGTTTTGCCGTCACATGACTTCGCTACAGGAGGAATTAAAGTCCCGCTTTGCGGATGTTGACGCATAATGCCAAGGACAAGGAGTCGTGGGTTATGGATCCCTTCACATCCAGGCTTGAAGATGTGGAATACCTTGGCTGTGAAGATGAGCTCGCTGAACTACAAACTGATTCACTGTCAAAAAGTACTTCCAGGAGAATGGATTCAAAAAGGCTTTGGATAGCCAGGGGACCTGTTGTCGCACCTAAACTCGCAAACTATGCCATTACAAAGATCATTCTTCCTTTCAGTACCACCTACCTCTCTGAGACAGCCTTCAGTGCCCTTGTGGCTATAAAAACAAAGTCACGCAACAGACTGGAAGTCCACAGCGATTTTAGACTGGCTGTCACTGGCATTACACCTGACATTCCATCACTAGTCAAAGGCATGCAAGCCCAAGGTGGACATTAGCGTTATGTGTTTACGCTGACGTTATGATTAGCCTTGTAAAAATAAGGATCTGTGCATGCATGCATGTAAGTACATACAGCATTCTACTGCGTTCATATTTAACATTACGTTCATAACATTCAGTATTCTATGTTTATACACAAAATCCTGAAAAAGAAACAACTGCGTTTTACTAGTTGTGTAAAAATGAAAATATTAGGCTAAAAGGAAACATTTGAAGTTGGAAACATTTGAAGTTGGAAGGAACATTTCCTGTGTATTCATGTAATAAAATGTCATTAAAACTTAAAACTAAATTTAGTTACTATATACAGTGTGTGTGTGTGTGCATTAATATTATATATATATATATATATATATATATATATATATATATATATATAGATAGATGGGGGGGCACGGATTTTTAAATATGTACATAGGGGGGGCCCCAAGGAAAAAGGTTGGGAACCACTGTCCTAAGGGACCCCAAACTTTTGAACGGTAGTGTACATCATCAACAAGAGACATGTAAATGTAACCCTTCAACACTGCATAAGTCATTAAA
Organism: Brachymystax lenok tsinlingensis; assembly: GCA_030435695.1. NCBI lineage: Eukaryota > Metazoa > Chordata > Actinopteri > Salmoniformes > Salmonidae > Brachymystax > Brachymystax lenok. The sequence continues at coordinate 68,019,361 of CM059814.1, forward strand.
CCGAGACAGGGACGGTATATGGCCTACTTATGTCCGACTTACAGAGAGGCTTTTGAAGGTGGTCATACACCTCTGGGTGTCTGGTCGATCTGGATGGTGCTCCTGATGAAGAAGAGGGGGGCGTTTGATTCATCAGAAGATCACAGGTCTAACACAGTCAATATAGTCTACACCTACACAACTAAAACCAACCATTCACAGGCAAATGACCTTCATCTATACTACAGAGACAAAAACACAGATCGATGGGACCAAAAACAAACAAAAGATAACTAACGTAAAATATACTGTTAGAGAAATGTATGTAGTATGTATAAGTTGGAAGTAGAAGCCTAAGTGTTGTTGTCCATTAGTTTACTCCAATTAGGGGAGGGGTGGTAGGGTTAGTGGAAAATAATAAAGGAAAATATAAAATATATATATACAGTACCAGTCAAAGGTTTGGACACACCTACTCATTCCAGGGTTTCTTTACTTTTTCAATTTTCTACTTTGTAGCATAATAATAGTGAAGACCTCAAAAGTATGAAACAACACGTATGGAATCCTGTAGTAACCAAAAAAGTGTTAAACAAATGTAAATACATTTTATATTTGAGATTCTTCAAAGTAGCCACCCTTTGCCTTGATGACAGCTTTGCGCACTCTTGGTATTCTCTCAACCAGTCACCAGGAATGCATTTTAATTAACAGGTGTGCCTTCTTAAAAGTTAATTTGTGGAATTTATTTCCTTTTTAATGCGTTTGAGCTAATCAGTTGTGTTGTGACAAGGTAGGGGTGGTACACAGAAGATAGCCCTATTTGGTAAAAGACCAATTCCATATTATGACAGCTTAAATAAGCAATGAGAAACAACAGTCCGTCATTACTTTAAGACATGAAGGTCAGTCAATCCGGAACATTTCAAGAACTTTGAAAGTTTCTTCAAGTGCAGTGAAAAAACATCAAGCGCTATAATGAAACTGGCTCTCATGAGGACCGCCACAGGAATGAAGACCCTGAGTTACCTCTGCTGCAGTTACCAGCCTCAGAAATCGGCAATTAACTGCACCTCAGATTGCAGCCCAAATAAATGCTTCAGAGTTCAAGTAACAGACACATCAACTGTTCCGAGGAGACTGTGTGAATCAGGCCATCATGGTCGAATTGCTGTAAAGAAACCACTACTAAAGGACACCAATAAAAAGGAGACTTGCTTGGGACAAGAAACACGAGCAATGGACATTAGTCCGGTGGAAATCTGTGCTTTGGTCTGATGAGTCCAAATTTTGGTTGCAACCGCTGTGTCTTTGTGAGATGCAGAGTAGGTGAACGGATGATCTCCGCATGTGTGGTTCCACCGTGAAGCATGGAGGTGGTGGTGTGATGGTGCTTTTCTGGTGACACTGTCTGTGATTTATTTAGAATTCAAGGCACACTTAACCAGTATGGATACCACAGCATTCTGCAGCAATACGCCATCCCATCTGGTTTGCGCTTAGTGTTACTATCATTTGTGTTTCAACCGGACAATGACCCAAAACACACCTCCACGCTGTGTAAGGGCTATTTGACCAAGAAGGAGAGTGATGGAGTGCTGCATCAGATGACCTGGCCTCCACAATCACCTGACTTCATCCCAAACCATCTCAATTGGGTTGAGTTGGACCGCTGAATGAATGTAAAGCAGCCAACAAATGCTCAGCATGTGTGAACTTTTTCAAGTCTTTGGGAAAAGCATTCCAGGTGACTATCTCATGAAGCTGGTTGACAGAATGCCAAAAGGCAAAGGTTGGCTACTTTGAAGAATCTCAAATATAAAATATATTTTGATTTGTTTTAACATGATTACTACATGATTCTGTATGGGTTACTTAATAGTTTTGATGTCTTCACTATTATGCTACAATGTAGATAAAAATAAAGAAAAACCCTGGAATGAGTAAGTGTGTCCAAACCTTTGACTGGTACTGTATATTTACAAAACAAATGTATATGGGGGACAATTCCATTGATGGAAGCCACAATCTGTCTGTAATATTAAAGCTGCTCTACCCTCTAAAAAATAAATACAAAATAAACACAGACTGTCTCCCTCTCACCTCCATGTGTCTCTCCAGTTCCTTCAGCAGTGTAGGGTATTTGTCCAGCCTCATGAAGGGTTTACTGAGACCAGTGGTGAGGGTCAGGATACCTGGACTACTGGCTCCCTTCCCCTCCATAAACTCTCCCAGCTCCTCACTGAAACACACAGCAACATACTAAACTCCCCCAGCTCCTCACTGAAACACACAGCAACATACTAAACTCCCCCAGCTCCTCACTGAAACACACAGCAACATACTAAACTCCTCCAGCTCCTCACTGAAACACACAGCAACATACTAAACTCCCCAGCTCCTCACTGAAACACATAGCAACATACTAAACTCCCCAGCTCCTCACTGAAACACACAGCAACATACTAAACTCCCCCAGCTCCTCACTGAAACACACAGCAACATACTAAACTCCTCCAGCTCCTCACTGAAACACACAGCAACATACTAAACTCCTCCAGCTCCTCACTGAAACACACAGCAACATACTAAACTCCTCCAGCTCCTCACTGAAACACACAGCAACATACTAAACTCCCCCAGCTCCTCACTGAAACACACAGCAACATACTAAACTCCTCCAGCTCCTCACTGAAACACACAGCAACATACTAAACTCCTCCAGCTCCTCACTGAAACACACAGCAACATACTAAACTCCTCCAGCTCCTCACTGAAACACACAGCAACATACTAAACTCCTCCAGCTCCTCACTGAAACACATAGCAACATACTAAACTCCTCCAGCTCCTCACTGAAACACACAGCAACATACTAAACTCCCCAGCTCCTCACTGAAACACACAGCAACATACTAAACTCCTCCAGCTCCTCACTGAAACACACAGCAACATACTAAACTCCCCCAGCTCCTCACTGAAACACACAGCAACATACTAAACTCCTCCAGCTCCTCACTGAAACACACAAAATAACTTGGTGGACTATTTTCAGATACAATATCTGCTATCATTTTGACAGTCAACCCAGTGTCATAAAAATTACACAATGGATTTGGTTACACACACGCGTGCGTGCACACACATTTACCTGACGTGCACACACACTGTTACCTGTGATCTGTGAGGACGTTGACAGCTGATGGGTGGTTGGAGCAATAGGCCATGTAGAGACCCTTCATCTGGGGCAGCAGGTTGAGGAAGAAGCCGCCTACTCTCTGCTGGCTCTCTGGAAGCCTACACACACACACACACACACACACACAGCTCACCATCACAGCACTACCAGAGTCTACCAGTAGGTGTCAGTGTGACCTGTATAAACAGCATGTTGATGTTCTATATATGAGGAATAGTGCTCCCTCCCACACAGCGGGTTTTAAGGTGTGGCTTTAGATCCTATTGGCAGACAGAACGTGGTCTATTTCAGAGTTGATTCATATTTTAAGCTTTCATGAAGATTATGGGCACTCATTTGGTGCATCCATGTATTGATGAGATATATTTGGTCAATGCTGGACTGATCATATGTTGTGTGTGTGGGTTGGTTCGGGGACTCACTTGGTACATTCCTCGTAGGACTGAACCAACATCAGCTGGAAGGTAGAGATGTCCTCCAGATTCCCCAGGATGTGACTGACGTCTGCACTGCTCAACCTGGAGACCGAGGGAGACGGTGTGGGGAAAGTTGGAGCGATATGGTTGACTAAGTAAGGTTCATAGTATGCTCAAATCAGACACTCAACACCCATGACAAATACACACACCACACACAGCCATGTGAACACAAACACACTCACTTGTCTGTGGGTTGCAGTGATTGCAGGTATGAGGTCAGTAGGCTTTGGAGCTCCTTGGAATACTCTGTCTCGGTCTCCAGAATGTTCTGGAGCACCTGGATGGAGAGAGACGGAACAGGGGGGTTAGGAGAGGATGTTGACGGATGGACAGACAGACACTGAACTCAGACAACACCCACTGAGGAGACACACCCTCTCTCCTCTTAACCTCCCCCTCGTTGACAGAATGGGGCCAGGAAGACTCCATTCTGCTTCCTGACGCCTGTCCTCTTTACATCATTTTTTGAAGTACTTTATTTTATTTTGTCTTTAAGTTTCATATGGAGGAGCCCATTAGACAGAGAAACCAGAGGACAGAAATAAACTGCTATCCTTTTCTCATCAAATACTGACCTCTTCAGTCCATGTCATTACTGGCTAGGTTCAGAGCAGGCTTCAGGAAGGATGCAGAGATGGAGGGATGGAGAAGGTGGAGGGTTTAAGTTGGCTTTAACCATTCTAACATCCATTAATGGCAGACAGCCAGGTAGCTTTTAACTCCCGATGTTGTAGGGCTCATATTTCAACTCTCAAACTCATTTGGATCTTGTAACACAGGACAACTTAACACTGTGACGAGGTTAACTTCAAGTCTTTATAAAGACTAGTACTGAACTATTCACTTCTATCCACATACCATAACGTATGGATTTGTATGAGATTGCTCCATGTGGATCTTAATGTAATGTATTCTTGTCCATTGGGACAATAGAGATACTCTCCTCTCCTGACAGTTTCTGTCTTGTCCTGAATAGTTGATATCTCCCTCCCTCTGCTTCTTTCCTCTCAGCACCAAAATAAACAGAGGGCCTCCCAGGATGCTTTGCAATGTGCTCCTATCACCGTCACGGCAGCAGGACACACAGTCCCTGTGAACTATCACTGACCCAGACACCAACACACACACACACACATCATAGTGGCAGTGTGCTACCACTAGATAGAAACAGAGCAGCCAGTCACAGGGCCTTGAGGCACAGCTGGCCCAGCAGCCAGTCAGACGGAAGAAACAACCTACATTACTGCACACGCATACATGGCAGGCAAAGCCTAAATTCTAAAACCCTTGTGGTATTTCAGATCTCAGTGAAGTAGGTTGTGTAGGTTCTCACCAGGTTATAGTAGGTCTTGCTGACAGCTGGTGTGTCAAAGCCTTTCACAGGGTTTTTGAGGGTGCCAGACTTAGGAGACACTGGTTTGTCTGTGTGGTAGAGAGATAGAGAGAAAGAGAGAGAGAAAAGAGAGAGAAGGAGAAAGAGAGAGAGAGAGAGAAGAGAGGAGAAAGTATAGAGCAGACGTAGGACAGACAAGCCCAGAAACATGAAGTCATTCATTTTATAATAGAGTTTAAAGCAATGTTTTCCTGCAGGGAAAGACGCTGGCTTCATTTAGCTAACGACCAGACCAGAGGCTTTCTATGCACTACAGAGACATGGGGACACATTCATGTTGCTGTGTTTTAGTAGCTAACCCTTGGGGCAGAGATAGCATACAGAATGGAGAGAACAACATGACACATAGCAAAGAAACAAACTGCAGCTCGCTCTCCCTCTCTCTGCAGCCAGAGACAGAGGGCATGTTCATTTGTGACTGATTGGATACAGAAAAGGGGTGGGTTACCACTGTGAGCTTATAGAGAAATGCCACTCAGTTTGATACATTGTTCATCATGTGTAGGTAGGTAGGTAGTAGGCCAACAGAGGGAAGCACTGGGAGTTGTTTGGTGTGTTGGGGGAAGTCCCACCCACAGGCTAAGCTAAGGAATGTCCTGTCTTTGTTTGACCATGCAGTTTCCTTCCTCTCCGTTATAATGCACAACAGCTATATTAATAATGCACAATCACTGTGCACAACAGCTGTGCACAAATAGACAGTTTATACATCCACTATACATTTTTGTATATGATCTGATCGAACACTTAGTGCTGCAGATAGAAATATAGTGTATAGAACAAACTCAGAGCTCTACTCTGCATTACATTTCTATCTGTAATGCTTTGCACATTCGCGGTCCATTGAATAAGCTGGTGTAGAGCCATGTCTTGGTGAGCTTAGTATTGGCAACACGTTCCTTCACTCTGTAATTCCTCTTTTAAAAAGATGCACTACGCAGACATTTCTCAGCTATTTCCTGGTTGCTCAAATTCTAATAGTTCTCCTAATTGCAGTTTATGTGACAAAACAAGCAAGTATAGTGTAGAGAATCAATATTGTATTTTGCCTCTTTGAAGCTGGTGTACAAAAACGAAAGTAGAAGACGCAAAAACTAAACAATAAGCATAGAAATAGCGCACATAGAACAGACCTACAACTTGCTTGCTTTCAGTGAGAATGAAAATTCTATAAATAACATTTATATGTGAATTTGGTTGGGACGCCCAAAAAGTTAGATATTGCAGCTTTATCATTTTCTTCATGATCATTCTCTTTGGCCAGCAGCATACCACCCTGCATACCACTGCTGGCTTGCCTCAGAAGCTAAGAAGGGTTGGTCCTGGTCAGTCGCTGAATGGGAGACCAGATGCTGCTGGAAGTCCTGTTGGATGGCCAGTAGGAGGCACTATTTCCTCTGGTCTAAAAAAAATATCCCAATTCCCCAGGGCGGTGATTGGGGGACATTGCCCTGTGTAGGGTGCTGTCTTTCGGATGGGACGTTAAGCGGGTGTCCTGACTCTCTGTGGTCACTAAAGATCCCATGGCACTTATTGTAAGAGTAGGGGTGTTAACCCTGGGGTCCTGGCTAAATTCCCAATTGGGCCCTCATACCATCATGGTCACCTAATCATCCCCAGCTTCCAACTGGCTCATTCATCCCTGTAACTATTCCCCAGGTCGTTGATGTAAATGCGAATGTGTTCTCAGTCAACTTACCTGGTAAAATAAATAACTCATGTTATTACAGCTCTAGCAGCCGGGGGGAAATGCTGACTGCATGAAATGGGTATTTGATGTATAGCCATTAAAATCAGCAGAGGATATTCCCTAAAGACCCACATCAAATACAGTGTAAATTACACCAGGTATCAACAGCCTGGTTTAGCTGCATGATGCAGAGGTACAGTCAGCTATAGGGGGCCACTATCAGATATCAACACAGGAGATCTTTTTCTACAGTTGTAATAGAGCTGCTATAGATGATTATAAAGTTGGTATAGAGATGCATACGCCTAATGTTTATACTCACCAGTACAAACTATGATCCCTACTTAATATTCAATCCAAGCCACCCAATTACTGACACCCACCGCTGCCTTTGACCTCCTTGACGTAGTTGCTAGGGAACCAGCCCTTGTTGCCGTTGAACGAGCCCTCCCACCAGCCGCCGTCTTCCTGGCGCGACACACTGATGATGTCACCCTTGTTGAAGGACAGCTCGTCTTCATTGGTCTGCTGGAAGGTGAACTTGGCCTTCACCAGTACCCGCTGCCCACCGCTCTCTGACATGTCCTAGTGGGGAAGAAAGAGGGAGAGATGGAGGAAGGGAAAGAACAGAAGAACAGGATAGAAGAAGAGAAATTAAGAGGGAGAGGGAGAAAACAAAGAGAGAAAGTAATGATGGAACAAAAACAAATGGAGACCGAAAACAACCCAAGCTGCAGGAGAGAACCACCTCAAGGGCCAAATGGTTCCTTCTAGTTCTGTTGGTTTCTGTGGTTCTGTTGGGTTCTTGTGTGACTCACCAGGCTGCGGTACTGGTTGTGGAGGAGTTTGGAGGAGCGACCGCGGGGAGACTGAGTGTTCAGAGAGTCAACCGACTTGATCCGTAACGAGGACGAGTGATGCGCACACACAGAGTCACTGCCCACTCCTATGTCTGTGGAGGAGAGAGAGGGATGAGGATACACACATTAGCCTCGACGGGGCCACCAACAACCAGATGATCCGGTTTTCAGGGAAATGGAAGAGAGCCTGTGACTTCCACTTTCGGACATTAACAAGGCGTCACTCCATCTTATCTCTTCTACCAATTTACAGGATTGGTAGAACAGAGCATGAGGGGAACCTCCCCTGACAGAATGTGGGGGGGGATCTAGTTACAGGAGTTTATTTTTTACACCTGCTACTTTATGTTCCACACACATTAATGCGAGTAAAGAACATAACTCAACATGCTGCAACATGCACCCATCATTCTACACTGAAACACACAGGCCTAATAACACACAACGCCCACTCTGATATCTAGACTAGAGGTTACATGTGGGACTTCACCGGTATGGATTTGCATACAAAACAGGAAACCTTCCATGAATCACCACAGACACGCTTGGGTTCAGTCCACTTACCCTCGGTGGCTTTGGCCAGTGCCACCAGAGAGTTGAGCACCTTGGTGAAGTTCAGTCCCTGGAGAAGGTCACTGACCTCAAATGGCTGAGAAGAGGAGGGAGAGGAAAGATATCCTTTAGCTTTTCAATACCTCTTTAAAATAAAACATCTATACAACTGACTGAAAACAAACAAAACTGTTTCCTAACATTGCAACGGCGTAAAGGTCTTGTCATATTTCCTCAGGTACAAGTGATAATCACCTGACACATGAACTTCCAGACGTAGCGGTGTTCCCATACTACAGTGATCTGTGTAATGTCTGTAAAGGTATTTCTCACAGTAAGGAAGCCTAGGTTTGAGGTCTGGAGAATATCAGAGTTAAAACAACTACTGATAGACACAACTCAGGCATAATCTACCCAAGCATCACGGAGACGACATACAGACGCTGGGATTCAGACAGTGCAGTGCATCGTACCACAGACAACCACAGGAAGGAAGCCCCGGGGCTAGGGACATCCTGCTCTCACTCTTTGTTCTCAGTCCAGACAGGTCAGGAATGTGACTGTCATGTTGAGATGCACCCTCTGTCTAACTGGGGACCAACCACTAATACACTCATGACACTGCTGTTTCTTCTCAAAATAATTGCTACCTGCAATGTTGGGCATTTAATATTTGAACTTTAGGACAGGAGTGCCAACACCCAAGTCTGGCAGCACACATCTGACCCTATTCATTGTGTTCCTCCTTCAAGTCGTACGTCTCTCATTTGGCCTGCGGTGTCTCTAAACTATATGTTGTTGTCAGAGTTCATTAAATGACCATTAGACAGACACAGCCAACATGAAACGAGTGCCCTGGCAGGATATGGTGTGACTGTACTTATCAGATAACTACCTGACTCTGGAGTACAAACACAGGATTTCATCAGGCTTCCTAAGGTGACTAAGTGTACCAGGTGACTGGGCCACAGCGGGAGATGTACTAACTCTGTTGCACAACCAGGCCAACACCCCAGTTTACTTATTGCTATTCTATTCTATTGTATTCCATTGTCCTCAGCACCATTTGGCATGGCAGTAACTGTAGTAGCTCGAGGAGGTCTACTTCCCTGTCAGAGTATTAGGTCATTTTCAAAGCTGAATGGTAATTCAGTAGTGGCATTGGTTTCATCAGCCCTACATGCTGCCTCTGCTCTGAGGGCAGTTTTCACCCAGTCTGGTCCAGCACTCACTGTGGCACACTTATGGCTACGCACCCACACACACAGTCCCACCGTCTACCCACCCCTGCCCCCTTAGTCTGGACACACACACACACACTCCACCCAGGGCCAGTTTGGGGGATTAGCAGCAGTCTGAGCCATCTCTCTAATCGCTGCCACATCATGTTCTCTAAGTAACTAACACACACACAGCTAACTCCTTCCTAACCGCCCCTTACTCCCTAATCCTCCACACACACTTCTACATGACCTCTTCTTGATCTGACAGAGAACTACATGGATGTATTAAGCAATATGGTGGATGGACTCAATGTGGTCTCTAGAGTAGAGAGATCTATCATTAATGAATGTCTATAGGGTAGGGGTTGTTTTGGGACAATAATCTACCATGACAGCTTATTGCTCCTTCACACTACAGTGTATTGCCCATGTCTGGTCATTTTGGAATTTAGCTATGCGACCTAATCGACCTCGTTGGAAAATCCATTGGCTGGTTGACATTCTCATGAACCTCCCCCCAGCACCACCTCTTGCATAAACTGTATTGATTCAGTTACTGACAGACAGGCAGGACAGACAGACACAGACAGAGACCTGAGTTAGGTGCTAAAGGCCATGCTAGTTACTACTGCTGCAGCCCAGCCTCAATACTGCAGTGAGCAGCCATGAGATAGAACTGTCCAGCAGCTCTCACTCCTGGTAGGTATGAGTCACAGGCCAATATCCACACTAGCATAGCACTTGGGTGCATGCCAGTACACTGCATCATTCTCAGTGGTATCGTGTGAACACTGGAACAGAGCGGTCACAGTCTTTCCATAAGGCCTGGTCTTGAAGCAGTCAGTCACATGGTCGAGGTGAGACAAGGCATTCACAAGAACTAGGCCATGGTAAGGCAAGTAGTTTACTACAAGGTGTACACATTTTGGGAGCAGTGGACTGTCTAAGTTCCCAGATGGATTTTATATCAGGAGGCTGTTCATATCACAACTTTGTTTACATGTTTACCTGGCACCTGCCATATCGCACAATCTCTCAGAAGTTTGAGGCAAATCTTGTTTCCATGACAAATAGAGAAATTGTGTGCTAGACACATCATTCCAAGAGAAGACATGTGTGCTTTAAAACAGAATTCCAACAACTCAGGTTTCAGTAGAAATATAATAATTATTCATTTGAAAGTGTTTTGTAATGTTGAAATAGGGTTCATGGTATTGACTGACTGAAATATGGCTCTCGGCCTTGGCTACTCATGACAGTAGATGTGCCCACAGTTAAATTCCCTTCTTCTGCATATTGACCTCTTTACACCTCAATACCCAGAATACTAATTTGTTGTTGAATAAAAGGAGAAGATCACTTTTGTACAACTTGATGTTAGATGGTTCCTCACCCTGAAAATAGTCTATGGGCTGGGAGAAACTGTCATCCATGGCTCAGTTCTTTACACAGCTATTACAAACTTCAGCTAACTTGTGAGCATGTTTTAATTCGATATTTATGGCCAAATCACCTTCAAATAACATCAAACCAAATATGGAGTTGGTTTGCCCCCATCACTTCCATTGCTTTTTAGCAATGGAAGTGATGGGGGCAGACCAACTCCATATTTGGTTTGATGTTATTTGAAGGTAATGTTAGCTGAAGTTGGTAATGGCCGTGTAAAGAAAACTTAACCATGAATTGCAGTTTCTCCTGGCCCATAGACTATTTTCAGGGTAAGGAACCATCTAACATCAAGTTGTAAAATAGTGAACTTCTCAGTTCAACGGCCAAATCATGGTGACCAAATCATTCTACCCTAACCCTACACACCGAGCAGGGTAGTAATCGTTTGGAATATTGTTCCACTATGTTAGAAATACCAAATGACTATAAATGAAAGCCCAGACTAGTATCCAAATGGCGACGGGTAGTATTTGTAGTAGTAAACTGTAGTATTTCTGCTTGTAGGCCAGTAAAACAACTGGGCTGTGTAAGCGACCCATGGGGCAGGCTCACGTGTTGATCAAATTAAATGTTGATACGGTGTTTTCAGTCATGTTCAGAGCGCCTTGTATTGTCGATATTTGCAACAAAGTTACAGAGCAGCAGGCAGGTTAAATGACTCACCTCCACTCGGAAGGACCCGCAGCCTTTCAGAAACTCCTTGATATTGCTCTGGAACTCACTATCATTCCTTGGTTCTTGGAAGATCTGTGTGAAAGGGAGTTAAACGTTTTATGAAGTCATTCCCCGAGCCGTACGTGCACGCATACGGCCGTCCGTAGGCAACCTGTTTCGTTCTCGGTTTTGCAAAAGACTGTACAGATCCACGATTTCAGTGTGAAACTAAAATCTCCAATCGGTGTTTCTAAAAGACCTCTCAATCTCCCATCGTGAAATTGGATTAGAAGGAGAGGAAATGACGTGGTATGTATATTCCACGGTGAAAACCACAACCCTGTGGCTACACCTTTTGGTGCCTACCTGTGCAAACAGAACCCTCCGCAACTATATCAATAGTGGCAATCATATGCTTCATAACTTTTAATAACCTAACAATTTCTCTCCTTATTAGGCCTATCGTCATTTGGCTATTATTTAGAAGTCCCCGACCCTGTTGTAGTTATGCTGTTAACTTTTCCCAATTGTACCATAAATTGCAAGTGCACAAGGGCAGGTACATTCTTGCTCTGTGGGTGTGTGACAGAAATTACGTTTTTTTCTCAGTTAAAATGCCAAGGCAACAAATAACCACGATTTCTTCTTCTCATAACAAAAAAGCTATCAAAACTTTTAATGTTTGGAATTAATTAGTCTTTATACAGTGGTGTAAAGTACTTAAGTAAAATACTTTAATGTACTACTTGAGTAATTTGTGGGGGTATCTGTACTTTACTATTTATATTTTGTACAACTTTTACTTTTACCCTCTATATTCCTAAAGAAAATAATGTACTTTTTACTCCATACATTTTCCCTGACACACAAAAGTACTCGTTACATTTTGAATGCTTAGCAGGACAGGAAACTGGTCCAATTCACACACTTATCAAGAGAACATCCCTGGTCATCCCTACTGCCTCTGATCTGGCGGACTCACTGAACACAAACGCTTCTTTTGTAAATTATGTCTGTGTTGGAGTGCGTCCCTGGCTGTCTGTAAAAAATAATAATAAGGAATTTGAAATAATTTATACTTTTACTTTCGATACTTATGTATATTTTAGAAAATACATTTACTTTTGATAATTAAGTATATTTAAAACCAAATACTTTTATTTTTACTCAAGTTGTATTTTACTTGGTGACTTTCACTTTTCATTGAGTCATATTCTATTAACGTAACTTTGCTTTTACTCAAGTATGAAAATTGGGTACATTTCCCACCACTGTCTTATATATAATGTATTGTCTGTATCCCCCTGACTGATGTTTGTATACTCCGTCATATACTCTGTTTTTCTATATTGTATATTTTGAATTGCTTTACAACAGCAAAAATACAAAAAAGTAAAGCCCATAGGGTCTCCCGGGTGGCGCAGCGGTCTAAGGCACTGCATCTCAGCGCCAGAAGCATCACTATAGACCCTGGCTGTATCACATCCGGCCGTGATTGAGAGTCCCATAGGGCGGCGCACAATTGGCCCAGCGTCGTCCGGGTTAGGGTTTGGCCGGGGTAGGCCGTCATTGTAAATAAGAATTTGTTCTTAACTGACTTGCCTAGTTAAATACAAATAGATAAATACAAATGTGTCCCTAATACAATGGTGTTTACATAACCCTTACATGAGTGTTTCACTGAATAATTGGGAGATCAGTAGGCTAATGCGTTTCCCAATGTTACAATGTAAACCTATATAAGTGGTCTACTCTGATGGCTAAATTATGTTAAAACACACGGTTCCTTTAAATAGGGGGTCTTCCTCTGAGTGAAATTAAAATTGCGGTCAATGGCGGCCCACTCGTGTGAGTCTATTTGTCGTGTACTCCATTATAGCAGTTGATCCGAACCAAAAACACCGTTTATTATAGCAACATTTTTGGGTGGAATATAAATAATTGCAGTGGCCATGTGTGCATACTTACGCCAAATCAAACATGTTTTCTTTATTAAAAAGCGTCTGTTTTCAATCTAGAAAAAAAACATGGGACTTTAATGCCATGTGTAGCCATTGTGAGTACAATTGCGTTATTACTCACTTAAGAATAGGTTATATTGGGAATAAGGGGAATAGGTATCTCATTGTCAATGATAACTAGTGCTGAAGTGAGAGACACGGACATCTGTCCGGAAATTCCACTCTACTCCGTACAATAACCCCTCTGTTAATGATCTAAACTAGGATCGGTTTGAGAACATCTACAACAACAAAGACATACTAACACAATGTTTAATTCTTCAAGTTCTTCATAATAGTTGTCTAAGGCAGAGGTGGGACATCCAGGCAATAAGATATGACCTTACTTTCTCAACAGAACCAGGGCGCAATCGCTCCACCAGCTTGCACAGGACAACCCCATCTTTGAGAGAAGACTGCAGGAATCCTTCAGGGTCAGAAATTGTCTTTTTCGGTGACTCCAAGACCCCCAACGTTATCAGCCACGTTACCGTCTGTTCCGCCGAATTCATGGCTATTATTACAATAACATCCACTCTATCCTATCCTGGGATGTTTTGGGAGAAGAGAACGATGTGATTGGAGAATAATAGCCTATTCAGAATCAAAACATATCCTAATGGGTAAAGATAACATGACTGCGTTTTGGAGAGGTTGACACACAGCTGCTTTCTTCCTTTAAGTTGTAGCTAGTCTATTGGCTTCGTTTCCCTGTCTTTTACGCCTGGTAAACTGTCAACTGCCCCCCTCCCTCTCGATATTCCCCCAACCTGTGTCGCCTGCTGCTGCCGCGAAATGCTCCAACAGAGAATGACATCACAAAGATGTAAAACTATAACTGCTTTTAGAGACTGCCCCCCTGTTGGCGGTTTAATATTTTACTCTTAATTATTTGCATAAGTTTGCATGAGGTAGCTGGGCCTACATCAACTATTAAAAGGTTGCTGTAATAATAGCTCCTTATAATACAATCCATGATATTAGATTTCAGTGAGCTACTGCATTTTAACGCTCAAATGATTGTATTTACTTATTCAATCGGTATTCAACTGTGTGTTAATGTGTAGAAATATAAAGCTTTGCATAATAAACCGTTTACTACAAGGACTACAATATTTAATTTATAGGACTCCCGAATCCCACGTCAGAATGAACTGTAGCGCCCCCTGCCTGCAGAAATATAAAATCTCCACTACCTTGAGGGTGATTAAATTATTATTTCTATTCAAATAGCAATTATTGCCATTTGTACAACACAACCTACATTTGCTGTGCACTATAACTGTATAGATTCGCATTAAAAGAAAAACAACTTAACAGGGTAACAAAATAAAGCCATCCACCCATTCTGCAGAAATTCATGACATTTCATGATTTAACAGTTATTGAAAAAGAAAATCAGGGAACAGGGGAACTCAACCTCACTAATAACAGCATATGAAACCAGGGGAACTCGACCTCACTAATAACAGCATATGAAACCAGGGGAACTCCACCTCACTAATAACAGCATATGAGACCAGGGGAACTCCACCTCACTAATAACAGCATATGAAACCAGGGGAACTCGACCTCACTAATAACAGCATATGAAACCAGGGGAACTCGACCTCACTATGAACAGCCTATGAAACCAGGGGAACTCCACCTCACTAATAACAGCATATGAAACCAGGGGAACTCGACCTCACTAATAACAGCATATGAAACCAGGGGAACTCCACCTCACTAATAACAGCATATGAGACCAGGGGAACTCCACCTCACTAATAACAGCATATGAAACCAGGGGAACTCCACCTCACTAATAACAGCATATGAAACCAGGGGAACTCGACCTCACTAATAACAGCATATGAAACCAGGGGAACTCCACCTCACTAATAACAGCATATGAAACCAGGGGAACTCCACCTCACTAATAACAGCATATGAGACCAGGGGAACTCCACCTCACTAATAACAGCATATGAGACCAGGGGAACTCCACCTCACTAATAACAGCATATGAAACCAGGGGAACTCGACCTCACTAATAACAGCATATGAAACCAGGGGAACTCGACCTCACTATGAACAGCCTATGAAACCAGGGGAACTCCACCTCACTAATAACAGCATATGAGACCAGGGGAACTCCATCTCACTAATAACAGCATATGAAACCAGGGGAACTCCACCTCACTAATAACAGCATATGAGACCAGGGGAACTCCACCTCACTAATAACAGCATATAAAACCAGGGGAACTCGACCTCACTAATAACAGCATATGAAACCAGGGGAACTCGACCTCACTAATAACAGCATATGAAACCAGGGAACAGGGGAACTCGACCTCACTAATAACAGCATATGAAACCAGGGGAACTCGACCTCACTAATAACAGCATATAAAACCAGGGGAACTCGACCTCACTAATAACAGCATATAAAACCAGGGGAACTCGACCTCACTATGAACAGCATATGAAACCAGGGGAACTCCACCTCACTAATAACAGCATATGAAACCAGGGGAACTCCACCTCACTAATAACAGCATATGAAACCAGGGGAACTCGACCTCACTAATAACAGCATATGAAACCAGGGGAACTCCACCTCACTAATAACAGCATATGAAACCAGGGGAACTCCACCTCACTAATAACAGCATATGAAACCAGGGGAACTCCACCTCACTAATAACAGCATATGAAACCAGGGAACTCAACCTCACTAATAACAGCATATGAAACCAGGGGAACTCCACCTCACTAATAACAGCATATGAAACCAGGGGAACTCCACCTCACTAATAACAGCATATGAAACCAGGGGAACTCAACCTCACTAATAACAGCATATGAAACCAGGGGAACTCCACCTCACTAATAACAGCATATGAAACCAGGGGAACTCCACCTCACTAATAACAGCATATGAAACCAGGGGAACTCCACCTCACTAATAACAGCATATGAAACCAGGGGAACTCGACCTCACTAATAACAGCATATGAAACCAGGGGAACTCCACCTCACTAATAACAGCATATGAAACCAGGGGAAGTAGCACTTCATATTTATTTTTCATAGAATTGAATTCAATGCATATTCCATTCATACCATTATCCAAAATATACAACAAGGCAGAGGGGGCAGAGTTTGCAACTTCTATAAATATGTCTTTATTGATGTACATTTTTTATTATCTTTTCCATTTCGAACTCAAGTAGAGGAGAGGGACCGCCTATTTTGTCACCTAGTTCATTCATGGTAAAAAACGTCCGTAGGCACCAGTCGAACTGCGCTGACAGGGGCTGGTGATGGGTGGTGGTGATGTCAGAGAGGGAGGGGCTTTTTAAAAGGACCATAAAATAACTGCATTCAAGAAAAGAGAAAACACTGACAAGGTCATATTATTCAGACGTCTAAAACTTCTGGTAAGAATGCCTCCCCTCTCACCTCTTCTAATTGGCTCAGGCCTTTGGCGCACAGCTCCCCTTGATCCGTGATAGATATAAAGAGTTCAGCAAACTAGCCTCCATGTTGGCCAACGTGTCATAGCAAAAAGGTTCTCATTTGCTTTCCCAGTGGAATGTCATTCTCCTTGCGACTTCCGGTCCCAACATGGCACCCACGGAAACTTGTCAAACCCAGTTTGCTGAATTCTGTAGATCTGTGGCTCTGGTGACGCCCGACCCAGCTCTCTTCACTCCCACTCACCCCCTCTCCTGTCTCACCCCAGCCTGAACACCAGAGTGATTACAGGGGGCAGGACTCCAGCAGCAGCCGGATGTGGAGAGAGAGAGAGAGAGAGAGCGAAATGAAAAATAAAACTCAAGATGATTCCAAACAACAGGCACGTTGGAATAGTGTGTGTGTCGATGCTGTCTAAACTGTAACAACAGAGGGAAATAGTTTGGTTTCTCACAGAAAAACACTGTTTTCCCCACTAGAAATCCACTCCCCCACCCACCAGAGAGGAGAGGGGATGGGGGAGAGGGGGGAAGTGGGACACTGCACTGCTCCCACCATTTATGGATGTGTGCATACGTGGGTGTGATGAACAAGTGTGTGTCTTTGATCAGGTGTCACATGATCAGTGGTGTGTGTGTAAGTGTGCTGCGGCCGCCTGAAGACATGAAGGTGTGTGTCCATTCTTCCGTTCAGATGATTTCAAAAGTCTTCTTGAGCTCCATGATGAGCTGCCAATCAGATTTGCCCATCTCGTCTCTGAACCAGTTCTTCAGGGCATCGATGGACGCTCTGGTGATCTGGAGAACAAACAAAAGACCACATTCAGAACTCCTAAGTCTCCCTATTCTCAATGCTGTTAGGGTTTGGGTACCTGCTGACAGTACAGTGTAACAGTGAGTACTTACAACATCTGATACGCTGTACTGACCTGGAAACCCACCACACTGTAATTTGAACATTGTAAGAGAAAAGTGTTGCCTTTCTCCTCTCTGTGACTGTACCTTGCTGACGAGGATGTCAGTGGCCTCAAAGTGTCGGCCGAACATCTTGGGCGCCTCTCCAGGGATCGGTTCGATCTTTATACAGATCTCCTGGCCCTTCTTGGCACTGTCCACCATCTTGTGGTTGATCTCAATGCTGGTCACGATGCCAATGTCCACAAACTGACGGGGAGGAAATCAGAGTGAGATAATATTATTACACCTGTTTCTACGTCCTACCAAGATAGAAACAGATCCCACAAACACACTCTACATATACACACACACACCGACCAGTACACGCACACACTCACCCCCTTGCTGGGCACACAGAGTGGGGTTCCCTGTCTGAGGACCCCAGCCTCCACGTTGACTCCCATGACAATGGGGTCTCTAGAGTTGAAGATAAACTGAGGCAGGATCTTCAGCTTAGTGGGGAACACAGCAATGTGTCTGTGGAGAATGACAGAGAAAACGACTGTTACTACACCACAAACCTTCTGTCCTGTCTGGAAACCTAGCCCAGGCATACCCCATGCCTACTGTCCTGTCTGGAAACCTAGCCCAGGCATACCCCACACCTACTGTCCTGTCTGGAAACCTAGCCCAGGCATACCCCACACCTACTGTCCTGTCTGGAAACCTAGCCCAGGCATACCCCACACCTACTGTCCTGTCTGGAAACCTAGCCCAGGCATACCCCACGCCTACTGTCCTGTCTGGAAACCTAGCCCAGGCATACCCCTCGCCTACTAAACTGTCTGGAAACCTAGCCCAGGCATACCCCACGCCTACTGTCCTGTCTGGAAACCTAGCCCAGGCAGGACAGGTGTAGCCTTCCAATGGGCTGAGTGTGGATCACTTGTGCTATGTATGGCCTATGACAGCAAAACAAAGTTATGGTTGCTATCATGTAGTGTGTGTGTGTTCACATACTTGAACTCATCCTGCTTGGCCTTCTTGTAGTCCTCTCTGTACTTGGTGAAGGCATCAAACAGGTGGTAGATGATCTCAGCGCTGAACACCCTGACCCCCAGACTGTCAGCCATCTCCTGAGAGTCCCTCTCCACCTTCACATCAAACGCCAGGATCGTTGCATACCTAGAACAGAACAGCATTGATTTTTTATTGTCCAGTTTACACAGAAATGGTTAATTACGCTGAGACAGTAACCAATCAAACAAATGTATGACAGGGTATAGACAGGAGAGAAGACAGAAGAGGTCACACACTGTGGGTCATGCTCCAACATAGTGGAAGCTTTCATCACGTCTTTCTTGTGGACTGGACCGATGTTGATGCCAGCGTACTGTTGGAGGAGACGGAAAAACATGAACATTACAGCACATTATCTCAATACTATATTGTAGTTTGATACAGTGTGTGTGTGTGTGTGTGTGTGTGTGTGTGTTATATGTGTGGGTGATACTCACAGGCACTTTGGACACCCGTAGGAACTCGAGCAAGGCTTCCAGGGATCCAAGAGTGGAGGCCTGAACGTACACACCCTTCTCCTCCAGCTTGATGGAGTTCAGCGTCTGTTTCAGCTCCCGCACCAACTCATCCTGCAGGGGAATCACAACGCAGAGGATCTCAATACACTGTGTGTGTGTGTGTGTGTGTACTAGTAACTAACTCAGACATGGAAAAAAAGACAAGGAGAGGAAGCAGGGAGCCATTCATAACTATTGACATGTAGCCGTAGGTGGCAGAGGGTTCCAGTCTAACACAATTGAGACACAGCCCTGTTATCATACACAGCCCTGTTATCATACACAGCAGGGTTTCCTCAACTATGGGTCGGGTTCCAAGTGGGTCGCGAATTATGAGAATACATCTATAATCCCACACTATTTCTTCTTCATTTGGGTCGTTGGAGGACGATTTGGATCACAGGGCGACGGTCAACTTCTCATTTGGGTCTCGAGTTGAACATTTTTAAGAACCTCTGATACACAGTACATTATAAACTGGGTGGTTCGAGCTCTGAATGCTGATATACCACAGCTTTCGGCCTATCAGACCATATACCCAGGGTATGACAAAACATTTATTTTTACTGTTCTAATTACATTCGTAACGAGTTTATAATAGCAATAAGGCACCTCAGGGGTTTGTGATATATCACCAATATACCACGGCTAAGGGCTGTATCCAGGCACTCCGCGCTGCGCCGTGCAGAAGAGCAGCCCTTAGCTGTGGTATATTGGCCATATACCACACCCCCTCGGGCCTTATTGCTTAAATGTGGCAGTCTCACCCTGAGCACGGCCACCTCGTCCTCCTTGTGGGCCACCAGCAGGGGGAGACCTGCCAGAGTCTTCTCCAGGTCTTTCCCCAGGATCTTCACTCCCTGGGCCGTACACACCTCCTTATGCTTCTCATACTGGTTCTAAAGAGGACAGGGGGTCAGATCATTCATTAATACTACCTACTGGTTCTAAAGAGGACAGGGGGTCAGATCATTCATTAATACTACCTACTGGTTCTAAAGAGGACAGGGGGTCAGATCATTCATTAATACTACCTACTGGTTCTAAAGAGGACAGGGTCAGATCATTCATTAATACTACCTACTGGTTCTAAAGAGGACAGGGGGTCAGATCATTCATTAATACTACCTACTGGTTCTAAAGAGGACAGGGGGTCAGATCATTCATTAATACTACCTACTGGTTCTAAAGAGGACAGGGGGTCAGATCATTCATTAATACTACCTACTGGTTCTAAAGAGGACAGGGGGTCAGATCATTCATTAATACTACCTACTGGTTCTAAAGAGGACAGGGGGTCAGATCATTCATTAATACTACCTACTGGTTCTAAAGAGGACAGGGGGTCAGATCATTCATTAATACTACCTACTGGTTCTAAAGAGGACAGGGGTCAGATCATTCATTAATACTACCTACTGGTTCTAAAGAGGACAGGGCCAGATCATTCATTAATACTACCTACTGGTTCTAAAGAGGACAGGGCGTCAGATCATTCATTAATACTACCTACTGGTTCTAAAGAGGACAGGGGGTCAGATCATTCATTAATACTACCTACTGGTTCTAAAGAGGACAGGGCGTCAGATCATTCATTAATACTACCTACTGGTTCTAAAGAGGACAGGGGGTCAGATCATTCATAAATACTACCTACTGGTTCTAAAGAGGACAGGGGGTCAGATCATTCATTAATACTGCACACAGATCATCATTGTGGGGCCAATCCCTTTTTGATAATGTTTTATTGTCACATACACCAGATAGGTGCAGTGAAATGTGTTGTTTTACAGGGTCAGCCATAGTAGTACAGCGCACCTTGGTCAAAGGCAAATCAACAGATTTTACACGTTGTCGCCTCAGGTATTCGAACCAGCGACTTCTCGGTTACTTGCCCAATGCTCTAACCGCTAGGCTACCTGCTGCTAATTCTAACTTCCACTGTCAAATTATCGCTTAGTCTGCCATTGACATCAGTGAATGATTTAGTGAAAATGAAACTTGGAAGTTAGGATTAACCCCTAGCCAAGTCATGGACAGCATGAAAGCAGCTCCTACAGGTGCTCTTTAATAAAGAAAGGCCCAACATAAACATTTCCTCCATACCTTGACCCTGAGCTCCTTCATGGGTGGAGGCAGCAGCAGCCCCCTGATCTGGGTGACGATGGGTCCCTCCACCCCCGGGACGATGACGGTCATGCCCTCCCGGAGAACCCCGTTGATCAGGATCACGTCTATCGTGGTGCCCATACCAGGCAGGGCTTTCACCTGAGGATGGACAGGGACACAAGTTGAGTTTAATACAACATTAAGTGTTAGATGACGCAACGGTAATGACACCAATGTAACGGTAATGACACTGACGCAACAGTAATGACACCGACTTAACGGTAGTGCGACTGGTGTAACGGAAATTACCCTAAAATAACACCAATCTAACCGTGACAACAGGGAGGATTATTCTTCCTCATCCCAATAAACTGTGACAGTAACGTAGTAATCGTCCCTCACCTCCATGACCTGAGCCCTGAGCTCGTCGCAGTGGGCCAGGCGGCGTGCCAGCATGGTCTGGGTGAGCTCCACCAGCAGAGCGATCAGGTTGCCCATGCCGTCCCCGGAGTGGGCCGACGTGGGCACCAGAGACACAAAGGTCCTAGGGTCCTTGTTCTCATGGAAGAGGGCTGCGTTCAGACCCTGTACGAATACACAAGAGGGATATTAAATCAAATCAACGTTTTTTGGTCGCATACACAGATTTGTAGATGTTATGATGCAGTGAAATGCTTATGTTTCTAGCTCTACCAGTACAGTAATGTCTAACACAATAACAACATACACACAGTATGAAATGAAATGAAGAAATATCAGAACGAGCAATGTCAGAGACCGGAAAATAAATATATATACATACGTATAATGGTGTGTATACAGTATGGATAGTATATTAATAGAAATGGTGTGTACAGCAGTAGTTATATAGGATGAGTATTGACTAGAATACAGTATATACATATGAAGTGGGTAAAACAGTATGTAAACATCATTAAAGTGACTAGTGTTCAATGACTATGTACATAAGGCAACAGTCTCTAAGGTACAGGGTCACTCAGGGTTCGCACAATAGGTGCATCGCAATAGTGAAAAGTGCTGTCAACTCCAAAAGTTAGTGACCTGCTGTGCGAACTCCACGATGACAGCTTTGGCCCTCTCGACAAACTCATCCTTGGTGTTCTTCTTCTGCTTCTTCAGTGTGGCCACCACGTCTGTGTCCGGACTCTTCTTCCAGTCATACAGACGGTCAATCTGGAGTAGACATAGAAATAGAAGGGACAAAAATACACATCATGTCACACGGATGGGCAACCAATGAACTACTTGTGCAAAAAGACTTCCCGCAAGCTATTGTAAGCCGGTATCTTTATTCCCAGTGAATTGTGGGCCATTGAGTGCCTTTAATACATGCAAGTCCTCTACCAGACATCTATCTATCCATCCATCCATCCCAGAGGTAAGCTATGAGCATGTCTATGAGCATGTCTGACCAGACAGACTGACCTTGTTAAGAGCTACAATGAAGGGACACTTCTTCTCCTTGAGCAGGTTGATGGACTCCAGGGTCTGAGGCTCCAGGCCGTGCATGATGTCCACCACCAGGATGGCTATGTCACACAGAGAGCTGCCCCGGTTCCTCAGGTTACTGGACACACAGAGAGAAGGAGCGAGATGCAGTCAGATGAACACATTTAGGGCAGTGGACAACACATTCTTCTGAATCAGGGTTTACCTGAAAGACTCGTGGCCTGGGGTGTCGATGATCAGCATTCCTGGGATTTTAATGGCCTCGTTGTTGAACTGAAGAGGAAACAATGAAATGGTAAAGAACCATTAAAAACACCAATTATCTATTCAAATCCAAGCCATACATACACTGAGTGTACAAAACATTAGGAACACCTGCTCTTTCCATGACAGAATGACCAGGTGAAAGCTATGATTTCTTATTGATGTCACTTGTTAAATCCACTTCCATCAATATAGATGAAGGGGAGGAGACAGGTTAAAGAAGGACTTTTAAACCTTGAGACAATTGATACATGGATTGTGTACGTGTGCCATTCAGAGGGGGAATGGTCAAGACAAAAGATTTAAGTGCCTTTGGTATGGTAGTATGGTAGTAGTTGCCAGGTGCACCGGTTTGAATGTGTCAAGAACTGCAACGCTGCAGTGTTTTTCACGCTCAACAGTTTATAGTGGGTGTCAAGAAGGGTCCACCACCCAAAGGCCATACAGCCAACATGACACAACTGTGAAGCATTGGAGTCAACATGGGCCAGCATCCCTGTGCAATGCTTTCAACACCTTGTAGAGTCCATGCCCCGACCAATTGAGACTGTTCTGAGGGCAAAAGGGGGTGCAACTCAATAGTAGGAAGGTATTCCTAAAGTTTTGTACCCTTAGTGTACGGTCACAGTTCAGTGCATGACTGGGTCTGAGCTGAAGGGACAGGCGCAGCAGTACTCACGTTCTTCACCATCTTGGTCTGCTCTACGATGGCCTCCAGCGGTACGTTAGTGGCTCCGATCTGTTGGGTGATCCCTCCTGCCTCTCCGTCCTGTACGTGTGTATGCCTCAGCTTGTCCAGGATCTTGGTCTTGCCTGTGTCTACGTGGCCCAGTACACAGACGACGGGGGAGCGGAGCTTGTCCAGGATAATGTTCTTTATGTTCTCTGCTCGCCGTTTCTACACATGAGGAGCAGAGTGAACGACATTACACTTCTCTACCGTTTAACAATGTTGATAGGATGTGTGTGTGATACTACCTCAATACGCTTCTTGGCCTTGTCGTAGATCCGCTCCTCTTTAGTGCGATCGTCATCTGAGTCGCTGTCACTACTGGACTCTGAGCTCTCCTTCCCTCCCTTCCTCTTAGTGGCTGGGGCCTGCTGCGGTGTGTGAGGCTGACTCTCCTTCTCCTCCTCCTCCTCCTCCTCACTCTCCTCCTCTTCGTCATCCTCTTCCTCCTCGTCCTCTTCCTCCTCCTCGTCCTCCGGCTGTGACGAGGGTTTCTGTTGGGGCTGCTTTGGTGTCTCTGGCTTCACCTCAATGTGGACCGTCTTCAGCTCTGTAGAGGGAGAAGAGACAGTATGTGAGGTGTAAGCATGGAGAAAATTCCACCAAGCCTTCCGGAGAGTGCCATATTGCCAAAACCTGAAGTCTGTCCTGTCCTACCTTTGTCCTGATCGATGGTCTCAGCGATAGCCTCCCAGTCATCAACTGCAGACTCAGCCTTCTGCTCTACCTCTGTGGGGAGGGACAGGAAGACATGACACAAAACGTGACTGAGGCAATGAAAGTTGTCTAGCGTTACACCCAGATCTGGACAACAAGCGGAGGACATAAAGGCAGGCTCCGTCTCCAAGATCTATGGTCCATTTTACCTGCTGCTACTTTGGGAGTTTCCACCGCCATTGGTGAGATGATTGGCTCTGCCGTGTCCGACGTGGGTGACATCACCTCTGAGATCTCTGACCGGGGAAGATGAGGAATGAGGGATGAGGAACAAACAGATAGATGATTGAAGTTGTACATGTATTTGATGTGGATTGGAAGAGGCTGTTACCTTCAGGGGTCTGTGCTTGTTGGGGCTTCTTTTTCCTCTTGTCTCCGTACACTGGCTTCTTCTTTGGCACTGAGTCGTCTTTGGATGGCACTTCAATACCCTGGGCCTTCAGGAGTTCCAGTGTGGCCTCAGCCCTGGCACGGGCCTCTTTCTGGGCTTTGGTCAGCAGTTTGCCCTCCTTCTTCAGCCTCTCCTTCCTCTCTTTCTCCTTCTGTTTCTTCTTCTCCTTGCGCTCCTGTTCCAGGCGCTCCTGTAGGTGTTACATTGAAGAGGTCAGTTGGTAAGAGGTCAGTGTGTGTGTCTACACAGTGTGTGTGTGTGTGCTTAACCTGCTCCAGTCTCTGAGCCTCCTGCTCTTCCAGGCGACGCAGGTTCTCCTCTTCCTCCTTCTTGGCGCGCTCCTCTTCCTCCTTCATGCGAGCCAGAGCCTCCTGCATGGCCTTCACTGTGGCCTTGCTGGGTCCCTTCTTCTTCTCCTCCTTCTCCTTGTCCCCCTTCTTCTTCTTCTTGTCTTTCTTGCCCTTCTTGTCTCCCCCTTCCTCTTCTGAAGTAACACAAAACCACCGACAGAAATCAGTCATAGCCCAGTAACTATGCAAGACATTTCTACATCTTGGACTAATTGCATGTAACTACACAGTAACGCCACTTTTAACCTATTTTAAAACATTACCATTGGGTTCCTTCATTGTTTCAACCACCGCATCGGCAGCTAATGGGTACAGAATTAAGATGAGTAGACTTCTACTACTGTAACTGCATGCAACTACACATTAGCAACGCCTGTATTAGTATGTATTATGGATCCCCATTAGCTGCTCTGCCTGGGGTCCAGCTAAATTAAGGCATGTAACAAGCTACCTTGAAACAGAAATCTGTTCGTTTCCTTCCCTTACCATTAATTGCTTCAAGCACCTCATCGGCAGCTAATGGGTACAGATAAGCATTTACACATTCTGAAAAATGAAAGTAGTTCCTACATGGCATATGGGCAACTCATTGTAAAGTGTTTCCGTTTAGGCTGTGGAATGAATACAATATAAACCACTTGCAAATCTCACCCTCTCCTTGAGGATCAGCCCCTTCCTGATCTTCAATCTCTGCTGCTGCCTCGGTCTCTGCTGCTGGAGTTGGGGCCGCTGCTGGAGTTGGGGCCGCTGCTGGAGTTGGGGCCGCTGCTGGGGCTACCGCTGGCTCACTCTTCTTCACTACCTCTTTCTCTTTCTTAGGCACTGCTGCAACCTCAATACTCCCCTCTTTCTCCTCCTCCTTCTCCTTCTGCTTCTTCAGCTTAGCCCGGTCCTCCTCTTTCTTCTTGCGGTCTCTCTCCTTCTTCTCTGCCTTCTTCTGAGCTGCCGTCTTCATCTTGAAGGTTCCTCCTCCTCTTCTTCACTGTCTGCCTTGGCTTTGCCCTTCTTCTTCTTGCCTTTCTTTCCGGCCTGCGACGCGTCCGCCGAGTCGTCATCGTCTGAATCATCCTCCCCTCCCCCCCCTCTCCTTTCCTTGCACCTCCATCGTCATCCTCCTCTTCCTCGTCCGAGGCCTCCTTTCGGCTTCCCTTCTTCCCTGCCTTGGGTTTCCTCCGGGTCCGTGAGGCATCGTCCTCCGAGTCTGAGCCAGCAGCAGCAGCAGCGGAGGCAGCAGACGTCTTCTTGTCCTTCTGCTTGTCTTCGTTTTCCACGTCACCCGTACCCGAAACCTCTTCGTCGTCCCCGTTGTCATCCTCCAGGCTGGCTCGCTTGCCCTTCCGCGTCTTCTTCTTCTCTGCTTTGGTGAGCGGCGGTGGCTCGGCGGCACTCTCCGGCTCGTCTGTGGCGTCTGGTTTCTGTGGATTGCGGAAGTGATGAGTACTCCATAGAAGCATGTGCTTTGCCAGACAGGGTCATTACATATGCATATTAGCATTTGGCTATAGCCTGGTGCAGGGTCATTACATAAGCAGATTAGCATTGGACTATTAGCCCAGGGTTTCCGGTTAGAAAATATGGCGCTGGACATTTCAATTTACTGGACTTTTGAGGGGAAAAAATGGCTGGACCCATAGGACTATGCATTGGGTGCATACCCTGACTAGGCGTCCCCCCATCGTGCTCAGAATAACAGTCATCGCATTTAGATTATGGTAACTCATCTTAGTAAGGGTAGGTGTCCCGCTAGCGGAACAACTTCCGGGGGAATTGGAGGACGCGCAATTCAAATAAATAATCATACAAATTATGGATATTAAACATTTAGGTACGTATAAGTGTCATATCGGTTGAAAGCTTAATTTCCTGTTAATCTAACTGCACTGCCCGATTTACAGTAGCTATTACAGTGAAAACATGCCATGCGGTTGTTTGAGGACGGCGCCCCACATCAAAATATTTTTCCACCGGCACAGGTTACATAAATTCACAAATAGCGATTAAATATTCACTTACTTTTTTTAAATCTTCCTCTGATTTGTTATCCAAAAGGGTCCCAGCAATAACATGCAGTGTCGTTTTGTTAGATAAAATCTTTCTTTATATCCCAAAAAGTCTGTTTAGTCGGCGCCATCGATTTGAGTAATGCCAAGATAGGAATCCGAAAATCTACCCCTAAACTTTGTTTCAACAAGTCAAAATACGTTTCTATTTAATCCTCAGATACCCTAACATGTAATCAAACTATAATATTTCATACGGAAAGAAGTATGTTCAATAAGAAAGCGATATTAGCAGGTGTGCGTTGTCTTCGTGGCATGCGCACACATGAATTTCCAAGCAGATGCCCCTGTACAAAAATGCATTATTCTTACTCTTTTTGGAAGAAACAAGCCTGAAACCTTGAAAAAAAGACTACTGACACCCAGTGGA
This sequence comes from Brachymystax lenok tsinlingensis, assembly GCA_030435695.1. Taxonomy (NCBI): domain Eukaryota; kingdom Metazoa; phylum Chordata; class Actinopteri; order Salmoniformes; family Salmonidae; genus Brachymystax; species Brachymystax lenok. The sequence continues at coordinate 68,047,238 of CM059814.1, forward strand.
AGCATATGAATTGCATAATGGGAGCTATATTTAGGGGTGACAGAAGGGGTGACAGAATATGACGTCCATCTAAACTGGAGGAGGAAATTATAGTCCAAAAACTGACTTTTAAGTGACACTGACCCGACAATGATAAAGAGTGAATATGAGCAATACACACTCAACGGGAATATGGCCGATGCGCTCTGCTGGTGCCAATAAATTAGGCTCAATTGAGTTGAGAATTTTGATTACTAAAATACAGATTAGTCTTTTCATTGTCTTCTCTTACAGCAGTAGCCATGCTTTGCAAACTATGTTTTTACCGCGATTGAATTTTGAAATATTCCGATATGCATTGACAGTCATAACTCAACAATAATCTATTTGGTATTTGCCACGCGTGCTGCCCAAATTCCACGCGCTGCCTTTCCTTCCAACTGTAGGCAACGGGATTTAAAACAATCCACAACCTATTTAAGGCTAGGGGAAGCTAATGATCCTCTGTGGCCAAATCATGCTTAGTAGCCTTTTTTGAATGATTGTATTTATTTCTGTATAGACAGGAGTAGGCTAATTAGGCTATATCATTTTGGCAATTTAATTAAATTTACTTAGGGAAATCTTTGCTTCCCCTAGCCTTATTACCGTGCATGAGCCTGTCAATCTACTATCCCCCATAGTAGAAAAGTTGACCTATTCTATTGGTCAGCGTGTCGAGATAGAAAGAGCCCAAACAGACTCTGGGACAGTTGTATGACGATAGATCCCAAATTCATTCAACCAGTATGCCTCGGATACATGAAACATACTTAAAAAAGCAACGAGTCTGATGCAACAGATCAGAACATTTAGCTTAAAATGTTGATCAAATATTATTTTTTAAGACTATTAAGTCAGCCATGCGCACAAGGCAGTAGGCTAGGCAGGAATGTGCATTTGGCTACTGGACAATGAAAGCAAGTTGATAACCAATAGAACATTAGAGAAATAGGCTTCTGGTTTCAATGGCATATGGAAGTCTGTATAAAAGATTTGCCTCCACGGATATGGTCAGATTTTGCCTAGTCTACTTTGAAGCAAGGTAAAACAAGCCTCATAATATGTAGTAAAACGTTGAGGTTTCAAACAATTAAGTAGCTATAGGTTTTCAAAAGGCATACTGCCTCCAGCTCACTGCAAAGTGGTGTGTGAAGCGCTGATGAAGCCTGCCTTCCGTTGCCTGTGCATTTGAATGACGAATGGGAAGCACGCTTCATTTACCAGTAGAGAAATAAAAAAAATAGCAGGTACTTTTAATCGTGGCCACAAAAATGTTTTTAACACACGATTGCATTTACAATTGTTGTGCAATGATTGGGCTTATATAAGTGCTGTCTGGCAGATTTTCCGCTCAAAGGCTCAGTATCTGTGTGCTGTGCACATGTGATTAGTAAGAAACATAACGAATATACGCAAGCGCCAATTTAATTCCACTAAATTATGCTAATTAATCCATAGACAGAATAAGCATGAAAGGTCAAATGTACTTACATCAACTGGTATTTCCATGATTGAATAGGATAAAACGCATTATTTCGCAACGGGATCTTTTTCCTTCTCCTGGACAATTGGCCGGGTGCCAATTTAATTGATCAGCTTTTTTTTTTTGTCAGCTATTACTGACAAACGGAAACCCTGTTATAGCCTATAGCCTTGTATAGGGTCATTACATATGCAGATTAGCATTGGGCTATAGCCTTGTATAGGGTCATTACATATGCCGATTAGCATGTGGCTACACTTTACCTTGCTGCCTTTAGCTCCTGTGGTTTCAAGAGACAGTTCCTCCAGCTCCTTCAGGATGTCGTCTTCACTGTTAAAGATCAAATCATTATGATCAATACACAGTAGTCCAAGGCAAGTATAGAAATATTTCCGTCCAACAGTTGGTTCTTATTTCTATAATTATTTTAAATGGAGCGTTCATTACTGTCGAAGAGAGAGAAATAAAGACTTACTCAAAATCGTCTTTCTTTTTGTCTTTCTTCTTCTTGGCCTTTCCTTTACCTTGCTCCTTGGAGGCTCCCGCGCCTTCGATTTCTGCTGCTAGGGCGTCAAGGTCGATGCCATCGTCTTTGGCACTGAAACAAAGTCACGCAAAGCACATTTGATGCACATTACACATGGTAAAGGACGGCACCATCAAGCATAGTTGGGAACCACATGCTTCTCCATGCAGATTTCGGCCATTTGCTATTACATCAAATGCAGGCTGAGCAGCAAAATGATACAAACTAGCAATGAATGTGTGGGATTTCAAATATTTGCAGCCTTGATCAAATTAGCACATTTCACGCAAATATAATTTTCATATCGAGTCCGACAAAAGACAGACCCAGTCAGTCAGTCCGACAAAGACAGACCCAGTCAGTCAGTCCGACCCAGTCAGTCAGACAGACAAAAGACAGACCCAGTCAGTCAGACAGACAAAAGACAGACCCAGTCAGTCAGTCAGACAGACAAAAGACAGACCCAGTCAGTCAGTCAGACCGACAAAAGACAGACCCAGTCAGTCAGAGGACAATAAAAAGTCTGTCAACAGAAAATGTTGACAGATTTGAAGGCTTTAAAATGACTCGCTGGTGCCCACAAATCAACCCTGACAGTGGGAAGTGCATCCAACAAGAACAACACCACCACCTGAATGGCAGCTGCACACTTGACACTGTTACGCCTTCAGTCCAAAAATGCAATAACTAATTCTAGACCTTCAGTCTTACGTCAGACGGTTGAAGACGAAAACCAAACATGAAAGACAAACAACTTCAGTCCCTAACCTGTAATGACCATTATGAACCTAACGATCATCTAAACTACTAACCATCCACAATCCACCACAACAACCTTACCTGAAGCACATGGATCTTTGAGACTAAAAGCCCTACGTCTGCTCAGCCTCAGACTTTATACAGAGGGTGAGGCTAGCCTCCTTGCATGCCTGTTGCATCAGCAGTGGAAAGCACCTCTATGTTAGAATGAACAGGGCCCAACACCGGGTAAAACACACAGGGTGTACAGTGCACACACCCTTGCCTCTGGGTAACGAAATCATGAAGAAGCAGCTGATAGACCGGATGTTGGAGTTATCCTGTTCTATCAATGTTGTTCCTTTCACTTATTTACCTGTAATAACTACTATGAATATTGCTTATTTACAAGTGCCTTTAGGGTTAGGAGCTAGGGGTTGTTTCTGGACCAGACCTGTAATAGTTGCTGGTTATGGGGAACAGAGAGGACCATAGTTAATCAAGCTTTAATATTCTTCCGTCATTGCCGATCAGCGCCATCTTTAGCCCTGGCCTGGCATCATCTTGACCTCACAGCAGAGTTGACTGGAGCAGGAGCAGGCTGCAGATCAGCAGTATACAGTACAAGGGGTGAGAGCTCACAGTCACCGCAGGTCAGTCAATATATATCCCTCAATAATCAACTTAAACGCCAGCTACCGCCACCAAGCCAGCACGACACTTAGCCTACTGTCTCTCTGTCTATTATCTGTCAAGGCTCAATCCCACAGTCAAAAGCAGACACCTGGTCATGACTTACAAAGGGTGGATTTGAGTGCCTACTACAAGGAGCGAGTGTAGATTTGTGCACTTGGCAGACAAGCATCCATTGAAGGGCTATGCCGTAATGAGACGTGAGTCATCTCTATTCAGGAATGTATCCTAATTTATGAACAACAACATTGGTTAAGACTTTGGTCGTAATGCCTAAAACTTGGCAATGGAAATAGTATATATATTCTAGCCATTGAGATCAGTATACTGCTTTATTCTGAATCCCCTAAACTGAGGACAACAACAAATCTCTAACTGGGGTATCAATCGCAAATGACCGTGTTTACTCACACGGGGACACAGCCATTGAATGGATACTCAAGCCATAGAGGCGACAGTTGGGACAATGAATGAGGGCCCTTTCTGACAGCACAATGAAAAGGGATGATGTTGCAGGCAAGGGGCATAACCAGGCTGGAGGTCCCCAATTGTGTTGTCAGTGACTCAAAGATTCAGCAATAGTTGGAAAATGTCCTCCTAGAATTGCATCATATATAGCTAGTTATCTGCGGTTCCCTATTAATGGGCGAGCAAGCTAGCTAAGTTAGATAGCCCACGAGCTAATGGAAATGAACTTTAGAATGTGACTGCATGGAGCCTGGCTGGCTAGCTAGCTAGCTGGTAGTAGGATGCCAATGTAGCGGAATAACATATGCTAGCTAATAGCGAGAATAATAGGTTTCGTGTCTCTGTTGTTCAGCATCAAGTATGTTTATACGAGATATAAATTGGTTAATTCATTGTCAATGTGAAAGGTAGACAACAAGTGCGAGAGGATCACGTTAGCTTATTAATAAGCCCGAGACGGGAGGCCTAGCCAAGGCAATCTGCCGCCACATGAAACTCATGGCTTCAGTATCATGCTAATGCTAGCCCGCTCCGCCTGTACGGCTCGCTAATGCTATATTCATAAAGTCTGTTGCATACATACACAACTTTCTCAAATCGTCTAACACGCGGGCCACACTGTCATGTACCTGTCATCGCCTGACTTTTTCTGTTTCTTCCCCATTCTCCTTGTCTTTATTGTTATCCACAATGTTCAGCCTCGTTGTTCGCCGATACAGCACATATGGTTGGTCCAATGGAGGTTGGTCACACATCCTGCGCAGTTGCAGAGCGTTTTCTATGTCTTGTACTGAAGTGAAGGGCATCTTCACTGCGCAAACTGCGCAGGTATAATGGAGTTACACATTATTATGACAGGCGCAGTGAATTGTGTTGCTTTACAGGGTCAGCCAGTAGTACCCCACCTCAGGGGCAAATTATGTTAAGTACCTTGCTCAAGGGTACATCGACAGATTTTTCACCTTATCGGTTCAGGTATTCAAACTAATAACCCTTCAGTTACTGGTCCAACACTAACTGATAGGCCAAAGATTTTTGTAATCAACCCAAGATAGACCGCAGCATGTTATTTCCAATGAGAGCAAATTAATCATAGTGGGCAGTGGGGACCGTGCAGAACAAGCAAGCGGTGGGCAGAGCCAAGCACGAGCTAGCGAGATCCTATTGGGGCGTTCTAGCATGTTTTTGCATTTTTCCGTTAGGGAACGCCACTCTGTGAAGTGTGCGTGTGAAATAAGTCAATTGGCATTTTACAAGGCTATTTTTACAACTTTGGCAAACGGTAATGTCTGCAAAACTTAGTCCACTCTGTTCATAACAGATTTTAGTTTTGGGAACAGAAAACTGTATTGGGATCAAATGTTTCATCAATGAGAAAATTTGCAGAATGTCAGCCAAAATCCATATCCCATCTTCCCCCACTGCCGGCCACTGGGCTTCCTCTCATCACGTTTTGTGTGGGGCAGTCGGCCACTGGGCTTCCTCTCATCACGTGTTTTTCGAAGCAGAGGATCACTGGTTGGAGCCCAGTATGGGGCAGTCGGCCACTGGATGAAGCTAAGTTGTTAGCAGCACACTGACCCCCATTACAGAGGCAGCATTTACTGCACTCGGGAAAAGGATGTAATCTATTTTCTGAAGGGTATATTTAAGAAATAAGGCCAGAGGGGGGTATGGTATATGGCCAATATACCACAGTTAAGGCCTGTTCTTATGCACAACGCAATGCTGAGTGCCTGGACACAGTCCTTAGTCCTGGTATATTGGCCATATATCACAAAACCCAGAGGTTTCTTATTGCTATTATAAACTGGTTACCAGCGTAATTAGAACAGTCAAAATAAATATATTGTCATACCCGTGGTATACGGTCTGCTATACCACAGCTTTTAACCAATCAGCATTCAGGACTCGAACCCCGGTTCATAATAATGTTTATAACATGTTTATTAAAGGACAATGGTCCAGTTAATAGGTAGATGTTTATGCACAATTTGTGCTATGGGAATACCTTGTGTGCATATAAAGTCAGGGTCTACAGATAACTTTCTAAAACAGCTATACAGAGAGAACCCCTTCCCTTGGTCCAGAGATATTGGTGATTAAACTATCCCAATAAAAAAACACTGGACAACTCAATAAGTCACACAGCAGTGCTTTATTCACATCATGAAGACAACTCTTCGGCACAGATTATACATCTTTCTTCCAAGTTCTTTATTTTGTGGGATTGTCCTCAGCAATTCTGCTGCGATTACTGACGTCTCGTAGGGACATAATTTCCCACCTATCAGGTGTAAGGAGAACTCTCGAGACAACTCCACAGGGAGCCAGTCCGAGGGAACCTCAATGTCACAAGATTCTATAATGCCGTTCTTGATGTCCATGTTTAGAGTTGCATTGCAGATAGACGTGTCATTTTTCAAGTCAAAAGTCGTACAGATACTGAACTTGGGAGTCCTTCCAAATGTCCACTCCCATGCTAACAGTTCATGAGGCATTCTTTGGATACCAGGCAAGGACAGCTCATCACTTGGGTCCACAAGTGTTACAGGGCTGCTGAAACCAAACTCTGTGTTGTACTGGGATGCCACTGAATCCATGACAGTGTCACAGTCCAACGTCGGGTCCTCATCCAGCAGGTTTTTCACAGGGGATGGCACGCTTTGAGTTGCATTGCTCTGGATACCCTGGCAGGTCGGTTTCAGCACCGTGGACAGCAGTGCCCTGTCAGCCGAACACAGCAGAGTGCAGTGATGGTAAGCTGCTGTCCTTCCCAATTTAGCAGCGGTTCCTGAAATCTTGTGGTGGCCATTTAGCAAGATGTCAAACCTCTCTGTTGCACGTACATCCATGTCTGGCCTGAGTCCTTTCAGAGCACTTGTCACGACTTGGAGATTCCTGTGATGGTCATAGTTTTTCTTGGACGTGAAGAAAGTAAAATTGACATTTCCTAAATCGTGGAATACAGTCCCGCCCCCACTGCGTCGCCTGGCGAGCGGAATCCCTTTCTGTCTCATGACCTGAAGGTTGCACTCTTGCCACGGGTTCTGATGTCTCCCTATCACCACCACTGGGGCATTACTCCATAACAAGAGCATTTTTGGAGGTCAACATGATCGTGTATCCAGTCCTCCAATGCTAAGTTTTCAAATATGTCTGTTGACAAAGATTTGAGAATAAATCCTGATTTACCAGTCTCGTCAATGACAGCTGACAATGTGCTCTTGGCTCGAGCCGATCGAAAACAGGCTTGGGATTGTGCGCACAAATTCGAGAATGTTCTTCAAATCATCGCGCCTCTATCTGTCGTTTCTTCTGTGCATCTAAAAATACTTTTGTGTAATGAAACTTTTCCAAATACATGAATGGAAACGTTCAGAGTGAATACGTTTTCAGAGTGAATACGTTTTCAGATCCAATTCGTTTTTACGCACATACTTCCGCTGTTCTTCCTCTTATTTTCTTAAAGGAACGGTTTATTTACAATTGTTGTAACACTGCCACCTGCTGTTCTGGTGCGATATCGACTCCCCTTTTGCTCAAGTGATTTTGGTGCTGGTTTTACAGCGCCACCCATCGGTATAATTCGTATTAGATCATAAAAGGAACAATTGTCTAGACAGAGGTTTGAGTTACGAATTAACGGTTTATTAACCCAACTTCCACACAGGCTACTGTTTGGCCGTAGCTCACGCCAAATAAATGCAATATACCCCCACAAATCAACCGTGAACTTCTCTTGTGAAGGCCAGACGTAAGAGAGAGAACACTGGCAAAACCTGGTCTTAACTTCCAAAGCTCCATTCCCCCTTCCCAACCCCCTTCCATGCCACTTCGCCAATCACCAGGATGCCCGGCATCAGAACATTCCAGGCATTCCCGTGATTGGCAGATAGCAGGTTGATTGGCATGTCGGACCCCGCGAACACTGGGGTACTGGTAAGTACAACACAACCAACTAAGAGCCTAACACATAACACACAGCTGTCTGTGCGGGTCGCTACAGTATATTGAGTCAAAAAGGATTTACTAGTTCCCGAGGGGCTGGGTTGGATTTTTAAATATAATCTTTGGCATATTTTTCTAAATCAACAAACTAACAGGTTAACACTTGCCCCTCTGCAAAAGCAGCCACGAAAGGCTCACTATATGTACTGCAGAGGGACAACAGCTAGGCTCCCACAAAACAGATTGTCAGTGCAATTTATTATAGTAGCATACTTTTTAATCCAGACAAAGGTTTAATAACTTTGATTTATTTGAAACCTGGGGTGCATTCCTTTTATTGTAAAATGGTAGCATAAATTGCATAGAACACTGCAATGCATTTAGCAATGCAGACAAATCAGTCATTCTGATGCATAATACTTTTGCATTTAGACTTGGAATTACACTAGGCTAACATTATCTCCCGCGAACATTATCTCCCGCTAACATTATCTCCTGCTAACATTATCAGCACGTGTTGTCAGTGCGTGGTGAAGTACCGGGTACGCTACGTTGTCAAGGTAATGGACGCACACTGTGAGGAAAGGGCCTTTGCTGATTGGCTTGCAAGTTTCGATCAAATCCTGACATCTGATTGGTCAGATCGTTTATCCTAAATGAAAAGCGGTTTAGGAGTCATTCAGGGTTTACAACAGCAAACCCCAGTGATTTATCCAGATAACCTCACGTAACTATTTGCTAGCTACAGCTATTTCATCCATAAAGTAAGTTGAAGATCTCTCTCTCTAAAACTTGATTTGTTTTTGTTTACATCTAATGTTTTACTTAGACAAGCAGTAGCTTTAGTCTAATTCTGTGTAAGTGTTTAGCGAGCAATCTTGGCGTAATAAAATCAGTATATCTTTCGACAATTCATGGCTAGCGTCGTTAGCAAGGTTGCTGTGATTTGGAAGACACTACTTAGCAAACTAGGAACCTTTTGGAATCCAATTCAGTGATGTTTATAATACATTCATAAATCAGTAGCTCGATTAAAATAACCTGTTCGCCAAATAAGGAACTTGAATGCAATTTTTGGTTAGCAAGGTCAAGTTTAAATATGCTCGGTTACCATGACAACGCAACTTGTTTAGAACAGTGTGTCATAAATCAGACAGTGCTGTTAGTTTTTCGTCTGTCAGCTTGATACAGACACATTTTCTCACTGTATTCATTTACATCTAATCCCCATCGCCCTTCCTGTGTCAGGCTGCAGAGGCTAGTGTGGCTGGTGTGCAGGCTGAGGAGGTGCAGCTTCACCAGTGGGTGAGGGGAGGAGAGGAGAGGGGGGAAGAGGAGAGGGGGGAAGAGGAGGTGGAGGAGCTGTCTTTGGGGAACCAGCAGGAGCCAGGCCATATTAGTACACCAGCTCAGCTGCAGGAAGAGCAGGACCAGCAGGAAGAGCAGGACCAGCAGGGCCCTACACTGGAGACAACAGAGGACCACACACAGCATGCAGAGGTAGACTTGAGACCATACTGTGTGCCTAAGAGGGGATGCGATGTGAATACTGAACACAGTGGATGAGTGAATGTCTGATTGAATCAATGCAAGATTTTGGGGGGTCTGGTTTTGTAGAGCATCATCGAAAACCTGCAGAGGAAGATCACGTCACTAGAGGGCGCTATCACCAAAGTGTCACCTGTAAGACCACCACTGATACCACAATATTGCACACTAATTCAACAAGCATAAAGAAAATAGTATAATCAATAGCCTACATTTACCATCCACCCTGGCTTCTGGGTTCTGGGCTATGTCTCAGGATAGCGAGTCGGCAGACACTGAACCAATAGAACTTGAGACCCAGCTGAACCCCACAGTAGAGCAGAATCAGGAGCAGGACCTGCAGGCCTTACTGGACCAGTTGCACCAGGAGAGAGACAGTCTGAACAGACTGGTGCAGAAGCTCAGCCTCACAGGTGAGTTACTCTGGGGCTGGACTGAGAGGAGAGAGGGTAGTGGAGAACGAGATGCCAGAATATGATGTAACATTGTTGGCTATCCTACAGAGAGAGAGCAGGTCCTGTACACAGAGCCAGGCGGCAGGGGGAAACGTGGCTCTCGTCTGGACAGCTTCTTGCGGAGCGTGGAGGAGGAGAGGGACTACTACAGACAGGAAGCAGACAGCCTGAGGAGGATGCTGAGGGGCAGGTGCTCCTGTAGCCCCTGTCGGGGGCACCTCCAGAGCCGCAGCCCCACCCGCCAGTCCCCTGTCAAGGTAAAGGAATGGCTGTCTAATATTAACTAGAAATGTAAATAGGGATTTGTTACACCATCTTCAGTGTTATAAATGTATAAATGACGCTATATATCAATTTTCAGAAATGTTGGTAAATTAGCTTTTATTCTTTAAAGAAATTATGAAAAAGATTGGTGTGTTTTTTCACTATCTAATCATGGCATGGGGTTGTTCACTGACAGACATGTATTTGTTTCAAATCTATTACTTGATGGTTTCATTGCAGAGAGACAAATAATCATATTTGTTTAGCAAAATGCTATATATCCGGCTCACTCTCAGAGAAATAAGTACTGAAAGGTTTTACACTGTCCAATGTAATACATGGTAACATTTATAATAAAGAACTGTAGAAATTATACATTTGTGACATCAATATAATAAAAAATATAAATAAAAAAATAATTCAGTAATATTAGATCTGTGAAACATTTACATTTGACATTTGAGTCATTTAGTAGATGCTCTCATCCAGAGCGACTTAAAGTAAGTGCATTCATCTTAAGGTAGCTAGGTGAGACAACCACATCACAGTCAAATATACAGGATACCAACATTCCATTCCAGCGAAACAATATAGCATTTAGCAACAAAAAAAAACATTTTCATACACATCTAAAATCTATTAATTAAACATCTGAGAACAGTAATATTTTACACACATGAAGGTACCCATAAGCCATCATTTATGATGAAAAAATTCAAATGTAAAAAATTGGTGGACATAGCATTTTGGAAATAAATATTACTTTTTCCATATTAATCAGAAAAAAATTGAATTTCTGACCAATGGCTCCTGGACTGCGAGCACTTTGTCATGATTCTAATGTAACAGCTGATGTACTCTTTTGAACTGTGGCATCATGTCTTGTCCCCTGTTCTGGGCAGGGGGGCAGCTATGATTCTGAGCTGATGAGGGTCTTGAGAGAGCGGGACGAGATGCAGAACATGCTGGATAAGAACGAGCGCCACCTGTCAGAGATCCAGGCCAACATGAAAGTTCTGACTGCCGACAGAGACAAGACCAGCATGCACTACCAGCAGGCCTGTACCATTCTTAAAGGAATAGTTAACTCCAACAAAACATATTTTGTCCGATGTTTTCTTCGCTCAGTTCCAAATGAATGGGAAATCATTTTGCTGATAGCAATCCCATTCTTCATCAGGCCCAGCAGGAGATAGCGTCGCTGCGTCGCGAGGTACTGAAATCCAAGTCGTCGCGCGCAGCTAAGAGTAGTGTCACTGTGTCAGCTCAGTGCATCCTGAAGCGAGTGGAGGCGGAGAGAGATGAGGCCAAGGTCGACCTCCACCGTATGAGCACAGAGAGGGACAGTCTGAGGGAGAGACTCAAGGTCAATATATTCACCAGATTGGACAATAATCTACTTCTGAGTGTTCCAGCGTGACCATCTATTGACTACCAATGAAAGTGTGTGTGTATCCCGCTGAGAGAAAGTGTATATGTGTGTGTTGCGTGTTGTCAGATCTCTCAGGAGACAGCCATCAGTGAGAGAGCTCATCTGGAGCAGAGGGTGGAGGACCTGCAGACAGCCATTCTCACTGTGAGTAAAGAGGAGAAAACCTCCGTAGAAACACAATGACTAGAACAGACACACTCTTTAAATGTCCTTAGTTTGAAATGGAATGTTCGTTCTGCTAATTGCATTTCATGGTGATTCCTTGCTGTAGCTGGAGCATGAGCGGGGGGACCAGAAGAGCCGTCTTGCCCTGATGAGGGAGTCCATGATGGGGCTGGAGGAGGAGGTCCACACCCTGGGCAGGAAGCTGACCGTTGCTGAGGACGAACACAGCAGGACCAGGAACGAGTGTGTCATGCTGAGGTAAGCCAGGAACCAGCACTGATGTATGAAGTCATGTGGTTGGGGATTAATTCCTGCATCAGCCACATACTGGACATGTGTGGGAACTGTTACTTCTATAGCGTCCATTTAATCCCTTTTATAGCATAATCTTATGTGTGTGCGCACACGTGTGTGTTCAGACTGTCCAACAGTGAGACACAGAACGCCCTGAGTGACAGCCAGCGCAGACTGACCTCCCGCATCGGAGAACTACAGAACTCCCAGGAGAAGAACAAACTGCTTGACGAGAAGAACGGTGAGGAGACAAGGTCTTCCTCTGTGTGTGTGTGTGTGTGTGTGTGTGTGTGTAATAACGCTATTTCAGATAACCTTACCAAACTGAGCCTTATCCGTTGTGTCAGACTCTCTACTGAGGCAGATGTCTGGTCTAAGAGAGGAGGTGAGCAGTCTACAGTCCACCATCACTGACCTGGACCAGAGGAGAGACTCCCTGCAGGAGCAGCTGGAGAACAAGACTGACCTCCTCAACTCAGCCCACAACCAGCTGGACGACAAAGTAATCCACTGAACACTTAACTACACACAGCCAATTGTACCTGCCAGCCTTCCTGCCAGCCTACCTGCCAGCCACCATGTTAAGGAAGTTGAAATGCCCACTTGGATATCACCTCATGAGATGTGACACATTGGTCTAATATCAGTGATTGAGTGATGGTCTCTTTGTTTCCATGTGTTTTCCTTCAGGAGAAAACCATCAGGAATCTGACGTTGTCCATTGAGGATCTGGAGACATCAGCAGAGTGAGTCTGAGTTGTCCAGTACCACAAAGCTTCACACAGCAGCATCAGATGCCAAGTCGCCATGCTAAGGTTCACTCCGAGACGCATACGGATTGCACCCTGTGTAAGTTAACCTCTAAACTCTGACCCCTGGCTGTGACCTCTCTGTTCCCCAGGACCGTTCGTCAAGCGCTGGAAGGGCGGGAGAGGGAGCTGGAGGCTTTGAGGAGGAGGCTGGGGGATTCGGGGGAGGAGCTGGGGGCTTTGGCCAAGGTGAAGGATTCCACCCTGAGGGAGAATGCTCAACTCCGAGAGGAACTGGACATGAGCCGCCTCAACAACCAGGTCAGATACAGCACTTTCTGACCAAAACAGGAGCACAATTATTATTTTTTAACTTTGAAATGATCAACCTGTTAGTGTTCATATTATTTAGGGAGGATGGTATGTAGCCTGGTATCTGTCTCTGTTCAGCTATTACATTCCCCTCCTTGTACTCTGTGTCATTTTCTAAGAGACAGGAGTGGCAAGGAGTGGAATGTTAGCTAAAAAGACTGGTTCCCAGACTAGATGCCATGGGCTCATGGTCCAGAATAGTTTTTCATCCCAGGTGATTGGTTAGGGCAAACAGTAGTAGAAAGCACTAGGACGCCATATTATTCATGATATACCAAACCTCATGGACATTATCTCTTTAGAATCTCACAAACACTTTGTAAGGCCTAGTATGTTTTGCCGTCCAGGCCCTGGAGCTGAAGTATGAGGACTCTGCCCAGGAGGTGCATGAACTGCAGAGGAAGGTACAGGACTATGTAGCTGACGTCTCCCGCATCGAGAACCTGCTGTCCACCAAGGTACCCTCTGCTGGCACTGTGAATGGATGATATTTCAATCTGTGATCTGTTAGTTATGTCTTGTCAAACTAATTATCACTAATCCAGAGTAGCTATGGCTGCGTTTACACAGGCAGCCCAATTCTGATATTTATCCCAAACATTGTCAAAAGAGCTGATCTGATTGGTCAAAATACCTATTAGTGGAAAAATAACCAGAATTGGGGTTCCAGATCAATTCCTATTTGAAAATGTGTTTTTTTTCCTTTCCTCCTTGTGCTTACTGTAAGCGGCAATCAACATTTTCAGACTGGAGTTGGGTAGGGATTGATAGCCAAGACCTTTTCACTTGCACTGTTTCATTGTGGAGCTAAACAAATATTCCAAATGTGTGTGTGTGTGTGTCCCCACCAGGAGCGGGAGTGCAGGGAGCACCAGGAGGCTCGGCGGCGTGGGTCGGCCCAGGCCGAGAGCTGGGAGGGGCAGGCGCGGCAGGCGGAGGGGAGCATCAGCGAGCTGAGGCTGGAGCTGATGACCTCAGACATGGAGAGACGCAGACTCAGGGAGAAGGTGGAGGCTCTGGAGACCAGTCTGCAGGAGGTCTGTCTAACCTCACTGTCTCTATCATTAGGGATTATCACTGGTTACACACAGGGTCATATTCATTTTGCAATGTTTTACCATGTTGTGCGTAATGAAGACAACCCTGGACTCTTACAGTTGTGTGTATCCTAGGCGTTGTCTGCAGAGCGGAGCTGCAGCAGCCAGGTGTCTCAGCTCAACAGGAGTCTGCTGCACACTGAGGAGCAGTTGAGACAGGCCCAGGGGGAACACACTGCCACTCAGACTGACCTGGAGAAGACCAGGGAGCTCTGTGCCAAACTGGACGCCAGCAAGGAGGCTGTGAGTCATGGAGGGGATGGTGTGTGTGTGTCTGGTACCTACTCATTCAAGGGTTTTTCTTTATTTGTACTATTTTCTACATTGTAGAATAATAGTGAAGACATCAAAACTATGAAATAACACATATGGAATCATATAGTAACCAAAAAAGTGTTAAAAGAATATATCAAAACATATTTTATATTTGAGATTCTTCAAATAGCCACCCTTTGCCTTGATGACATCTTTGCACACTCTTGGCATTCTCTCAACCACCTTCATCAGGTAGTCACCTGGAATGCATTTCAATTAACAGGTTAATTTGTGGAATTTATTTGAGCCAATCAGTTGTGTAGTGACAAGGTAGGGGTGGTATACAGAAGATAGCCCTAGTTGGTAAAAGATCAAGTCCATATTATAGCAAGAACAGCTCAAATAAGCAAAGAGAAATGACAGTCCATCATTACTTTAAGAAATGAAGGTCAGTCAATACGGAAAATGTCAAGAACTTTGAAAGTTTCTTCAAGTGCAGTCGCAAAAACCATCAAGCGCTATGATGAAACTGGCTCTCATGAGGACCGCCACAGGAAAGGAAGACCCTGAGTTACCTCTGCTGCAGAGGATAAGTTCATTAGAGTTGCCAGCCTCAGAAATTGTAGCCCAAATAAATGTTTCACAGAGTTCAATTTACACATCTCAACATCAACTGTTCAGAGGAGACTGTGTGAATCAGGCCTTCATGGTTGAATTGCTGCAAAGAAACCATGACTAAAGGACACCAATAAGAAGAATAGACTTCCTTGGGCCAAGAAACACGAGCAATGGACATTAGACCGGTGGAAATCTGTCCTTTGGTCCGATGAGTCCAAATTGGAGATTTTTGGTTCCAACCGCCGTGTCTTTGTGAGACGCAGTGTGGGTGAACGGATGATCTACGCATGTGTATTTCCCACCATAAAGCATGGAGGAGGAGGTGTTATTGTGTGGGGGTGCTTTGCTGGTGACACTGTCTGTGATTTATTTAGAATTCAAGGAACACTTAACCAGCATGGCTACCACAGAATTCTACAGCGATACGCCATCCCATCTAGTTTGGGCTTTGTGGGACTATCATTTGTTTTTCAACAGGATAATGACCCAACACCTCCAGGCTGTGTAAGGGCTATTTTACCAAGAAGGAGAGTGATGAAGTGCTGCATCAGATACCTGGCCTCCACAATCCCCCAACCTCAACCAAATTGAGATGGTTTGGAATGAGTTAGACCCACAGAGTGAAGGAAAAGCAGTCAACAAGTGCTCAGCATATGTGGGAACTCCTTCAAGACTGTTGGAAAAGCATTCCAGGTGAAGCTGGTTGAGAGAATGCCAAGTGTGTGCAAAGCTGTCATCAAGGTAAAGGGTTGGCTATTTGAAGAATCTCAAATATAAAATATGTTTTGATATATTTGTTTACACTTTTTGTTTACTACATGATTCCATGTGTTATTTCATAGTTTTGATGTCTTCACTATTATTCTACAATGTAGAAAATAGTAAAAAATAAAGAAAAACCCTTGAATTAGTAGGTGTTCTAAAACTTTTGAAACATGTTAATGTGTGTGTTAACAGTACACTGTGTGTGTGCTTGTAGGTCCAGTGTGAGCTGGAACTGCTCAGGAAGCAGCTGTCCAGTGAGCGTCTGAGCTTGAAAAGCCTGGAATCCATGCTGGTGTCCACCAGGGAGAAGGAGCTACACCGACAGCTCAGCTCCCAGGAGAGACACACCGAGATCCAGCTGCTCAGGGACAAACTCACCGCAGCCGACAGCAAGGCGTGAGCACTTGGTCGCTATTGGAAGGGTTTCTGATTTGTTCGGTTGCCTGTTTTGACAGCTTCCCTCTTTGTTTCTCTCCCTCTTCATCTATCCACAATTCTCTCTCTCTACATTTCTTTCTGTCGATCTCTCTCTCTCTCTCTCTCTCTCTCTCTCTCTCTCAGGAGCTCTAAGAGTAGAGAAGTGGCTACATTGAGTACTCGTTCGGCACAGCTAGAGGCTGACCTGGACATGACCAAAAGACAGCTATCTACTGAGCGGTTTGAGAGGTCTGTCTGTCTGTCTCTCCTTGCTTGTCGTAAAGGCTTGGCTTGTGCTTTACTCTCTCTCTCTCTCTCTCTCTCTCTCTCTCTCTCTCGTAGGGAGAGGGCAGTGCAGGAGCTGCGTCGTCAGGGTCTGTCGTCATCGTCATCTGGCCTGCATCCCTCCTCCCCTCACCAGCGTCGCTCCCTCAGCCCCAGCAGGCTCCTGTGGTCCACCCCAGACCACCTGACCAGAGAGAGATCCCCAGAAAGGTGGGCCCACTCCCTGAACACCTCACATTGAAAACACCACACATATATTTCTACATCTCACTGTGTGTGTGTGTGGTGTGACAGGAGCCTGGGGTTCAAGGACCTCTACGACTGAACAGATCTCCCTCAGGAGGAAAGACAACCTTCTCTCTAGTCCTCACTGTGCTATGATGTCATTCTTCAACTCAAACCCTGTGATGTCATAATCAGGACCTAATGTTCAGAACAACCCTCTTAGACCAGAAATAGTTAAGTGTTCTCAAATGTATTTATTACATTTTACAAATGAATTGACATCACTGTGTTTGGTTGTGTGTATTGATCTGTGAAATGAGTGACCATTCAGTATATTTTTGATGAAGATTTGATTGAAATGTGTTACAGCTAAAAGAGGGAAATGATGTTCTTTCATTAATGTATTCTATTTAGTAAATTGTCTTAGAAGTGCTTTAATAAAAATAATAATTTTCATACTGGTTTACTTTTCAGTCATAAGTCAGTTGAACCTTGCAGAATGGTACTGTAGGCTACATGTTCAACTGGCCACTCAGTCTCAGTCTCTCCCCCTGGGATGCTTCGTTCTCTGAATCAGAGATGGGAAACTGGTGGTCTGCACAGCCCCCCTTTTGTAGGCCCGCGGATCAATTTACAAAATATGTTATTTTGATTTATTGTTGCCAGGGTCTCAACTTACTGTTGAGAGTTAAAATAGTAGAAGGTGCAATTGTGCATCAGCAGTTTCTCTTGTTATGTCGGTGTCACGATCGTCGACAGAATTGGACCAAGGCGCAGCGTGCAGGGTTGAGTGAAACATATTTATTTAAATGCAACTCACCAAAAGAACGAACACAACGACCGTAACGCAGGTATGGCACACACAACTACTAAGTATACTGTCCCACAACAAGGTGGGGGACTAAACAACCTAAATAGGATTCCCAATTAGAGACAACGACTAACAGCTGCCTCTAATTGGGAACCCAAACCAACCAACATAGAAATACAAAACAGACCAAAACACCCCTGATCACGTCCTGA
Organism: Brachymystax lenok tsinlingensis; assembly: GCA_030435695.1. Classification (NCBI taxonomy): domain Eukaryota; kingdom Metazoa; phylum Chordata; class Actinopteri; order Salmoniformes; family Salmonidae; genus Brachymystax; species Brachymystax lenok. The sequence continues at coordinate 68,065,082 of CM059814.1, forward strand.
CCAAAACACAAATGAGCAGCCAAAAGGGCTACCTATGGCCAGGACGTGACAGTACCCCCAAAGGCTCCAACCGCGACTAAAAGTCACTGGGGGTCTCGGTGGGTCCTCGCCTTTGGCGACGGCTCCGGTGCGGGCCGTACCGGCCCAAGAAGGCGCACTGGAGGCCCGGCATGTGGAGCAAGACAGTACGTACCAGGCTGGGACGACACCCTAGAGGCCTGGTGCCTGAAGCAGGAACAGTCCGTGCCGGTCTCTCGATGCGCACGGGGGGCCTGGTGCGCGGAGCACGGACAGGACGTGCCGGGCTCTCGATGCGCACAGGGGACCTGATGCGCGGAGCAGGGACGTGCCGGGCTCTCGATGCGCACAGGGGACCTGATGCGTGGGGCAGGGACAGGACGTGCCGGGCTCTCGATGCGCACAGGGGACCTGATGCGTGGAGCAGGGACAGGCCGTGCCGGGCTCTGAAGACGCACAGGGGACCAGATGGGTGGAGCAGGGACAGGACGTGCCGGGCTCTGAAGGCGCACAGGGGACCTGGTGCGTGGAGCAGGAACAGGCCGTGCCGGGCTCTGAAGACACACAGGGAGCCTGGTGCGGGAAGCAGGAACCGGCTGTGCTGGGCTCGCGATGCGCACAGGGGACCTGGTGCGGGGAGCAGGAACAGGCTGTGCTGGGCTCGCGATGCGCACTGGGAACCTGGTGCGTGGAGCAGGAAGAGGCCGTGCTGGGCTCGCAATGCGCACTGGGAACCTGGTGCGGGGAGCAGGAACAGGCCATGCTGGGCTCTCGATGCGCACAGGGGGCCTGATGCGTGGATCAGGGATAGTCCGTAGCGGTCTCTGAACGAGCACTGGAGACACCGTGCGCTTCACTACATGACCCGGTGCCTGACCAGTGCCACGCTCACTCAGGTAAGCACGGGGAGTTGGCTCAGGTCTCCAACCTGAACCAGCCAACCTCCCCGTGTGCCCCCCAATTTTCTGGGGGGGGGCTGCCTCTCGGGCTTCCTCGCCAGCCGTGTTCCCTCGTACTTCTTCCGCTCAGCCATCGCTAACACCACACCTTCCCTGGGACGGCGATACTCCCCAGCCTTCCTCCAGGGTCCTTTTCCAGCCATGATTTCGTCCCAGGTCCAGAACTCCTGGTTCTCGCTGCTTGGTCCTTGTTTGGTGGGATATTCCGTCACGATCGTCGACAGAATTGGACCAAGGCGCAGCGTGCAGGGTTGAGTGAAACATATTTATTTAAATGCAACTCACCAAAACAAAAGAAAGAACACAACGGGTATGGGACGCACGCGACGCACGCACGCACGCACGCACGCACGCACGCACGCACGCACGCACGCACGCACGCACGCACGCACGCACGCACGCACGCCTAAGTATATACTATCCCACAACAAGGTGGGGGACTAAACAACCTAAATAGGATTCCCAATTAGAGACAACGACTAACAGCTGCCTCTAATTGGGAACCCAAACCAACCAACATAGAAATACAAAACATAGACCAAAACACCCCTGATCACGTCCTGACCAAAACACAAATGAGCAGACAAAAGGGCTACCTATGGCCAGGACATGACAGTCGGTCACTTTATAATTGGTATATTAGTCTAGCCATCTAAACTTATAGTAATCATGGTCAAATTACCGACTGGGGGCCACCATTGATATTTTTATTCACTCTCACTCAGATATCCTATTAAAAACTGCAATTATTTCTCTCCAACCTATGGCAAAATTAATAGAATTGCAGGAAATTAGCTGTAACACTGCAAATTTTTCTCTGCCCCATTGCATAATGAGCAGAATTGCATGAAATTAGCCAAGTGGTTAGAGCGATGGGCCAGTAACCGAAAGGTTGCTGGATCGAATCCCCGAGCTGATAATGTAAAAATCTGTCATTCTGCCCCTGAACAAGGCAGTTAACCCACTGTTCCTCAGTAGGCCATCATTGTAAATAAGAATTTGTTCTTAATAACTGTCTTGCCTAGATAATTAAAGGTAAAATAAAAAATAATAATATACAATTTCTAAATCTTCTCTCTGCCCAATGGCAAAATATGTAGAATAGCCTCAAACTTGCTTTAAAACTGCAACATTTTCTCTACGCCCCATGGCAAAATGTGGAGAATTGCAGGAAATTAACTAAAACGTAAATGTTTTCTCTCTGACTGCATGTGTTCGGTATGCAGACCTGCTAGCTACATGATAAGTTCAGTTTTTTCCCAGCCCCCACCCTAATTTCCCGGCCCCCACCCCAAAGTTGCCCATCCCTACTCTAAATCAGTACAGTAGGTACAGTAGGTTATATCGAAGTGCAATGACTGATGGCCATGTTTACTGTATGGCTAGACAGAAACATGATAATCCTGCAATAAACTAAACAGATAGGACAGGCACTGTACACCCAAAATGAGAGACAGCATTTACAATCATTAGGAAAGATAATGTCACAGGGGTTTGTGAAACACAAGGTGCAATCTATTTTAATATACAGTATCTATGGCATAAACAGATACTCTCACATCACACATCAATCAACAACAAAAAAAGAAGCTTGCACTGTTTCTATCCAGCATTATTTTATGACATTGTGTAATATTATGCTTCATTGGGCGTGGAAAGATGTGCTTCAGAGAGATGAAATAAGACCAATAACCAGGAAAGACATGAGAACAAAGCCACCTTCAGGCTAAAAATTGGAAAACCCTGAATAGAGAAGGAGAACGGAAAGAGAGAGCGAGAGAGACAGAGAGCAGTGAAGACACAGTGGTGTGTACCAGCTAGTTATACTTGTGGGGGTGTTCTGTAGAAATTAGTATTGGTGTGTGTGTAGTTTCATGGTGTGACTAGCAGTGTGCCAGGTGTGTTCATGTCATAACACTCCTGTCTGTCTCAGAAGTAGATTGGGTAGGCTGAATGGCTGCGTCCTGCCCAAGGTAATGACTATCCAAAGGTTGCTGCCAGGCTGCTGCCTGACTACAGGATGCAGGAGAGCAGAGTTTCTAGTCCCCAAGTTTTCTGAGCAATTTTTTTATTTTATTTATTTTATTGTTAATTTGGAAATATGTTACAAAAAATCCTATGCATGATAGAGATACACAGTGTATGTGATCATATAGACATGTAAACAAGGGTTGAAATTATTATGTTTTAGTCAAATATTAGAACTGTTTGGGCTTCTTGCAGCCAATCTGCAGTCTACAAATTATTTGTAATTATGTTCCGGCCCTCTGACCGTCCGCTCAAGAAACAATCGTCCCGAGGCTGAATCTAGTTGATGATGTCTGTCTATTCTAGCGGGTCTCTAGAATGGCAGAAATCATCTACATAGAAATATAAAGAGTAGAATGGATATCAATGGGATTTTTTCAACTACAAGACCATGGTACTGGCCTACCGAGCAGCAAGAGGAACTGCCCCTCCCTACCTTCAGGCTATGCTCAAAACCTTACACCCCAGAGTCCCTGCCCATCTTCCGAAAACATCTAAAACTATACCTCTTCAAAGAGTATCTTAAATAATCCCACCCCATCGTGAATTAACACTCACACTTTTTCCCTCAAACTAGTTCTGACTTTGCTGATAGCTACTTTACGGAGGAAAAAATGCACTTATTATGACTGTGATGTGTGGTTGTCCCACCTAGCTATCTTACAATGAATGCACTAACTGTAAGTCGCTCTGGATAAGAGTGTCTGCTAAATGACTCAAATGTAACATATAAAAACGACAATGGTGTTCCCATTGTAGTGGATCAACAGAAGTTCCCATGAATTGTTCAATGTATGAGAAGAACACTGAGAAAAGCACTGAACTCTGAGAGGTGAATGTGAAAAGCTTTGAAATGGGAAGATACTGTACCTTGCAATACCTTAACTTGGAATTCACCCCATATTCTTCATCAATATGGAAGAAAGAAGTGGGTCTCAGTAAGGAGAGTTAATATTCGAACAGATGCTAGCTAGTCTCTCCCTTGCCCCACCACTCATCTGGAAACCATGACAGCGAGGTTCATGTTTACACAAGCCTTCTTTGTTGCAGAGCAACACTCAAGACATTGGACATTTCTAGCTCTGGTAGTCGATGTTTGCTGGGCTGAGGTGTGCAGGTTCCTCCTTTGCCTGTACAGGCAACATAAGGCCACACTCTTAGAGATATTATTATGACATGTTTATACAATGATTTTCCGAAGGCCAGTCCTGAAAGCACACTTTGTCCAGGGAGGGAGTGGAGGTAGTGGTGTCAGGAAGGTGAGCTGTCTGACTCCTAACCGTTGATTGGGTGGGTGGGACTGCCTGGGCTGCTTTTGTAAGGACCGGGGCTAATGTTTCACTCAGGTAACAGTGTACTTGAATTGGAGTAGTCAGAATCATGTTAGATAACACACAGGCCACAGGATTAAACAGTCAAGTACACAGAGGGGTGAAAACGTCACTGTTTGTAGTGTCTTGTCTGTCAAGCCTATAGAAACCGGGTTAGCCCAGGAGGCTATAAGGTAGACCCAAAGCCTACACCGGGTCACTAATTACAACTTATGAGAAAAGTGACTTATTCCCTCTAACTATGAACTCTTTATGAACACATGCTGAGATACGTAACTGCATTCAGGTATTCAAATGCTTTTGAATGGGAGTACTTAGGAAATGTCTTTACATTTAGACATTTGCCGAAGACCCTAAAAGGTCTAGGGGGGATAAATGAACACATTTGTTCTCTGTACACAGTTCATTTAAGACAGCTTTCCACTGATTGCCACTCCTGTCACTGATCCTATGAACACTACCCTTGCAGCGCCACTCTCTCTCTCTCTCTCTCTCTCTCCACTCCCTCTTTCCCTTTCTGTCCCATCACCTCTCTCCTATCACCTCTCATTCTCTCGTTCCCTTCATTTGCAGATGGCGGTGGAGTGAGGTGGCTGAGGGCTAGTATGTGTGTGAGTGCGTGGAAGGACACATCCTCCCCTTGGAGAGAAAGAGAGAGAGGAGCTGCTCTCCAGTAACAGGGTAAGACAATTCCACCTGACTGAACTTGACTCTTACTGTAAATTAACTAGAAGCCACCCACAAACAGTTGTATCTGTTGATAAAAACGATAATTTGCCACGTGATCTTCCATGCTGTTGTACAGTATTTCAACTGGTTCTTGTTCCATAACCCTTGAACGTTTAACTACAATGTGTTGAGCACGAGTTCTGCATTCCTAAATGGGATTAACTGATAAGAATCAAATCGTGTCTGACGACCTCAACAACAACAACTGTTATGATCTTGGGAGGTTTTTCCAGGTAAAAGAGGACGTGCTAGGGTTTTGAAAACTTCAGATTCTGTGTGATTATTCCACTGCCAAAACAGAAGCCTACAGATATGCTTCAAAGCAAACCCACTATGCACTCATCCAGCAAGAAGGATGACTGCCATTACAGTGTTTGCCTTTCCTAAGTTATCCTTCATTGTCATCTAATAAAACTGCCTTTGGTAAACAACACTGCTCTGTATATGAAGCATAATGCTGGTTGTGAATAGGATCAGAGTAATCGCTGATCATTCACTGGACAATCAGATTTCATAACGCCTGTTTGGTTAAAATACCTTTATTAAAGTGAGAGCACAAAATCATTGAGTTCTGGTTCATATTGCTTTATTCTAGTACACAGAGATAGATTATAGGGGGTAGCTCTCTGCCTTAGTCCCTCCATTATCAACAGGTACTATTCCATGTGTTCACTGCACTGCTGTGGTGTGTGGAGACTTGCTGAAAGTGTCAAGTCCCCGGGCTTGTGTTGTTTGGCTCATTGAGGAGTCCCTTGGCTCTCATTGTGCAGTGCTGTTACGTAGGACTTATCAGTCACACTTCTTTTTTTAGAGGCTTTTTCCAGGGAGGGACCATGTTGGTGCCTGGATTCTATTTACTTACATGGTAAGTAAGCAATAGTGGGGGCTGCTGAGGGGAGGACGGCTCATAATAATGGCTGGAACAGAGCGAATGGAATGGTATCAAACACATAGAAACCATGTGTTTGGTGTATTTGATACCATTCCACCCATTCCACTCCAGCCATTACCACAATCATGTCCTCCCCAGTTAAGGTGCCACCAGCCTCCTGTGGTAAGCAGGTCATAAGCTGTTAAGATATTCTATACTTTAAACTTATAAAAGAATTTACATAAATGTATGTATTTCTTTGTTTATTGTTCTTTATAGCCATTTCCAGTTAATAATTCCCTCATTGCCTACAGCCGAAATCTATTTCTATTCAAATGGCCCGATTCATTTACACTCCGGAAGCATTTAATCAGATTATTTTATTGTATGCGTGGCGCTGTAAAAAGTAGATGATTTATCTATACAGTAGCTCAGCTGTGGGGTTCCATTAATGCCTTGGGGGGACAGCCTGCCATGCTGACGTCACTACAGGCACTCGAGCACCTGAGGTGTCGCAGCCGCTGGTGTGTGTGTGTGAGGTCTAAAAGGTTACACAAGTTCATCATCTCATTAACAGTAATACACAGACTTATCCTCGCCAGATCCACAGATAGACAGAGCCATGGATAGCCAGCCATCATATACAGTCTCTTGGCTTGATTTAGAATCTCAATGGACACCATGCTGACACTAAAAGTTACACCTGAGACATTGACACTTGACCACCCACTAGTTACAATGCAAATTATAACATTTTAATCAAGGAGGATAGTTAGCTGAACTCTATAGCTCTTAAAGGCTCTGTGACTCTTCTACCACAGAGTGCATACGTAGTATACAGATGCCGTATCTTAATTTGAGCCAGTTAAAACAGCATGAATATAATCCTGCAGCAACAGGAAATGTGAATTGTAATGTGGATAATAATTAATGAATATGTTTTGTAGGGGTTGATACATTTATCATTTGGGCAAATTGAGTCTGACATTTTAAAGTGGAAATTACAATTCCTTCAACAACAGGATGATCAAATTAAGATACGCGGAAATTACAATTCCTTCAACAACAGGATGATCAAATTAAGATATGGCATCTGTACTGTGCTGTTTGTAGCCAGCTGGATCAGGACTGGCCAGCCAGCTTCAGTAATATCCTGAAGCTGCAGGATAGGATTTCACCAGAGACAGTACCCCTGCTGTTCCCTATTGTTGGGCTTGTTCTCTGCAGATATCCATTCTGCTGGGCACCAGGGTTCAAGGCCTGGTTGCTGTGTGTGGTTCAGTAGTTGGGTTGCTCAGTGAGCTGCACCGACCTTTAGTCTTCTACTCTGCAGGGAGATTATGTTCCAGATGACAAGTAGATGCAGAGCAGGATTGCTGTATTAGACAGGGTTGCTTTATTAGACAGGGTTGCTGTATTAGACAGGGTTTCTGTATTAGACTGGGTTGCTGTATTAGACAGGGTTGCTGTATTAGACTGGGTTGCTGTATTAGACAGGGTTGCTGTATTAGACTGGGTTGCTGTATTAGACTGGGTTGCTGAATTAGACTGGGTTGCTGTATTAAACAGGGTTGCTGTATTAGACAGGGTTGCTGTATTAGACTGGGTTGCTGTATTAAACAGGGTTAATGTATTAGACTGGGTTTCTGTATTATACAGGTTTGCTGTATTAGACTGGGTTGCTGTATTAGACATGGTTGATGTATTAGACAGGGTTGCTGTATTAGACTGGGTTGCTATATTAGACAGGGTTGCTCTATTAAACAGGGTTGATGTATTAGACTGGGTTGCTGTATTAGACAGAGTTGCCGTATTAGACAGGGTTGCCGTATTAGACAGGGTTGCCGTATTAGACTGGGTTGCCGTATTAGACTGGGTTGCCGTATCAGACAGGGTTGCCGTATTAGACTGGGTTGCTGTATTAGACAGGGTTGCTGTATTAGACAGGGTTGCTGTATTAGACAGGGTTGCTGTATTAGACTGGGTTGCTGTATTAGACAGGGTTGCTGTATTAGACTGGGTTGCTGTATTAGACAGGGTTGCTGTATTAGACTGGGTTGCTGTATTAGACTGGGTTGCTGTATTAAACAGGGTTGCTGTATTAGACAAGGTTGCTGTATTAGACTGGGTTGCTGTATTAAACAGGGTTGATGTATTAGACTGGGTTGCTGTATTATACAGGTTTGCTGTATTAGACTGGGTTGCTGTAATAGACAGGGTTGCTGTATTAGACAGGGTTGCTGTATTAGACAGGGTTGCTGTATTAGACAGGGTTGCTTTATTAGACAGGTTTGCTGTATTAGACAGGGTTGCTGTATTAGACAGGGTTGCTGTATTAGACAGGGTTTCTGTATTAGACTGGGTTGCTGTATTAGACAGGGTTGCTGTATTAGACTGGGTTGCTGTATTAGACAGGGTTGCTGTATTAGACTGGGTTGCTGTATTAGACTGGGTTGCTGTATTAAACAGGGTTGCTGTATTAGACAGGGTTGCTGTATTAGACTGGGTTGCTGTATTAAACAGGGTTGATGTATTAGACTGGGTTGCTGTATTATACAGGTTTGCTGTATTAGACTGGGTTGCTGTATTAGACAGGGTTGCTGTAATAGACAGGGTTGCTGTATTAGACAGGGTTGCTTTATTAGACAGGTTTGCTGTATTAGACAGGTTTGCTGTATTAGACAGGGTTGCTGTATTAGACAGGGTTTCTGTATTAGACTGGGTTGCTGTATTAGACAGGGTTGCTGTATTAGACTGGGTTGCTGTATTAGACAGGGTTGCTGTATTAGACTGGGTTGCTGTATTAGACTGGGTTGCTGTATTAAACAGGGTTGCTGTATTAGACAAGGTTGCTGTATTAGACTGGGTTGCTGTATTAAACAGGGTTGATGTATTAGACTGGGTTGCTGTATTATACAGGTTTGCTGTATTAGACTGGGTTGCTGTATTAGACATGGTTGATGTATTAGACAGGGTTGCTGTATTAGACTGGGTTGCTATATTAGACAGGGTTGCTCTATTAAACAGGGTTGATGTATTAGACTGGGTTGCTGTATTAGACAGGGTTGCCGTATTAGACAGGGTTGCCGTATTAGACTGGGTTGCCGTATCAGACAGGGTTGCCGTATTAGACAGGGTTGCCATATTAGACTGGGTTGCTGTATTAGACAGGGTTGCTGTATTAGACAGGGTTGCTGTATTAGACTGGGTTGCTGTATTAGACTGGGTTGCTGTATTATACAGGTTTGCCTTATTAGACTGGGTTGCTGTATAAGACATGGTTGATGTATTAGACAGGGTTGCTGTATTAGACTGGGTTGCTATATTAGACAGGGTTGCTCTATTAAACAGGGTTGCTGTATTAGACTGGGTTGCTGTATTAGACTGGGTTGCTGTATTAAACAGGGTTGCTGTATTAGACAAGGTTGCTGTATTAGACTGGGTTGCTGTATTAAACAGGGTTGATGTATTAGACTGGGTTGCTGTATTATACAGGTTTGCTGTATTAGACTGGGTTGCTGTATAAGACATGGTTGATGTATTAGACAGGGTTGCTGTATTAGACTGGGTTGCTATATTAGACAGGGTTGCTCTATTAAACAGGGTTGATGTATTAGACAGGGTTGCCGTATTAGACAGGGTTGCCGTATTAGACAGGGTTGCCGTATTAGACTGGGTTGCCGTATTAGACTGGGTTGCCGTATTAGACTGGGTTGCCGTATTAGACTGGGTTGTCAGACAGACAGGGTTGCCGTATTAGACAGGGTTGCCGTATTAGACATGGTTGATGTATTAGACAGGGTTGATGTATTAGACAGGGTTGCTGTATTAGACAGGGTTGCTGTATTAGACTGGGTTGCTGTATTAAACAGGGTTGATGTATTAGACTGGGTTGCTGTATTATACAGGTTTGCTGTATTAGACTGCGTTGCTGTATTAGACATGGTTGATGTATTAGACAGGGTTGCTATATTAGACAGGGTTGCTATATTAGACAGGGTTGCTGTATTAAACAGGGTTGATGTATTAGACTGGGTTGCTGTATTAGACAGGGTTGCTGTTTTAGACCGGATTGCTGTATTAGACAGGGTTGCTGTATTAGATAGGGTTGCTGTATTAGACTGGGTTGCTGTATTAGACTGGGTTGCTGTATTAGACAGGGTTGCTGTATTAGACAGGGTTGCTGTATTAGACAGGGTTGCTGTATTAGACTGGGTTGCTGTATTAGACAGGGTTGCTGTATTAGACAGGGTTGCTGTATTAGACAGGGTTGCTGTATTAGACTGGGTTGCTGTATTAGACTGGGTTGCTGTATTAGACATGGTTGATGTATTAGACAGGGTTGCTGTATTAGACTGGGTTGCTGTATTAGACAGGGTTGCTGTATTAGACAGGGTTTCTGTATTAGACTGGGTTTCTGTATTAGACAGGGTTGCTGTATTAGACTGGGTTGCTGTATTAGACAGGGTTGCTGTATTAGACTGGGTTGCTGTATTAGACTGGGTTGCTGTATTAAACAGGGTTGCTGTATTAGACAAGGTTGCTGTATTAGACTGGGTTGCTGTATTAAACAGGGTTGATGTATTAGACTGGGTTGCTGTATTATACAGGTTTGCTGTATTAGACTGGGTTGCTGTATTAGACAGGGTTGCTGTATTAGACAGGGTTGCTTTATTAGACAGGTTTGCTGTATTAGACAGGGTTGCTGTATTAGACAGGGTTTCTGTATTAGACAGGGTTGCTGTATTAGACTGGGTTGCTGTATTAGACTGGGTTGCTGTATTAGACAGGGTTGCTGTATTAGACTGGGTTGCTGTATTAGACTGGGTTGCTGTATTAAACAGGGTTGCTGTATTAGACAAGGTTGCTGTATTAGACTGGGTTGCTGTATTAAACAGGGTTGATGTATTAGACTGGGTTGCTGTATTATACAGGTTTGCTGTATTAGACTGGGTTGCTGTATTAGACATGGTTGATGTATTAGACAGGGTTGCTGTATTAGACTGGGTTGCTATATTAGACAGGGTTGCTCTATTAAACAGGGTTGATGTATTAGACTGGGTTGCTGTATTAGACAGGGTTGCCAGACAGACAGGGTTGCCGTATTAGACTGGGTTGCCGTATCAGACAGGGTTGCCGTATTAGACAGGGTTGCCATATTAGACTGGGTTGCTGTATTAGACAGGGTTGCTGTATTAGACAGGGTTGCTGTATTAGACTGGGTTGCTGTATTAGACTGGGTTGCTGTATTATACAGCTTTGCCTTATTAGACTGGGTTGCTGTATAAGACATGGTTGATGTATTAGACAGGGTTGCTGTATTAGACTGGGTTGCTATATTAGACAGGGTTGCTCTATTAAACAGGGTTGCTGTATTAGACTGGGTTGCTGTATTAGACTGGGTTGCTGTATTAGACTGGGTTGCTGTATTAAACAGGGTTGCTGTATTAGACAAGGTTGCTGTATTAGACTGGGTTGCTGTATTAAACAGGGTTGATGTATTAGACTGGGTTGCTGTATTATACAGGTTTGCTGTATTAGACTGGGTTGCTGTATAAGACATGGTTGATGTATTAGACAGGGTTGCTGTATTAGACTGGGTTGCTATATTAGACAGGGTTGCTCTATTAAACAGGGTTGATGTATTAGACAGGGTTGCCGTATTAGACAGGGTTGCCGTATTAGACTGGGTTGCCGTATTAGACTGGGTTGCCGTATTAGACAGGGTTGCCGTATTAGACAGGGTTGCCGTATTAAACAGGGTTGATGTATTAGACTGGGTTGCTGTATTAGACAGGGTTGCTGTTTTAGACCGGATTGCTGTATTAGACAGGGTTGCTGTATTAGATAGGGTTGCTGTATTAGACTGGGTTGCTGTATTAGACTGGGTTGCTATATTAGACAGGGTTGCTGTATTAGACAGGGTTGCTGTATTAGACAGGGTTGCTGTATTAGACTGGGTTGCTGTATTAGACTGGGTTGCTGTATTAGACTGGGTTGCTGTATTATACAGGTTTGCCTTATTAGACTGGGTTGCTGTATAAGACATGGTTGATGTATTAGACAGGGTTGCTGTATTAGACTGGGTTGCTATATTAGACAGGGTTGCTCTATTAAACAGGGTTGCTGTATTAGACTGGGTTGCTGTATTAAACAGGGTTGCTGTATTAGACAAGGTTGCTGTATTAGACTGGGTTGCTGTATTAAACAGGGTTGATGTATTAGACTGGGTTGCTGTATTATACAGGTTTGCTGTATTAGACTGGGTTGCTGTATAAGACATGGTTGATGTATTAGACAGGGTTGCTGTATTAGACTGGGTTGCTATATTAGACAGGGTTGCTCTATTAAACAGGGTTGATGTATTAGACAGGGTTGCCGTGATAGACAGGGTTGCCGTATTAGACAGGGTTGCCGTATTAGACTGGGTTGCCGACAGACTGGGTTGCCGTGACAGACTGGGTTGCCGTATTAGACTGGGTTGTCAGACAGACAGGGTTGCCGTATTAGACAGGGTTGCCGTATTAGACATGGTTGATGTATTAGACAGGGTTGATGTATTAGACAGGGTTGCTGTATTAGACAGGGTTGCTGTATTAGACTGGGTTGCTGTATTAAACAGGGTTGATGTATTAGACTGGGTTGCTGTATTATACAGGTTTGCTGTATTAGACTGCGTTGCTGTATTAGACATGGTTGATGTATTAGACAGGGTTGCTATATTAGACAGGGTTGCTATATTAGACAGGGTTGCTGTATTAAACAGGGTTGATGTATTAGACTGGGTTGCTGTATTAGACAGGGTTGCTGTTTTAGACCGGATTGCTGTATTAGACAGGGTTGCTGTATTAGATAGGGTTGCTGTATTAGACTGGGTTGCTGTATTAGACTGGGTTGCTGTATTAGACAGGGTTGCTGTATTAGACAGGGTTGCTGTATTAGACAGGGTTGCTGTATTAGACTGGGTTGCTGTATTAGACTGGGTTGCTGTATTAGACATGGTTGATGTATTAGACAGGGTTGCTGTATTAGACTGGGTTGCTGTATTAGACAGGGTTGCTGTATTAGACAGGGTTTCTGTATTAGACTGGGTTTCTGTATTAGACAGGGTTGCTGTATTAGACTGGGTTGCTGTATTAGACAGGGTTGCTGTATTAGACTGGGTTGCTGTATTAGACTGGGTTGCTGTATTAAACAGGGTTGCTGTATTAGACAAGGTTGCTGTATTAGACTGGGTTGCTGTATTAAACAGGGTTGATGTATTAGACTGGGTTGCTGTATTATACAGGTTTGCTGTATTAGACTGGGTTGCTGTATTAGACAGGGTTGCTGTATTAGACAGGGTTGCTTTATTAGACAGGTTTGCTGTATTAGACAGGGTTGCTGTATTAGACAGGGTTTCTGTATTAGACAGGGTTGCTGTATTAGACTGGGTTGCTGTATTAGACTGGGTTGCTGTATTAGACAGGGTTGCTGTATTAGACTGGGTTGCTGTATTAGACTGGGTTGCTGTATTAAACAGGGTTGCTGTATTAGACAAGGTTGCTGTATTAGACTGGGTTGCTGTATTAAACAGGGTTGATGTATTAGACTGGGTTGCTGTATTATACAGGTTTGCTGTATTAGACTGGGTTGCTGTATTAGACATGGTTGATGTATTAGACAGGGTTGCTGTATTAGACTGGGTTGCTATATTAGACAGGGTTGCTCTATTAAACAGGGTTGATGTATTAGACTGGGTTGCTGTATTAGACAGGGTTGCTGTTATAGACAGGGTTGCCGTATTAGACTGGGTTGTCAGACAGACAGGGTTGTCAGACAGACAGGGTTGCCATATTAGACTGGGTTGCTGTATTAGACAGGGTTGCTGTATTAGACAGGGTTGCTGTATTAGACTGGGTTGCTGTATTAGACTGGGTTGCTGTATTATACAGCTTTGCCTTATTAGACTGGGTTGCTGTATAAGACATGGTTGATGTATTAGACAGGGTTGCTGTATTAGACTGGGTTGCTATATTAGACAGGGTTGCTCTATTAAACAGGGTTGCTGTATTAGACTGGGTTGCTGTATTAGACTGGGTTGCTGTATTAGACTGGGTTGCTGTATTAAACAGGGTTGCTGTATTAGACAAGGTTGCTGTATTAGACTGGGTTGCTGTATTAAACAGGGTTGATGTATTAGACTGGGTTGCTGTATTATACAGGTTTGCTGTATTAGACTGGGTTGCTGTATAAGACATGGTTGATGTATTAGACAGGGTTGCTGTATTAGACTGGGTTGCTATATTAGACAGGGTTGCTCTATTAAACAGGGTTGATGTATTAGACAGGGTTGCCGTATTAGACAGGGTTGCCGTATTAGACTGGGTTGCCGTATTAGACTGGGTTGCCGTATTAGACAGGGTTGCCGTATTAGACAGGGTTGCCGTATTAAACAGGGTTGATGTATTAGACTGGGTTGCTGTATTAGACAGGGTTGCTGTTTTAGACCGGATTGCTGTATTAGACAGGGTTGCTGTATTAGATAGGGTTGCTGTATTAGACTGGGTTGCTGTATTAGACTGGGTTGCTATATTAGACAGGGTTGCTGTATTAGACAGGGTTGCTGTATTAGACAGGGTTGCTGTATTAGACAGGGTTGCTGTATTAGACTGGGTTGCTGTATTAGACAGGGTTGCTGTATTAGACAGGGTTGCTGTATTAGACTGGGTTGCTGTATTAGACAGGGTTGCTGTATTAGACTGGGTTGCTGTATTAGACATGGTTGATGTATTAGACAGGGTTGCTGTATTAGACTGGGTTGCTGTATTAGACAGGGTTGCTGTATTAGACAGGGTTGATGTATTAGACAGGGTTGCTGTATTAGACAGGGTTGCTGTATTAAACAGCGTTGCTGTATTAGACTGGGTTGCTGTATTAGACAGGGTTGCTGTATTAGACAGGGTTGCTGTATTAGACAGGGTTGCTGTATTAGACAGGGTTGATGTATTAGACAGGGTTGCTGTATTAGACAGGGTTGCTGTATTAAACAGGGTTGCTGTATTAGACTGGGTTGCTGTATGAGACTGGGTTGCTGCATTGGGTTTGGTGGCTGGGTTCAGTGCACTAACCCAGTCTTCTCCCTGAGTTCTCCTGCTTGTATACGTCTTGGAGAAATATGGATTGGGGGAGTTTGGGCGTGCTTAGATCCTTGGTGAACCCCTGGTTTTCTTTCAGACATTGTGTGAAAGAGCTGTGCGTGTGTGTGTGTGTGTGTGTGTGTGTGTGTGTGTGTGTGTTCGTGTGTGTGTAAGCATGATGAGTCTGGGAAAGGTTGAACTCAGGTCGTGTTTAATTTGTCTCCTTGTTATTTAATGTCACGTCATCAGTGGACTGCTAGGCAACTCCTATTCAGGTCCAGGCACAAAGTCAACACAGGAGCTGAAAGCCTCTTGTCTGGTCCGCTTGTTCTAATCAAACGCTCCATAATATCTGCTGAAAGAGAAATACTGTTGAATCTAATAGGAGCTGCTGACACAATATCCCTGAACTGGCAAACTTGACTTGAGAAAATGTTACATCAAATGAAAAGCGCTTATTTATTAACTATAAATAGCTAGAACAATGACAATAGCAAAGCTAATATCTAACGCCTGATAAGAAGTATACCATTTATCAGGTTTGTTAGGTTTCATAAACGTTGCCTTAGTTTAGAGGTGTTATCAGCTCGTTCAAGGAAAAGAGTGTGTGAAACTATTTATTATCAATGAAGGGTCTTTATCTCTGGAAAGACAAAGTCATTTACTGGTATGTTGTCTGGATAATCAAATGTGCTATTATTAAATATTAAATAAATAAAAAACAAATACATCTGTTATTAAAATAGGACAACTCCAAAATCTGTTGGCAGACAATGTTTAAAAATATATATATATTTTTTTTATGGGTTTTTAATATTTTTGACAGTAGTGCAGGAAATGTATAAGGAGACAGCTAGTAGGGGCATAGACAGAGGGGGCCGAGACAGGGCTCCAACCCACATCGCCAGGGGGGCATAGACAGAGGGTGGTCGAGACAGGGCTCCAACCCACATCGCCAGGGGGGCATAGACAGAGGGTGGCCGAGACAGGGCTCCAACCTACATCCCCAGGGGGGCATAGACAGAGGGTGGTCGAGACAGGGCTCCAACCCACATCGCCAGGGGGGCATAGACAGAGGGTGGTCGAGACAGGGTTCCAACCCACATCCCCAGGTGGGCATAGACAGAGGGTGGTCGAGACAGGGCTCCAACCCACATCGCCAGGGGGGCATAGACAGAGGGTGGTCGAGACAGGGCTCCAACCCACATCCCCAGGGGGGCATAGACAGAGGGGGCCGAGACAGGGCTCCAACCCACATCGCCAATTTGATTTGATTTGATTTGGGTATAGAGAGGTATATTTGGCAGTGTGTGTACAGTACCAATACTCAGGCAGTAAGACTGACGCCAGTCCTGAAAGCACACTTTGTCCAGGGAGGGAGTGGTGTGATAGAGGTGAGCTGTAACCTGCAGTCTACTGGCTCCTGAATGGCTCACAGGAATAGCCATTGTTCAAACAGAACCCTCTGGCGTTGCTAAATACGATGTCGTTGAATGGTTTTTGTCTTGCCCTGTCTCTCTTCCTAGGTAAGAGCAGCTAACTCCAGTCTCCTGTCATGGATACTAACGCTGGGGAAGTGGAGGACTCAGGAGAAGAGCTTACAGGTAGAACACCTGTCTTCTTTCTTTTTAAATGATTGACATGCCTAAACCAATGGAAACAGACATACGTAGCTGGCAAATCATTCATTTCCCATACACCATTCATACACAGTGCGTTATGCAATGCAAACAGGAATGAACTTCACAGCATAAAATCTCATGTCTGACTCTGCAAGCAAAGCCAAATGTAGGACAGTAACTTGGTAGTGGTTTCAGGGAGGAAGAAGTCTCGGTTCAAGCTGCTGAAGAGTCGTCTGTTTGGCCGTCTGAAGAGGAAGGAGACTGAAGGACTGATGAAGCAGAGCCAGTCCGCCAGTGATGTCACTGCTGATGTCATAGCTCCGGGGGACAACGACTCAGAGGATGACTGTTTGTAAGCGTCTGACCTCTTTCACTCACTGGAAATAGTACCATATCAAGTTGATCAAGTTATCAAGGTTAATGTAGTAAACATATTTTTGACCTGTGTCACTTACAGGGGCGGTCCAAATACACTGGGGTCCAGAGCTCTGTCACATGACAGCATCTTCCTGGCTGACCAATCACAGAGCTCCTCTGAGCCGACGAGGGTTCTGTCTCAGGAGAACGTACACGGCAGGATACAAGAACTGCAGGTGAATCCATAGGTGGAAGGGTCCTTATAGTCTAATCTACTATTGTGATTGGTCCCGGAGTGTACTCATCACACATGCACTGTTTCTGATTGGGCAGCTGAAACTGCAGCAGCAGAACATGCGTCTGGGCCCTCCCCCCTTGCTGATCCCTGGAAAGAGAATGGAAGATTCCGGAGCCACCTCTGAGGATGATGGTTTGCCCCAGAGCCCTCCAGAGATCTTGTTCCATGACAGAACAGAACGGGGGCCTTCCTACAAGGTGATTGGGGCTGATCACATTACACTGCACACACAATTGATTTAACTTGTATTTATCCAGAATAGTCTCATTGAGATAACATCGATTTTTAGAGAACAAACCTTGCTGTAGTAAGTAGAGTCTGTTGGTACACTTGCAAACAAAACACAATGTAATCATCATCATTATCATCATCATTCTTCATTACTCTTCCACCACCTTGTGTGACTGACTGATTGACTCCTCTCCCTCCATTCCATCCCCAGTTCCCTGACACTCACAGGCACCATAGCTCTCTGAGTTTAGCAGGGACAGGAAGTGAGGAGGAGGAGCAGGTGATACAACTTCCTGTCTGCATTACACAACATCCCACATTCACATACTGATCATCCTAACAACATTCACCGAAAACATGTTTGTTGGGTCCATTTCAGTTGTTAATGTGCTTTTCTACTTTCTCCTCAGTGCCTCTCCCAGCCCTCCTCCCGTCCTCTCTCCCCGAATCATGCTTCCCCCTGTAATCCGGAGCCCTCCTCTGCAGTGGACTTCACGAGCCCAGCCCAGTACACTCCTAGCCTGGACAGCTCTGCCGCCCGTCACCGCATGTCTGTCAAACCCAGGAACCAGAGGGCCAGCGCCAAGGGAAGGAAAGGTCCCTGGTAAAATCTCACTGTATAGTGTAACATTAAAACACCACATAGTGGATACTGGGCAGCATTTCAATCTCTAATACTTTGATTACAGTGTAAATATAAGACCATGGTTTAACAGGCTGTTTATCTTGTCTGTATCATAACTAGAGAGCAAGCAGACTTGGCTCAGAGAGCCTGAGTGACCTGGACCCAGACCAGCCCCTGTCTGAGAGGGACGAAGAGCAGGATGGAACGGAGGACGAGGACAGAGAGGAAGAGGAGGAGAGGGAGCGACCGTTCTCTTCATCTCCAAAAGACTCTGAGGAGAAGCCCTGGCAGTCAGTACCCCCTGGTGGTCAGAAAGAGGTATTACAGAGACAAGAGTCTGAGACAGAGGGACACTTCACCACCAACCCTCTCTACCTCCAGGCTATGACCTTTCTTCTACCAGAACCCATGACCAAGACCTCCATCCTGGAGACCCCGAGCCTTCCCACTCCCTGTTCAGCAGCAGTGGTGGAGCCACAGAAGCCCCGGAACCACTCCGAGTCAAACGCCCAAGCACTCTCATCCAGGATAATTCAGACCAGGGAAGTCGGCCTGGATCTACATCTGAAAAGACCCACTCCAGGCCTCTCAGCCCTGTTTATGGATCAGATAATGTCACTTCCACCACAAATCAACTGCCCTCAAAAGAGAAGCCAGAAGAGAATATAACCCCAGCCACCTCTAACAAGGGAGACAGGTTGAGCAGAAACACACAGGGTGTGAGCCTAGCAGACACCAGCAGCTCTACACACCACTCTGCTCTACCTACCCCTGCCCCTCGCAATATAAGACAAACACAGAGACCTGCTTCTGAGAGAGAGTCTGTCAGAGAGACTACAGCAGTCCCACTGTCAGGCGATAATGAAGAAACCTCCAAATTGGACCTGGTGCAGAGGACGACAGGGCCACCTACTGACCATGAAGGCACACTGCCTAGAGCAAACAGTTTCTCCACCTCCTCCTTGAGACAGCGTTCCAAGAGCACCACTGGCAGTGCCCACACAGGGACGAGAAACGAGGAGATTAATGCAGAAGGAAAAGGAGGGGAGGGTTTGGTGGCCAAGAACCCTCATCAGGAGTCTGTCAGAAGGCAAGAGGTAAAACTAGAGCAGGCCACATTTAAAGGCCTGAAGGAAAACCAACCACAATCCTCGCCTCAGGAGAGAAAAGTACAAACAGAGGTAGAAGTAGTGGAGGAGACAGGACTGAAGGGAGGAGAGAAAAGGGATGGGCAGAGCGAGGGAAATGAGGAGAAGGAGCAGGAGAGGAGGAGTGCTTTCGGAGTGAAGCTGCGCACCACTTCTCAGTCTCTGAAGTATCGCTTGCAAAGGGACCAAGAATTCAGGGTTAAGTGTCATACTGTCTCAACAACTGCAGAACCAGTCAAAGGCGAAATTGGCACAAGTTCAAAGGTCAAGGGTGACTTGGCAAATAAGGCATTTAGGAAGGGCCTGTCACAAGTGTCTGACTGCCTCCCCTCACACACCCCTGACAGAAACAGACTCAACGAGAACCAAGGTACGTATGTCCTTTAGAACGTCGTAGATAGTTCAGCGGAGAAGTTGAGCCTCGCGTTCAACGCTCTGAGTTGTTGTGGAAATTGACCCACTATGCTGTTTACTTTCTGAATCTACGTCATATCGCTGAGTCTATATTGAATAACTATTAACTTGGACTATGCACTAACTAACTTTGCACTAACAAGGTGTTCTAGCTCACCCGGTTGCAGCTATGTCAGTCTACTGAGGGCCCTCTTCCAATAGCATGTACTCACCTCTAGGCACTGTCTTGGTTCTATCCTTAGATGATGATGATACTGACCTGGTAGTAGATGCCTTTTTAGACCCAGGTAACACATATCTACTGAACCACTGAACACTTCTCTAATAATAATACAATAGTAGTTACAGTATAATAAGCACTTCTGAATCAGAGTGGGCAATTTCCCCTCCAATCAAAACTGGATCCAGATCTGTATAATAATATGTGCCCTCTGTAATTATTGGGACAGTGAAGCATTTTTGTCTTCCTTTGGTTCTATACTCCAAAGGTTTGGATTTGAATGATACAATGATTATGAGGTTAATGTGCAGACTGTCAGCTTTAATTTGAGGGTATTTTCATCCATAGCAGGTGAACCATTTAGAAATGACTGCACATTGTGTACATAGTCCCCCCATTTTAGGGGATCAAAAGTATTGGGACGAATTCACTTCTATGTGTATTAAAGTAGTAAAATGTTTAGTATTGGGTCCCATATTCCTAACTTTCAATGACTACATAAATCTTGTGACTCTACAAATTTGCTGGATGCATACATTTGCTGCTTATTTTGGTTGTGTTTCAGATAAGTTTGTGCCCAATAGAAAGGAATGGTAAATAATGTATTGTGTCATTCTTGAGTCACTTTTATTGTAAATAAGTATAGAATGTTTTCGAAAACTTCTACATTACAGTGGATGCTACCATGATTACTGATAATCCTGAATGAATCGTGAGTAATGATGTGTAAGAAAGATACAGATGCACAAATATCATACCCACAAGACATGCTAACCTCTCACCATTAAATTTTTTGTGGGTAGGATATTTGTGCATCTGTAAGTTTCTCACTCATCATTACTGACGATTCATTCAGGATTGTCCATAATCATGGTAGCATCCACATTCATGTAGAAGTGTTTAGAAACATATTCTACTCTTATTTTCAATAAAAGTGACTCCAAAATGACACAATACATTATTTACCATTAATTTCTTTTGGGCACAAAATAATCTGAAACACAACCAAAACAAACAGATAATTTACAAATGTGTAGTCACAAGCTTGATGTAGTCATTGCGTGCTATGAATATGGGTCCAAATACTTAACTTTTTACTACTTTAATACACATATAAGTGAATTTGTCCCAATACTTTTGCTCACCTAAATGTGGGGACTATGTACAAAAAGTGCTGTAATCTCTAAACGGTTCACCCGATATGGATGAGAATACCTTGAGATTAAAGCTGACAGTCTGTACTTTAACCTCACAGTCAACGTTTGATTTCAAATCCAAACTTATGGAGTATAGAGCCAAAAGAAGAAATCATGCTTTACTGTCTCAATAATTACAGGGGCTGTTTGTAATAAGACCTCAGTTTCATCTCAATCATAATATTGCCAATATCGACCAAACCAAATGAACCACAGAATAAATGAAGATGATCTGATGAAATAATTGAGTCACAACTCCAGTCCTCAAACGCCACAGTATCTTTTAAATACACTTTAAATAAAGTTTGATTTGATTTCAATAATGTCACCCATTGTTCCTCAGACAAAGGCCCATCCTCCAGACCTGCTCTGGGGCTCCCAAGAGAGGCTGAGACCCCTGGGTCTAATGGATCAGCTGGATCAGAGCCTGTCTGGATGTCTATGGCCCGGGAAAAGACCAGGAGTCTCCAACAGCATCTCAGTCCAGAGACAGAGCCTGGGACAGGAGGGACAGGGGGACAACAATCCCTGTACACCCCATCACCACGGCCAGCTCCAACCACAGCCCCACAGCCTAGATTACAACCAACAGCTCAGCCATCAACACAACCTCCATCACAATCACAGCCAAGCACAAAAACAGCCTCGCAAAAACAAACATCACCCCTAGTGGTACAACCACCCTCTCAACCAATACCAAGCGGTAGACCAATCCTACCGGGAATGCAACTGACAGCTAAACTCAAAACATTGCCTTCAGATCAGCCTAACACACAAACAGCTTCACAACCGACACCACAAGGAACAGCTCAACAACTGACACAGCCGTCCTCCCAACCTCACATGCCAACCAGATCAACTCTACGAGGAGCGTCTGAGAGATCCTCCACGTCTCTGAAGAGAGCTGAGAAGATGCCTGTGGAGAAATGGACAGAAAGAGCGCTCTCGACTGGGACTATGGTAAATATTTGACTTTCTGCCCCCACTAGGGCCAGACGTTTTTCCTGGTCAGTTCACGTGGTGAGGAAAAACAACAGACTCAACCAGAGTAAGTCTTCATTTTGTAACTAAGATATAATATGGCCAGTTTAGTTAGTAATATGTCATCTCTGTATTTTATCTTAGGAGGAATCTAGCAGTGGTCAAATTGAGATTCACATCACAAAGCCTGAGATACCTTCTTCATCGTCATCATCACCGGGGTCACACCGGGGTCAGCCAACGTGGATGGAACTTGCCAAGAGGAAATCTCTGGCCTGGAGTGACAAGACTACGGACTAAGAGAAATGCGTGTGTGTGTGTGTGTGTGTGTGTGTGTGTGTGTGTGTGTGTGTGTGTGTGTGTGTGTGTGTGTGTGTGTGTGTGTGTGTGTGTGTGTGTGTGTGTGTGTGTGTGTGTGTGTGTGTGTGTGTGTGAGGGAGGTAAAGGGGTTCCTAAAGAGAGTAAGAAGAAGACTGAAATAAAATAATGATTTGTTGCTGACTGTATTATTTGAACCTACTGGATTCAGAGTATGAGTTTAAAACCTCTTTCCCGTTACTGTGCCTTACTCTTCTAACCATTCAATTAAAAACGACTTATATTTCATGTTGGCCAGACTGATGCTAAACTACTGCATATAACAACACTACAGCCTTAACCAAGAGGTTTGAACTTTTATGGCACAAGAGGGAATACTCTTGTCCTGTAACTTGTTGGTTGCTGGTTCAAACGCCACTTCAGTTTTTCACTGCTTTTGACATATCACTCCATGCTAAATCCCTTCTAACTACTGTCTCAAAGTGTTGTCTGGAATAAATATACTGTCAATTGTATTCTGACTATTTTGAATTGTGTGGGCTCAATCAACCATCAGTAAGCTATTATCAACCACAATGGGGCTGCCTCATCAATGGGGCCACCGTGGAATTGGTCAATAACTTCAAATTCCTTGGCGTACACATCTCAGAGAAGCTGAAATGGTCTAACCAGACGAACACCACAGTGAAGAAGGCACGACAGAGATTTTTCAATTTTAGAATGCTGAAGAAATTTGGCCTGTCCCCGAGGGCCCTCACAGTGTTCTACAGGAGCACCATCGAGAGCATACTGTCGGGCTGCATCACAGCCTGATATGGCAACTCCACCGCCGCGGACCGCAAGACTCTTCAAAGGTTGACACGTGCAGCCGAACGCACCATTAGGTGCACACTGCATGCTCTACAGAGCACCTAAACTCAGCAAAAAAAGAAATTCCTCTCACTGTCAACTTATTTTCAGCAAACTTAACATGTGTAAATATTTCTATAAACATATCAAGATTCAACAACTGAGACATAAACTGAAGTTCCACAGACATGTGACTAACAGAAATTGAATAATGTGTCCCTGAACAAAGGGGAGGGTGGGGAGGTGCAAAAGTAACAGTCAGTATCTGGTGTGGCCATGCAGTGCACATAATGCAGTGCATTTCCTCCTCATGGACTGCACCAGATTTGCCGGTTCTTGCTGTGGGATGTTACCCCACTCTTCCACCAAGGCACCTGCAAGTTCCCGGACATTTCTGGAGGGAATGGCCCTAGCCCTCACCCTCCGATCCAAAAGGTCCCAGACGTGCTCAATGGGATTGAGATCCGGACTCTTTGCTGGCCATGGCAAAACACTGACATTGCAGGAAATCACGCACAGAATGAGCAGTATGGCTGGTGGCATTGTCATGCTGGAGGGTCATGTCAGGATGAGCCTGCAGGAAGGATACCACATGAGGGAGGAGGATGTCTTCCCTGTAATGCACAGCGTTGAGATTGCCTGCAATGACTACAAGCTCAGTCCAATGATGCTGTGACACACGGCCCCAGACCATGACGGACCCTCCACCTCCAAATCGATCCCGCTCCAGAGTACAGGCCTCGATGTAACGCTCATTCCTTCGACAATAAACGCGAATCCGACCATCACCCCTGGTGAAACAAAACCACGACTCCTCAGTGAAGAGCACTATTTGCCAGTCCTGTCTGGTCCAGCGACAGTGGGTTTGTGCCCATGGGCGACGGTGGGTTTGTGCCCATGGGCGACGTTGTTGCCGATGATGTCTGGTGAGGACCTGCCTTACAACAGGCCTACAAGCCCTCAGTCCAGCCTCTCTCAGCCTATTGCGGACAGTCTGAGCACTGATGGAGGGATTGTGCGTTCCTGGTGTAACTCGGGCAGTTGTTGTTGCCATCCTGTACCTGTCCCGCAGGTGTGATGTTTGGATGTACCGATTCTGTGCAAGTGTTGTTACACATGGTCTGCCACTGTGAGGACAATCAGCTGTCCATCCTGTCTCCCTGTAGCGCTGTCTTAGGCGTCTCACAGTACGGACATTGCAATTTATTGCCCTGGCCACATCTGCAGTCCTCATGCCTCCTTGCAGCATGCCTAAGGCACGTTCATGCAGATGAGCAGGGACCCTGGGCATCTTTCTTTTTGTGTTTTTCAGAGTCAGTAGAAAGGCCTCTTTAGTGTCCTAAGTTTTCATAACTGTGACCTTAATTGCCTACCATCTGTAAGCTGTTAGTGTCTTAATGACCGTTCCACAGGAGCATGTTCATTAATTGTTTATGGTTCATTGAACAAGCATGGGAAACAGTGTTGAAACCCTTATTATCTTTGAAAGACAGGATCCTGAAAAAGGGACGTTTCTTTTTTTGTTGAGTTTACAAGACCAGGTGTCGCAGGAATGCCAAGAAGATCATCAGGGACCACAGCCACCCAAGCCATGCCCCGCTTCAATCACTCAGAAGTGGGCAGTACAGGAGCATCATGGCAAAAGCTGAAAGACTGGCCAATAGTTTCTACCCTCAGACCATCAGACTGCTGAATAGCCACCACTAGTCAGCTACCTGCACCCTGCTCCCCCCTCCCCCCTGCTACTCCACCTATGGATATTCGCCCCGCCCCCGGTACTCCACCCATCGACATTTCCTGCATGTTGGAGCTCGAAGCCTAAAATTTTCACTCACACCTGCAACCCTGTACATGTGACTAATAAACACTCTGAATCACCTATGCTATACTGCTTTCACACGCATATTAATTATACTGTCCGTTTAATTTAAAAACACATGCAAAAAAACACATGCAAAAATCCATACTTTTATTTTGGCTATGTCAGAGGGGAGTGGTGATATGTTATGATAGATTGTACTACAACAAAGCTTGTTAAATATCTTTCTGACTACAATTCCCAAGATGCAATGTTGATGCGCCTCTTGGTCACTCACCGGAAGTTTCTACGTGTTCAGTTGTCCGGAAAAGCTATTTTTTTACTGAGGAAAAGGGACTTTCTTCTATAAATAGGAGGTTCAGTAGGTACGTTAATTCCAACATTCTTATCTCAGTTTGCAACTAAACCATACATTCAGTTGTGGTCTTGGTTAACGTGCTACTAAGGCCAGCCAATTCCATGTCCATCAAAGGGTCTATGCCACAGACCTGACGTCAGCTAGCCATAGCTAGCTACTTTGTTTAGTCTAACGGTTGTCTTTTGACACTCGCTGGCACAAATTACTGTAGTTTAAACAATATTGTTGGCAGGGAAAACCACAGTTTGCCAGCTGACGTTAGCTTTCAAGAGCCATCTAGCTAGCTACTACTAGTCTGTTAGCCTGGCATGTCAACAAAGATCTGAGCACAGTATATCATATATATCTGTCGTGACTGCTGGAGAGTCTGTGTTACAGACATATCAGATGGCTAGTAAGATGTCTAAACTAAACTGCCGCAGACAGACTGACAGGATGGACAAGGAGGTAATTTAGGAAACAATCAATGTGACTGTTGCAATGCCATAATGTAATTGCATGGTAAAAGTCAATATTGTACAGGTTGTTGGATGTTGACAGAAGCTGACAGGACTGTCACCAGGTGAGGCCTATGCAGGGAGAAAGGGAAGACTGCACCTCCACTGTAAATCATATTCTGTATATCTATGGCTCTAATTTGGTCATCATGATGCTTCCTATGTTTCCCAGCACTATGTTGCCGACCACCTCGCCGCAGAACGGAAGCCTGAGTGCCCGCGATGCGGCACGCCACACAGCGGGCGCCAAGCGCTACAAATACCTGAGGAGGCTGCTGCACTTCAAAGCCATGGACTTTGAGTTTGCCGTGTGGCAGATGCTCTACCTGTTCACCTCCCCACAGAGAGTCTATCGTAACTTTCACTACAGGAAGCAGACCAAGGACCAGTGGGCCAGAGACGACCCTGCCTTCCTGGTGTTACTCAGCATCTGGCTCTGTGGTCAGTATCTTGGGTGTTTTTCACAGCAGTCGATCTATAGCAATCACCTGTCCTTTCTGAACAAGCGTGCTTTATAAAAACAAGGAGTGGGAATAGTTTGACCCCTAGAAGACCTTTTTGCAATTTAGAGAAAGTATAAAAATGCACAACCCCAACAAAGCAAAGCACCTTTAAAGCATCGTAGTGAAGCTTTGATTAGAAATGGTAAAGCAGCAACAGAAATCATGAACCAACTCAAAATAGGATGCAATAAGGCTTTCTTGTATCGGATATAACCAGCAATCAAATAGGAATGAATGTATCATTTGGAGTATTAATGCCTGGTTATGGGACCCTCTTTCCATTGACTTGGTCTCATCTCACATGTGATTAAAGCAGATCAGAGACATGAAGAGAGTTCAAGGAAATGATTTGATGATCAGGTACTCCACATGCTCAGCACTGACGAATGACTGAAATAAATTGATAGTAAGAAGATTGTGGGAGCTGTTTTGTTAGTTATTTATTTTACTGTATCTGTCTGAGACACTTAACACAGAGCTCCAGCCAGTTTTACAATGGGTAACTAGCAATAAGCTGGTGCTAAATATCTCAAACAAAAAGCATAATTTTTGGGACAAATCACTTGCTCAATGCTAAACCTAATTTGGATCTATTATTGAATAATGTGGCTATTGAGCAAGCTGAGGAGACTAAACTGCTGGGTGTAACCCTAGATAGCAAGCTGCCATGGTCAAAACATATAGACTCGGTGGTTGCTTAATTTGGAAGAGGTTTGTCCGTGATAGGGCGTTGCTCAGCCTTATTGACATCTCAGTCGTCCAGACAGGTCCTACAGGCCCTAGTTTTGCCGCACCTGGACTACTGCCCAGCTGTGTGGTCATGTGCGGCAAAGAAGGACATGGGTAAATTGCAGTTGGTCCAGAACAAAGCAGCACGTATCTCACTTAGATGTACATGGAGGGAAAGTGTCAGTAACAGGCATGTCAGTCTCTCATTTCTCAAAGTTGAGGAGAGATTGACTGCATCACTATTGGTCTTTGTGGGAGATATTGATGTGTTGAAGGTACCAAACTGTCTGTTCAAGCAGTTGGCACACAGTTGGGACACTAACCGGTACAAGACATGCAAACAGAGGTCTCTTCACAGTCCCCAGGTCCAGAACAGAGGCTGGGAAACACAGTATTAAATAGAGCAATGACTACATGGAACTCTCTGCCACCCCAGGTAACTCAAGCTAGAAATAAAACCAGTTTAAAAAAACAGATAATAGCACACCTTACTGCACAAATGGGACTGTGAAGAGAGACAGACATTTGATATAGCTTGTATTGTAACTTGCACTGTACTACTATGTATTAGACCTAGATATTGTATTGATGTACTGATATGTAGGCTGTGTGTGACATTTTAAATGTGTTTCAGTCCTTGACTAATAATGTTCTGTACTATGTATTATGTCATGTTTATGTGGACCCCAGGAAGAGTAGCTGCTGCTTTTGCATCGGCTAATGGGGATCCTAATAAATACCAAATATATTACAATATTATCATCTTTATGCTTTTATCCTGTGGCTGTGGTTGACACCTGTCTCTCGTCCTCTGTGTGTAGTGTCCACAGTGGGCTTTGGGCTGGTGCTGGACATGGGCTTTGTGGAGACTCTGAAGCTGCTGCTGTGGGTGGTGTTCATCGACTGCATCGGCGTGGGCCTGCTCATCTCCACACTCATGTGGTGAGTAGAGATTGACAGAAAGAGCTAGATGGAGGTAAGGTATATGGAATGGCTGGAACCCTAAAAGGCCAGATGGAGCCAGAAGCATCATATACTGTGTATGTCTATCTGGTCCCTTCAGATACAGGCTAGAGGTTGTCTTCGGGCGGTGCAAATGTTTAAATGCTAGTCCTTCCCCGTGCTCTTCTAAAGGCCTTTTTCTGTCCGTGCTGTATCCCCAGGTTCATCACCAATAAGTACCTACTGAAACCGCCCAGTAAGGACTACGATGTAGAGTGGGGCTACGCATTCGATGTGCATCTCAATGCTTTCTACCCCCTGCTTGTCATCCTGCACTTCCTACAGCTCTTCTTCATAAACCGTGAGTGCAGACTTGTTATTACACAGTTATAACATGTTACGGTGTTATTTGTTGTAACAGTGTCTGATCTCTGCTGTTTGTTTCAGATATCGTAGTGATAAACTCAGATTGGTTCCTGGGGTACTTTGTAGGGAACAGTCTGTGGCTGACAGCCATCGGCTACTATCTATACATTACATTCCTGGGATACAACGGTGAGGCCCACTTAAGTTTTATCAACTCATGTTTTCTAACTAGACCACAGCCTGTCGTTTCCAACGGCAACAAATGAGTCAGAGTGGGCAGAACAAGCATGAGCTAGCGAGATCCTATTGGCCCGTTCTAGCATGCATCTGACTATTTCCATTAGAGAACACATACTCTTAAGTGCCCATGTGCTATAACTCAATTTGCCTTTGCACCCCTTCTAAACAATGTGATATTTTACAACTTTGGCAAGGGTAAAGTCTACAAGACTTAGTCCACTCTGTTCATAGCGGATGCTAGTTTTGGGAACAGAAAACTGTATTGAGATCAAATGTTTCAAAACTTCCAGAATGCCGGTCATCCTTCCTCTGCTGGCCACTGGGCTTCATTTGACATTCCAGTCATTTAGCAGATGCTATTATCCAGAGCGATTACAGGGGCAATCAGGGTTAAGTGCCTTGCTCAAGGGCATATTGGGGCGGCAGTGTAGCCTAGTGGTTAGAGCGTTGGACTAGTAACCGAAAGGTTGCAAGTTCAAATCCCCGAGCTGACAAGGTACAAATCTGTCATTCTGCCCCTGAACAGGCAGTTAACCCACTGTTCCTAGGCCATCATTGAAAATAAGAATTTATTAACTGACTTGCCTAGTAAAATAAAGTTAAAAAAATAAATAAATATTGACAGATTTCCCCCACCTAATTGGCTCAGGGATTCAAACCAGGACCCTTTTGGTTACTGGCCCAATGCTCTTAACCACTAGGCTACCCGCTGCTTCCTCTCACTGCCATATCTGGAAATGACAAGCGGATGCTTCACATTTATATTTATTTGTTCTGTGGTTTTATTCACCCTTAAAGGGATAGTTCACTGGGGGTGAAACCATCAGACCTCTAACAATGGTTACGTCTACCAACTGTATATTTACTCCAGTTCCTATCTCGCTGTCCCTCCTCAGCATTGCCCCAACTGCAGAACACAGTGGTTCTGCTCTACCCCTTCGCCCTGCTAGTTCTCCTCTACATCCTCTCTCTCTCCCTGGGATGGAACTTCACCAAGGGCCTCTGCTGGTTCTACAAGTACCGCGTCCAGTAGACATCCTGGAGTCAGGACCAGAGCCCACAGACAGGCTGACAGTCAGAGGTGGCTCTGAGGACTCATGGACAATGCTTTCATTCTGGAATGTGATTGGATGGGGTGATGCAGTTTTGTATACTTTGTAAATAATACTTTGGCTGTAAGATACACAAATCGTGGATTGTTTTTAAGATTATATCTCGGTTTGTTTTCTTTTCTTTTTAAATATGACGTACTGAAAATCTTGTTTATTGAAGAGAAATAGAAGTAATGAAAAGTGGTGCATTTGTATTTCAATTGGACTAAGGGCCGTTTCTCTGAGTGTACATTCCTGAGCACTTTCAATAAAGAGGTTTTACTTCATCCCCTGTTTCATTAACAGGAAAGAAATGCAATCTAAAATAAGTAACTGATAACCTGGTAACATTACTCATGGACATTTGCTGCTGACCTCATGTAATATAGTAAGACAATATCAGAAAATGTACATTTGTAGAATATTTATTTTCTGATAAAGTCAAATGATTGATGGTGATTCAAAACATAATGGCAAGGCAAAACAACAGACAATAGATACATATCCACCACCTCAAACTGTCTCCCTCTTATCAAGATCTATCTGTACAAAATTAATTATGAAGTGTGGAATTTTGAAGCTCCTCCCTATAATTTTGTAAAAAGAAACAATATGGGACAGCAGTATAGTTCCCAGCCCAGCGCTTATTACTTCAGGGAGTCCATCAACATCCCCTTGAAGCTCTCCAGGTCCACTGTCCTCATGATGACGACTTGGTGCTCCTTCTCCAGGACCATCATGCCCCAGGTGTAGGTCCCCTGAAGCTCCACAGTAACCGCCACCGGCTCAGACACCCACACGAAACAGTCATCAATGGCCGCAGCCATGGCGTACGAGTCGCACGACACGAAACCCGGGCCAGCTGTCATCTCCCGTTGGTAGCGAGCGCAAGTGGCCACGGTGTCCATGGTGTGTTTGAAGATGCTCTTCATAAAGCGGGCCTTGTCTGTGTCCTGGGCCAGCCAGTTGGCACAGAACGACTGCAGGGTGCAGATTAGAGACAGATGAGACAAGTGGGTTTGGAAAAAGACATAAATTTGCTCAAACAAAACGTATGTAAAATATTTGTAAAAAGACTGCAAGAGATATTTCAATAGTAATGAATTGTCTAAGTAAGCCAGTGGATGCATCTCAATAATTGAAGGAGGCCACCTCTCCTTGTCTCCTTTCCTCCATCTGCTCTGATGTGAGGTGGACCAGTGCTTACAATAAGCCTGGTAGTGTGTGAGCCTTTATTATATGTCTGTATAGGTAGATGACCAGAACCTGTGGTATTACCCTTGGTAGCTTGTTCTCACAGCAGAACTCCCAGGTAGCGATGTAGGTTGGACAGAAGAAGCGGTTCAGAACGATGTAAGCAGCCTCTGGGTCGGCAGAAAAGTTGAACTCATCACACACTGTGGTGTTCCCCCTCACTGCAAACACAATTAACAAAACACAAGAAACAAATGCATTATTATTAGGTCATTACTATTTATATCATTTCATAACATTCTACCAGGTCAATTGACTGTATGACAAAGTATGTTGATAGGACAAGTCACTAGGCCTATGTAAATTGCATTATCTACATAAAGCCCTTACAGTCAGTGTTGCCACCCATGATGAAGATACCTTTGAGTTTCTGAGGGAGGGTGGGGTCAATCTTCACTGCAAGGGTCAGGTTGGTCAATGGGACCATAGCTACCAGGCACACCTAGACAGAGAAACAACACTGAGTCAATCCAGACATCTGCTATGAAGGAAAAAAAATACTCTTAACGTCTTGGCAACTAAGCACTAGACATTCTTGTAATAAACTGGTCCTGAACATCTCTAAAACTAAGAGCATTGGATTTGGTACAAATCATTCAGTGCTAGACCTCAGCTGAATCTGGTAATGAATGGTGTGGCTGTTGAACAAGTTGAGAAGACTAAATTACTTGGCATTACCTTAAGATTGTAAACTGTCATGGTCAAAACATATAGATTCAATAGTTACAAAGATGGGGAGAGGTCTGGCCGTAATAAAGAGATGCTCTGTTTTTTTGACACCACATACACTAGTTTTGTCTAATCTTGATTTTTGTCCAGTCGTGTGGTCCAGTGCTGCAAGGAAAGACCTAGTTAAGCTGCAGCTGGCCCAGAACAGAGCGGCACGTCTTGCTCTTCATTGTAATCAGAGGGCTGATATAAATACTATGCATGCCAGTCTCTCTTGGCTAAGAGTTGAGGAGAGACTGACTGCATCACTTCTTTTTATAAGAAACATTAATGTTGAAAATCCCAAATTGTTTGCATAGTCAATTTACACACAGCTCTGACACACACACTTATCCCACCAGACATCCCACCAGGAGTCTTTTCACAGTCCCCAAATCCAGAACAAATTCAAGAAAACGTACAGTATTATATAGAGCCATTATTGCATGGAACATCTCATATTGCTCAAATAAACAGCAAACCTGGTTTCAAATAACAGATAAAGTGACACCTCACGGCACAACGCCTCTCCCCTATTTGACCTAGATTGTGTGTGTATGATATGTAGGCGACGTGCGCCTTTATTTTTATGTAGTTCTGTCCTTGAGCTGTTCTTGTCTAATGATGTTCTGTATTATGTCACTGTATTACATTTCATGTTTATGTGGACCCCAGGAAGAGTAGCTGCTGCTTTTGCAACAGCTAATGGGGATCCTTATAAAATACCAAAATACCTTCTTGTTTGGATTCCAAGCCCCAATGCAAAGACATTTTTCATAGATCTAGGGGTGCTGGGGTTTGGTTTTACCGACCTCTCCAGGGTTCTCATTGACCAGCCTGATGATGGCTTCCACAGCCCCTTCTGTCTGCAGCAGCTCCAGGCCCGGGGAGTCTGGGTCAGGGGCGTCCCCCAGCCCATCCTGCCCGTGGAAGGAGCCTGCCGACAGGGGGTGGCCCATCAGAGGCTCTGCAGCTCCACCGAACACTGGGATCTAACGCAACACAGCAGACAAAATACACACTGATATTAGTCTATAATAACGCATAGGCTTATCACCAAAATGGTATGATCGCTACAAATCAAATCATTGTTTAATGAAGTGAGCAGTCTTTCCACCTGGCCTACCTCAAGTCTCTGGCAGACGTTGAGGACGCGCAGTGTGTTCCTGCAGGACTTTTCCAGGGAGGTGTTGCCGCTTACGCAGGTGATCCCCAGGACCTCCACGTTGGGGGCTGCGAGAGCCATCATGATGGCCTGAGCGTCATCCACCCCCGTGTCCACGTCAAGAACCAGTTTCTTCTCTGATCTCCTTGGATCCTTGAACGCTTAGAGGTGCATCCAATGACATATTCAGCACAGCAGTAACATTAATGGGACATTACACTCCAAAATCTAAGTTTGTCAACATTTTTCTTCACCCGCAATATTGTGCTTGACGATAGCTTGACTGTCGTTGCTGACGCGTCTTCTTTGAAAGACTAAAGCACGGCTGCTACACCTTGTCATGCACCTTTATATCAGAATGCATGGAGAAGACACAGTATAGGAATTTAATCACAAGTTATCAGGCTGAGTAGAATATCTGATATTGCCTACATGGAAACCCCATGTGTAACCCTGCAGGCTATACATTTTTATGTTGGAACTGGCTTCTCATTGCAACTTTTAAATTGACCGGGCTAACATATTCTATGGTTCTGTGCTACGCGAAACCCATGGACAAATGTCCTGCGCACATAGGTGGATAACCAGATTTTGCCGACATGTCACAGGTCAAAAGGTTGGTAAACTGTAGCCTGTTATTACCAAGCTGATTACCACTGGAGTCCACGCGGCGAACCAGAGTGTAAGCTCACGAGACTTCTGGGTGGCTGTTTGAGGTCAGGTAAAAAATCAAATAAAAAAACACCACCACTACACCGCTGTATGTGAGGGTGTAACATCCGCCACCGTTGTGGCAATGTAATGGCAATGCTCCGTCCTTAACATAATAGCCCGTATTATGTCAGAAATACTAACCAGATCCAGGCCACCTTTTTCTTGCCTGTTCTCTTAGCTTTATGACAGTGTCCATCACCATTCGAATCCCTTTGGTCACCTCTTGTTTCTTTCGCTCACATTTTGGAGGACAGTTCATTGTTGCTGCAATGTTGTGAATGTCCTTCGGTAGGATGACTTTTCCAGTTACTTTGGAGAGCTCTTCTATCACCAATCTTTTGTTGCCATCGTACTTTGTCAGCAATTCTGAACATTTGGCGCGTTCAGCCGGACATAGTTGTCTCCTCTTGGGGTAGTGCTTGAATGCAGCCTGTCCAAGAACATTCATTTATATACATTTGCGAACAACCATCAACCAGTAATTGTTATGTGATAGTCCTACTGTATTTCATCATAACAGTAAGACTATAAAATGCATCATGGTATTGCCATCTGGAATTAAACCCATTATGTTGACCACTCACCTTACTGACTTCATGATTGTGCATTTTGACCATTTCCTTTACAACTGATCTCTCTCCATCCTCTGTAGTTTTGACTTGCAGCACATCGACGGGACAGTAGTGGAGAAGGTGGAAAGTTTTAAGTTCCTCGGCGTACACATCACGGACAAACTGAAATGGTCCACCCACACAGACAGCGTGGTGAAGAAGGCGCAACAGCGCCTCTTCGAACTCAAGAGGCTGAAGAAATTCGGCTTGTCACCAAAAACACTCACAAACTTCTACAGATGCACCATTGTTGGTGTTTCAAATACTGGAGAGTGAGACCAAATCACGGACGCTGGACAGAGTGGATTTCAGTTGTAACAAAAAGGCAGTTTATTGGTTCAAAGATATCTTGTCCTGCAGTTAAGCGTGCACGGACCTAGTCATATGACTCAGAAAGGAGTCATATAAAAAAGGATGCTTATACAGAGTGTGCAGCAGATTTTATACATAGAATGATGTAAGTTGAGTCTCGTCGTACTGTCTTCTGGCTGGATAGTGGAGGTTGGAGGCGGACCTGCTCTAGCCAGAGCAGGAGCCCCATTGGTGCACAGCAGAGTCCTCTGCTCTTGGCACCCGACCAGTAGAAAGGGGAGTGAAGTGTGAGTGTTTGTGCGATGGTATGTCTGTGTGTCAGGGAGTCGTTAGATAAGGGGAACTGAGACTGGGAGTTACTGTCTGGGTCTAGGATGTTTCCTGTTTGGACAGGTGTGTGTGCAATGACTTAAGTCAGGCGGCCTTGTGACAATGGGGAACCATGTTTTCAGCATCAGCAGTCTTGTGTCTCAAGGAAGGGGTGTCTTGTGCAAGCTTTAATCACATGGTCACCAGCAGGCTCTAAAGCCCCTAAGGGCAGCAAGGTCACCTAAATGATGCTTAATATATGTACTTGATATGTGAGCTATGTATATGTATATATGACACAATCGAGAGCATCCTGTCGGGCTGTATCACCGCCTGGTACGGCAACTGCTCCACCCACAACCGTAAGGCTCTCCAGAGGGTAGTGAGGACTGCACAACGCATCACCGGCGTAAACTACCTGATCTTCAGGACACCTACACCACCCGATGTCACAGGAAGACCAAAAAGATCATCAAGGACAACAACCACCCGAGCCACTGCCTGTTCACCCCGCTATCATCCAGAAGGCGAGGTCAGTACAGGTGCATCAAAGCTGGGACCGAGAGACAGAAGCTGTTTTTCAATCTCAAGGCCATCAGACTGTTAAACAGCCATCACTAACATTGAGTGGCTGCTGCCAACATACTGACTTAAATCTCTAGCCACTTTAAATAATAGAAATTGAATGTAACAAATGTATCACTAGCCTCTTTAAACAATTTTGTATATAATGTTTACATATCCGACATTACTCATATAAAATGTATACACTGTACACTAAACCATCTACTGAATCTTGCCTATGCCGTTCGGGCCATTGACTCAAATCTCTAGCCACTTTAATAATTATAATGAAATGGATGAAATAAATGTATTACTAGCCACTTTAAACAATGCCATTTATATAATGTTTACATATCCTACATTACTCATCTCATATGTATATACTGTACTCTATACCATCTACTGCATCTTGCCTATGCCGGTCAGCCATCGCTCATCCATATATTTATATGTACATACTCGTATTCATTCCTTTACTCTTGTGTGTATAAAGTAGTTGTTGTGAATTTGTTAGATTACTTGTTAGATACTACTGCATGGTCGGAACTAGACCCAACAGTAAGAGAAGCCATTCCTCTGCGAGAAACAAAGACGTCCTTTCACGGAACAGCAGCCTCTACTATCGAGTTCTTCTTATTCCCCCTTTTTGTTCGTACTTTAGTGTGCAAACCAGATGTTGAGTGGATTACTGCCACCGTATGGACTGGAGTGTGATTGAGAGTAATAGACCACATGATGTGGACTGCTTATGGTCTGCCAAGGTTGTAATCTTAGCAGACCGTGTAGTTCTCCAAAACCTTTTCGTAACGCAGTCAAATGTATTAAAATACCAAATCTTTGGACGTATCCTGAACAGTGATCTATATATTCCATAGATGTCTCAGTAAAAATAAAATGTGTCCAATATTAATGATCAAATAAAAAGAATACAGGGTTACAGATGGGGCTCAAGGCTGAGTAGGTTTGCATTCAATGTGCGTGACCACTATGGGCCTGACATAGTTGTCCAAGGAATTCGACCCAGCACTCCTTTGTAAAAAGAGAAGTGAAAAATAAACCCAATTACCTCCACCTTTATAAATGAGACGCTGATCTC
The DNA here is from genome assembly GCA_030435695.1 of Brachymystax lenok tsinlingensis. Classification (NCBI taxonomy): domain Eukaryota; kingdom Metazoa; phylum Chordata; class Actinopteri; order Salmoniformes; family Salmonidae; genus Brachymystax; species Brachymystax lenok. The sequence continues at coordinate 68,101,674 of CM059814.1, forward strand.
CATAGTGTGCTGTATGCCAATGGTGCTGCCATTGTCTTCAAGTAGCACTGTATTTTAGGAATCAAAATGTGTTGAACCTTGTTTCTTTCTAGTTGTGACTATGAGTATGTCTTTGGATCGCTCCACAGACATTATAACTGGCTTCATATCTCTACAGCTTTGCTACTGTATAACAAGTGGCATCTTGCAGAGAACAAATAAATCCTAGTAGCCAGACACAAGGTCTTTTGTTTTACTGTGGCTGTGACCTGGCTGGATGACATTTCACCCAGATAAGATTCTGGAATAGAATGAATTGCAATGAGAAGAACAGAACATTCCAACATCTTGATGTAAACTTTCAAGTCTTCCATTACAAAGACAAAAAGAAAGACGTTGAACATTCTTTTATTAGCGTCAGATATTGATGAGAGCTTCATATAAAGCAACAGTCAGGCTTATACAGATATCCTCTTTGTGTAGGATACAAGATATGCGCTCATTACAATAGAAAGAAATACAAATCCAATCCCAACGCTTTTTGAATTATACCCTATTGTATAGTACATAAATGCAAAATAAAGTCTGCAGATAGCAAAATATGTTTCCAATAATACTAAAAATATTAATGAATATGAAAGACACTACAGTAAACAATACACTAAATGTACACAAACTGGATCTCACAGTTGAGTTTATGGGTACATCCTGTCGTGTGCAGTACAGAGGTGCCTGTTGAAAAGCAAACATATGTGAAGCTTTGATACATACACACACAACTCATTTGTAGGGTAAAGTCTCCTCTGGCTCAATTGTGTATCAAATTGCAATCTCATTAAATGTTGCAAAACAGAAAGTCGACATTGCCGCTTCGTGGTGAAAATAAACATGACAAATATGTTGTTGTTGAGCAGCACAGTTTCCAGATTAACGTACAGTGTAACTCCTATACCGATAATAATTTTACTGACTATTTATTTTTACCCTGGTCAACAACGCCTGCCAACAAGACAATCCTAAAATAACAGTGCAACAAATGCAGAAAATTATCTGAAAGAAAAGTGCTTCTTGGGTGTTTAAATGGTTTACTACTGGTCTTTACTTAGTTCAACATTAGAACAGAAAATAATCTACTCGATTTCCTTTACAAGCCAATGTTATATAACGTATTGTGTTTCATTTGCTACCCTCAAACCCAACTTTTTCCAGAAATGAACTTTTAAAAAGAGGGAAGTGGATCTTTCTAGAACATTCATAGCTTTTTCATATTCCTCTAAGTCTTAAAGGAATAGATTTTGGCAATGAGGCCCTCTCTGTGCTAAGCTAGTTAGCATTGGCTCGCGAAACTACCTCTTAACTTCACCCGACTCTCGGGTGAACTCGTGTCAAAATCTCAAACTATCCCTTTAAGACAGTGCGAAGACTTCACAGTGAGCTGCCAGATAATGCCACACAGCTAAATCCATTCACAATCACAACCCTTCATTTGGCAAAGAAGTTAAAGGCAGGCCTTACAGATATGAAAAGGGAAACAGTACATAGGTGAGGTACGCATCAGACACTGGTCTTGGGTTGCCATTGCAGTCTGTGGGACGTCACGCTACAGGGTTTCTTAAAATATGGGTCGGGTTCCAAAGTGGGCCCTGGGCATGCAAGAGGAGGGTCGTGAGTTATGAGAATACATCTCTAATCACACACTATTTTGTCTTCATTTGGGTCGCTGGGGAACCATTTGGGTCACAGGAGGATGGTCAATTTCTTATTTAGTTCTCAAGCTGAAAACGTTAAAGAACCCCTGCTCTACAGGATTACTGCTAAATCCACATGGGGAAGGAATCTTTCATCAAGTCCATCAGACTAGCTTGACTTCCACATTAATGTGTAGTCCATATGTAAAACACTCCCTAAAGAAGAACTCTGAAATGCATAGGCTCTGGCCAATGACGCCAACCAAATGTATGAATCCCAGTTTACATGTTAACTATGGGTTGAGAGACAACTTTGAACATAGTCAGCATTAAGTAGCATTGTCCCAGTATGAACATTTGGTGACCTAAGAACTAAAAGTCATCACTGTCTACAGTGGTAAATAATCAGTGACAGTCTTCTCAGGAAAACGACCTCCTTGCTGTATCTTGACTACCCTAAAAACGTGATGTAACCAGACAGTGTTGTTACTAGTCCCACCTGACTTATCTACAACTTCAGAACAATCTAGAAGGTATGTGAGGTCTGAACACATTGTATGTCGTTTCTCAACCAGTAGTGGTTTGGCATTTTCTCCATTCCATAGTTTTTGATGTAGGTCTTTGAAATGGAAAATCTGCATCGATTCAGTGCACAGGTATTTACCACAGGACTTCTGAAGACCATCTAACCATTGATGATTAGTTTTTTATGCTGCTGTTGTTGTTGCTGTCCCTATTAGATAGAATAGATTATGATCCAAATCAAGTCTCAACCTTCCCAAACGTTCCGTCGGGGGGCCTGTAATGTTTGGGGAAGGCCTTGAGCTGCAGACAGTTAAAAGCATACTTGCGACATCCCACGTTCTTCATGGTATTCTCCCGTCTGCAGCCCTCACTGGGAAAAGGAGGGAGGGAGGGAGGGAGGGCAAGCACAGATAGAGAGGATGACAGCAAAGTGAAGAAAACAAAACAAAAAGGCTTGTGTTAAAAGACGATGAGAAACCCAAAACCCCAACCAACACATTGACGCCACTGTCAAAGAAACATGGGGGCAACAGCTAAAGCGAACGGTCGGACGGGTTGTCCGGGGAAATGGGGAATATCGGGATGTTGGAGGGAGGGGTACAGAACACTAATACTGTGTACAGAAGATGTGCTTTCTAGATAGTTTAACGAGCATCACAGATAAAGTGAAACAAGAGCAATAGCAAACGCACAGACTTAAAGGTTCTACATTCTAATTTCAATGCAACAGTTCCATTCCAGGGCAAACAAACAGAAAACTGCACTATTTAAATACTCTATAGTGAAGTATACACCTTCTCCTCTGTGATACATTTGGCATGACGTTTATTACATAACATTAAAGCTGATTCTTTGGGCTGCTGATGAATTGTCTGCTATTGCACTTTCCAGAGAGAAGCAGAGAGAAAAGTCTACTATTTCAGAGCATATTCATCAATGGTTATCTAAGTAATCCTGATATTGGGTTGGAACTGGGCAAAGTACCAGACAGGGTTAATACAAAGACACCTGGAACAGCAACTAGAATTTCTCCCTCTCATTATGAAGTGACACCTGCATGACGATGATGTAATCACATCAAACTCTCCATAAGAATACATATATTTAGCAAACGTGAGCATTTAGACATACAAGCATTAAAATATAACGCAATATAAGTATATTCTCTATAGTCAAAAGCGCTAAGGAATTCAAGAGAAACAGAAAAGTAAAACTTGAGAATTGAGTCAGGAACTTGGTTTTAGTTGGACTATTCCAGGATTTAGCGTCACTATGGTTACAACATGTTAAACGCAGTGGGCTTCTTCATTCGGAATTAAATACACCAGCAGAACAAACTGCCACCAGTACATTCTGCAATTCTCTACAACTTTAGAATGGTCTCCTAATTGCATGTATCCCCAGAATGGAGAAATCCAACCTCCTGGAGCTACTGGGTGACAAGCGTCTGTAGTATCATTACCAACCAGCAGGAGAAGCTATTTCACATTTGGCTGAGACAAACACCATCCTAACATTGTACATACTGGGTTTGCGTCCTAAATGGTGCACTATTCCCTATATGGTACACTACTTTGACCAGGGCCTATAGGGCTCTGGTCAAAATTAGTGCACTATGTAGGGAATAGTGTGCCATTTGGTACAGAACTTTGGTGCTGCTCTCATGGAGCACATTTCCCCCTCGTCCCTCTCAGCTCTCTCCCCTCGTCCCTCTCAGCTCTCTCCCCTCGTCCCTCTCAGCTCTCTCCCCTCGTCCCTCTCAGCTCTCTCCCCTGGTCCCTCTCAGCTCTCTCCCCTGGTCCCTCTCAGCTCTCTCCCCTCGTCCCTCTCAGCTCTCTCCCCTCGTCCCTCTCAGCTCGTGTTTAATGGGACAATAGAGGTAGTTCTACACCAGTATACTTATCAATAGATTATCTGATTTTATACATTTCTATTTACAATATGGATATACAAGATTGAAAAAGTAAATACTGTAGAATACCGAGAAAGAAATACTGCATGTACTTACGTATTTGTCGATAATGTAAAACAGTAACATTGCACAAAATCGGTAAAAAAATAATATATCTTTCAATATTCAAAACCAAACCATTGAACTAACCTAAATCCACTATCAAACCCAGCCTAGCTCCCATATCAGTACACAGTTGAGAGGCCTAACAAGCTTGCATATAGCTCAACCAACAATGACAAAAGAATGCCTCCAGTTTTACATTGTGGGGGTCTAGAAGTTGGAAACGGGGGGTGGAGGGCATGTAAGACAGGCGTGACAATCTCACAGAGGAGGCTATTTTGGGACGGATGGTCTATTTCTTTAGTAGGTCACTTTAGATTGGATTGAGTGTGGCCGTCTTGGGACGTAACACAGCACTGAAGACAGGTATTATACTGATTAAAATGGAGAGAGGCTACGATAATACCACTAGTCTACATATTAATCAGTGCATATACCATTAGACGGCTAATCATGTTTGAATGGGACTAGATAGCAACTACTGTATATGATAACGGTGGATGGACTCTCGGCAGTGGCCAGGAAGTCCAGAGTACAAGGCTTGGAAGTAACCCAGAGTCTGCTATCAAATCTCCCTTTCTAGGGCACTTCTCTGTGGAAGCGGGGTGGATTTGGGCTGCTGGGAGATCTGGAAGTAACACTTTGACCTGTACCTACCATCTGAGACCGGGCTAAAACATTTGGCACAACAAGCATGGGGCTGTGTCTCAAATCATCCCCTATATTTAGTGCACTCCTGGTCAGAGGTAGTGCATCATTTGGTGGTAGGGAGCCATTTGAGGTTTGCCCATGTACATTCTTTTCATCTTCTCTGTCATTTCCCTAGAACTGCAACCCTTACAGGTTCTCAAACAAAGAACCAATTCATATACACAAACTCTATAGTAAATAGGAAACTTGGTAAAGACATGAAATCTGATGTCAACTAAAAAATAAATACTTCGGGAAAAACTACACTGCATAATCAAACAAGCCAACAAAGCTCCCCTGAAATATCATACATTCCCAGATTTAGCCAATTCAAATCGCTCCGACGAAAGATTAAACTGTGTCAATTGGCAAGACAATAACCTTCATTAAGACGACGACAAGGTTGATAGAAAAGTGCATTGGTTTAAAGTGAAAGCCGACACGAGTCTCTCCTGCTGTAAGAGTAGGAAGGCCTGAGGAACAACAACCAATCAGCCGTCCCTTGGCTTTATGCTGGATGCAAACCTTATGGAAGACGTAAACATCAAGCAAGCAGGAACATTTGCATGACTGAAAATAAGCTCTGTGCAAAACCAAAGGATCCATGACATCATCATATCATAATAGCATGGTTATAATCATGTCATGAGTTGGGAAGCTGCATTATAAATACTGAAGGACAACTGTGACAAAACTTCCATTAAATTCAGCTAAAACTTCTTAACGGCTATATTTCAAAAAGTTTCTCTCCATACTCTCAGTTTGTATTTGAATGTTGTAAAACAATCGGTGTTAAACTGAGAAATATGTCAGAACACTGACAGTAACAGTCTCATATAGTACTGCACATAGACCTTTAGACCAGCCTCCTGCTCTGACTGGATTGGTTAGGACAGAGAGCAGGGCGGGAGGAGTGCTGGCTGCCCATTGGGTGGAACAGCTGGCAGTTTAGCCGAGTGCCGCACATAAAGTCCAGTCAGGTACACACGGTCTGCCCTCGACCAATGAGAGGGTTCTCCCGGCTGAACTCCAGACAGACTGACATTGAGTGACTGACTGACTCCCTGTCTTCCTCTTTGGCTGACAAACTAACTTTTTGCCTTTCTTCCTGACCGACCGACTGACTGTTGGACACACTGGGGGAACGGGTAGAGAGAAGAGGTGAGTAGAGGTCGAGAGTAGGTGGGGCTGGGTGGCAGAGAGGCTGTGTCTTCAACTGCAGCGGAGCTTGGCCAGGAAGTAGGCGACGCTGAGGAACAGCCAGACGACCAGCAGGTTGGGGCTGAGGGCCAGCAGGGGCAGGGAGTACAGCAGGCTGGGGTCCAGCCTGAAATCACGCACAGGCAACAGGCCACTCAGGTTCTTCTGGGTGACCCCCTTCCTGGTCCCAATGCTGCGGAGAGGGGGAAGGAGGGAGGAGAAGCCAGGGCCAAAAAGTACAGGTGGCATGGATGGATGGATAGATGGATGGATGGATGGATGGATAGGACACGTGCATTGGGACAGGGATGAAGTGGCCAATAAGAGTGGAGGAGACAGTAATACACGATATGAATGATATGTGGTGGCCATGATCAGCCATGGATAACAAAGAGAGATGCCAGTGATGGTGCAGGTGTGGAGTGATAACATTAAGGTTAGGGCCACAGCCAGTGGAATGGAACGTGAAAAGAAGACCCATTCAGCCAGAAACGAATCCCAAACAAGGATAAGAAACACCCCAAATTAAAAACGAATAAAGGAAATCATTCCAGCCAAAACATGAGAAATGATAGACAAATACATTGTCATAAAAGAGGAAGACAAAGAGAGAAAGGAGAAAATTAAGAGAAATGTTGTGCATCTTTAGGAAAGAAAAGCTCTAGAGGTAAGAAGAGAAGACTGTGATGATTCTCCATGTTCATACCACATACAACAGATATGGGGGGTTGGAGTTTGTGCTCAAATCCATTTGATTTCTGTCAAGTCATTGAATTTGGATTCACTTCCTGAATAGCATGTGGGGGGGTATGCCAGCCTCAAGCCATGCACTTAAAATTCCCCATACCAAATAGGAACAGGAAGTGGGCAGGTGAAGAGAGGAGCGAGAGACCATGCAGGGAGCTGCAGGACAGCATTGCATTACTACCCAACACATCTTTCACATAACCTACTGTACTCTACAGGGCTTCTGTTCTGGGAGTCGTCACATCCTTACACAAGGTTTCTGTTCCTTCTACCCTCCTTCACTTCATGTGGCCCTTCTTATCTTCTCAGCAAGCAGTGTCAGAGAACAGGGGGATGGGGTTGGACGAGAGCTGGATAGGGGGATGATGTGGGGGTATGGAAAGCGAGCTCTGTCATCATGGGGGAGCATTCTCCACAAACTGGCTGGACAGACTGACAAGCATATGCTGCGTGAGGAACCAATGCTAATTATAGAGAATTAAAATAGATGTTATATTTTATTATTTTTTAATGGGAGAGAGGGGACCCTGTAGTTTGTACCAGCATATGGAGCGAGCAATGTGTGGGTGTTTCATTTTAGTTCAGGCAGTGGGCTGGACACCTACCTGCGCATGCAGTCGAGGGCCTGGGAGAAGACCTGTGGGGCCATGCCATGTTCGTGCTGTAGGATCAGACACTGCTCCAGGGTGACGGACATGGCCGTGCGGTCCTTAGCACTCTTACAGCTGGTGAAACGGACGCCGTTCAGACGACGACAGATCTGGGGAGGAGATACCAGGAAATAATAGACAGCAGGCTGCTCAATACAAATGTATTATACAGGCCTGCTCTGGATCCTCATTAGTAACATCCATACAGATTGAAATGGACTGGACTCAAAAGGATAATCTCCAATAATTAACTCATGGCCCTGCAGCGAAAAATGGGCCTACCTCTGCTGCCTGCCACAGGATGTCCACGTTCTTGTTCTTCCTGGCGTGGACGTTCTGTCCCAGGAACCTCAGCAGCTCTGGTAGACACGTCTGGGAACGGGACCTGGGCAGGCCTGAGACCGAGGGGGGGCATTTACTTCAGGTAGGACCATATAGGGCCATTTACTTTAGGTATGACCATATATGGCTTTTTACTTTAGGTAGGACCATATAGGGCCATTTACTTTAGCTAGGACCACATAGGGCCATTTACTTTAGGCAGGGCCATATAGGGCCATTTACTTTAGGCAGGGCCATATAGGGCCATTTACTTTAGGTAGGACCATATAGGGCCATTTACTTTATGGTGACTTACAGTCCTCAGGTAGGACCTCCTTGAACTGTTGATAGTAGGAGTTGAGTCTGGCCAGACTCTCTAGGTTAATGATCTCCTGCAGAGACGTGTCTCCAAACCTGTCACAAACAGGAGACATGTCAACAATACAGGGACATCACCACTCTCTTCATCCCTCTGCCTCTCCTATCATTCCTTCCCCCCACTCACTTCTCTGCCAGCGTCTGCTGTTCGTTGATTCCCACGTTGAAGAGCACTGGCTGGACGCGCAGCAGCATGCCATTCTGGATCTCCCGCGGCAACGCGTCAAACATGGTCCCCGGCAACGGGATGCGGACGTTGAAGCCGTCCCGGTTGCCGGTGATGACCGGCAGCATGTCAGGAGGAGCTGGAGGTTGCCTGGGTGACCTTGAAGGTAACGTTCCGTAGGTCCATGATGCCAACCGACATGTCCTCCAACATGGACAGCTCCTCACCTGGGAGGTGTGAGGTGTGTGAGAGAGTGAACAATTATTAAAACAGAGAGTAAGATAGAGAACGAGAGAGAGAGAGAGAACGAGAAAGAGAGCATGTACTTTACCGTAGGTGCTGAGCAGAGACTCAAACTGGGCCAGCAGACCGATGGTGTAGAGCTGCCTGAGGAAGCCATCATCACGGAGACAGTTCCTCAGCTTGATGATGAAGCCACAGATGAGGGCAGTGAGCTGGAGACAGATCATTACCGTTAACACTGAGTATACGAAGCATTAAGAACACCTGCTCTTTCCATGACACTGGCCCGGTGAATCCAGGTGAAAGTTATGATCCCTTATGAAGTGGATTTAACAAGTGACCACAATATCAGTGTAGATGAAGGTGAGGAGACGGGTTAAAGAAGGATTTTTAAGCCTTGAGACATGGATTGTGTGTGTCCCATTCAGAGGGTGAATGGGCAAGAAAAGATTTAAGTGCCTTTGATCGGGGTGTGGTATTAGGTGACAGGCGCACCGGTTTGAGTGTGTCAAGAACTGCAACGCTGCTGGGTTTTTCACGCTCAACAGTTTCCCGTGTGTATCAAGAAGGGTCCACCAACCAAAGGACATCCAGCCAACTTGACAATTGTGGGAAGCATTGGAGTCAACATGGGCCAGCATCCCTGTGGAACGCTTTTGACACTTTATAGTCCATGCCCTGATGAATTGAGGCTGTTATGAGGTCAAAAGGGGGTGCAACTCAATATTAGGAATTATTCCTTATTTTGGTATTCTTAGTGTATATTAACACTCAACATTCACTTCAACGTCACATACATTTATTATTTACACATTATTCTACCTCACTGCTTGTGTGCGGGAGTGTGTGTGTCTGTATGTATGTATGCGCACGTGTGTTTGCTAATGGGTGTCCGTGCACACGTGTATATGCATCTGCGTGTGTGCGCACGTCAGTATGTGTCCTGTGCTGACCGTCTGGCAGAAGACCACGTCCGTCTGTACTGCAGGGAGAGGTCCATGGCGATGGTGGGAGCACTGTCCTGCATCAACAGGAACACCATGGAGCTCTTAGCCTTGTCACTCATCATAGCCACACACTCTGTCAGCGTGGTGAGGAGAGGGTACAGCGCCTCGCTCCACTCCCCTGGGGCAGACACACACACAGTAACACACACACACACTCTATGTACTCTTCTGCTTTGAAAGCATCCTGAGTGACCTTTGAACTGCTGCTGTAACTCCATCTAATGTGAGACAATAACATGTGACAACACATTGGACTTTAAGTCCTTCATTTCTGATAAGGTACTAGAAACAGAGGTGTCAAATAGACTGTGATATATAGAGCTAGACGAAGCAGTAGCACTGAGCTGCAGCTAGAAGCAGTCCGAGAGACAGGGGACAGGGGGACAGAAGCAGGGGAGAGGACGGAGCTCTTACCTGGGAAAGCCTCCTCGCCACCAGGGCTGCCATCTGGAAGGGGTGGAGGTGCCACATGCATGGTTAGGGAGCGCCATGGCAGACAGCACACACAGTACAGTACAGTACAGTAAGCACACAATAAGTTAGCTGACTACAGTACATAGGCTGAGCTGAGCTGGCACATAGAAGGCCACAGCAATGGGACTTTGTCGGGCCCCCAGAACACAACACGAGCACTGACAGACCTACCTAACACAGAGACAAATTAACCATTCACAAATAGGAAATATACATCTTTGGAATGTTTAAGAAAAAATATTGCACAAAAACAAGGTAGGCCAATTCTAATAAATGGAGATATGATGAAGATGATAGGAGTATGATGATAGGACAAATGTGCATGACAAAGCAAAAAAGCAAGTGAAGAGAAGAAGGAAAGAAACCTACATGGGTTTTTGTCAGGGCTGGGTGGGCATGCATGAGTCAGACTCAGGGTGAGAGCAGGCAGGACGGAGGATGGTGGTGAGGAAGGTAGTGATGGTGATGATGAAGGCTCCTCCTGGGTCATGCATTCGGGGTTGATCCAGAATGCCCTGGTACTCTGGTTACCTTTTTTACTGCTGCCACCCTGCTGGTCGCCTGGGGTAGTGTCCCCCTGGCTGCTGTCGCCAGGCAGACGGTCCTTCTGAAGGAGTTTGTCCACCCGCTGGATGATACACTCCAGACTCTTGTCTACATTTACCCACACCTTCTCCTGGGGGGAGGGAGTGAAGAGGGAGGAGGAATAGAAATGAGAAGAACAGTAGGGGAAGGGAGAGGGGGAAGAGAGGAGAAGGGAGGAGAGACGAGAATAAACAAAAGCCAAAAGATTCCAGTCAAGATCTGATGGACCAACAAACCAAACCACACCAATCACAACAAATCCCTCAGTAAACACACTGCTGTCTTCCTTACATACTGGAACTGTATTTAAAGTGCTCCTAAACCATGAAGGCTAAACTGATGTTGACCTGTGAACCCCTGAGCCCTGGTGACCCCTTGCCTTACCCACTCCTCCTCGTGCCAGTCCACGTGCAGCGAGGAGCGGCTGTTGCATCCGCTCCACTTGGCCAGCAGCGTGTCCTGGTCGTTGCGCAGGACTACTTGATCGGCGGCGTCGGCGGAGGGTGACGCCTTGGAGGCGATGTACTCGGGGCGCGCCGCGTTCAGCGCCTGGATGGCAGAGGCCAGCAGCTTGCAGTCGCACTCTGTCACCAGCTGGCGAGTCTGAGGGTAGAGGTCATACGAACCACACAGTGGGAATTTAGCCAAGCAAGAGAGGCCTTTCTGTATTCTCTTCCATCCACAAGATGACAAATTAAATTGGTCAAATAATCTTATCGACATCTTTGTATTGATGACTGAAGACAAAATACACACCCCACAAAGGTCGGCAAAACAGCACAAACAGACCTGGTACCAGGTCTGTTAGTGAGGGAGAGCCCCTAGCCTGGTACCAGGTCTGTTGGTGAAGGAGAGCCTCTAGCCTGGTACCAGGTCTGTTGGTGAAGGAGAGCCTCTAGCCTGGTACCAGGTCTGTTGGTGAAGGAGAGCCTCTAGCCTGGTACCAGGTCTGTTGGTGAAGGAGAGCCTCTAGCCTGGTACCAGGTCTGTTTGTGCTGTTTTGCCGACCTTTGTGGGGTGTGTATTTTGTCTTCAGTCATCAACACAAAGATGTCGATAAGATTATTTGACCAATTTAATTTGTCATCTCTAGAGGCTAGAGGCTCTCCCTCACCAACAGACCTGGTACCAGGCTAGAGGCTCTCCCTCACCTTATCAGCCAGGATGGCGAGGGTCCTCTCCAGACCGTTGGCAGAGCGGTCCTTGGCAGCGTGGGACAGCCTCTCAGCATAGTAGCTGACCTGGGTCTTCAGGGTGTTGATGTGGGAAATGATCTCCTTGGCCCGGACAATGTCCTGGGGGATGTACACTATAGACTGACAGCTGGACAGGGCACTGCTGCAGGGACGGACAGGGTGGGGTGTTAAGAGAACACAGCATTTACCCTGAGTCACTCATACAGTAGATACAGGGACACAGACGCCGACGCACAGAGATGCCGACGCGCAGAGACAGTAGACACGCAGAGACAGTAGACAAAGGCAGTAGACATAGACAGTAGTCACAGACCGTAGAGGCAGTACTCACAGACATAGGCAGTACTCACAGACAGTAGAGGCAGTAGTCACAGACAGTAGAGAGACAGAGGCAGTAGTCACAGACAGTAGAGGCAGTAGTCACAGACAGTACTCACAGACAGTAGAGAGACAGAGGCAGTAGACAGACACGTAGAGAGACAGTAGAGACAGAGAGGCAGATGTGTAGACAAAGATGGTAAGAGCACACACAGGAACGTGAGACTGAATATGCACTGCATTCTGGGAAGTGAAGACAATTGTACTTTGCAACATTCTCTCACACTGCTTGACAGATTACAGAGAGAGCTGGCTGCATACAATTCATATCTGAATAATTCAACTGTGTTAGAATATTCTACTCTGCAGGTCTGGGACTGCATGCACAAGCCTGTTCCTCACCTGGAACACAGACAACACTATCTAGACAGACTCTGTTTAAGATGTAGAATGTACAATGCTATTGCTTTGGACCTGTCAAACTCTGTAGTTCTATGGCTCTGAAAACCCATAGCAAGCACTCTACTGTAGATCACCCTCTGTCGATACACAGTAGCTTACAATGGTACTCACAGGCGGCCATTGTGGATTCACACTTACAGTGGTGAAACGCAGGTGGGTGACTGAGTGACTCAGCCTTACAGCTAAACAACAAACTCAGTGACGGCGAACAAACAATTCTTTCCGTGCAGAAAGAACCAAACAAACAGTGGGGAGAACAAAATGACTAAAGAAAAGAATCAGAGTACATAGGAACTCACCATTCTTCCTCATAAACGCTGATTAGAAAATAAAGATGCAATTGGAAAAATTAAAAAGCCAGAAAACTGAAAATCATCTTAGATATATATAAACTAATCAACAGGAAAGGCCAAGGCTAAAAGCAACACAGCGTGTAGTGTACAATGAGAAAATGACTAAACAAACCAGGAAGTCGGCCATCAAAATACGGATCATGCAGTAGCACAGGATCAAGGGAAAACAGACGCACACGGATTTGATAAATGAGGCATTGCATTTGACAGTATGTTGTGGGCTATCATTCATTAACCACATAAATATTATTATTCTCAGGACGGGATTCTCAACTGTATAATGATGTTAATGTTTAGAGGAAAGCAGTGGTTTGTGTTTAATGCTGGTACTCATTCTGCCTAATGGTTAATGGTCAACATATTTAGATGTGGTCAAACTTTCCAATACCATTTAGAAAAGGGATGGGGAGAGGAACAACGGTGTTTCTCTACCAAAAGCAGACTTGGGATTCACTTGACTAGAAATGTGTCAGTTAAAAACAAGAGTTAAAAAGCCAAGCCCATACACAGCCAGAGAATCAGTCAGTCAGTAGGGTTGTTAGCTGAAAGAATGTGGTAAGATTAGTGAACATTGGCAGCAACACCTAAAACAAAGGTCTAACCAAGGTTCTACTCCAGTTCCACCTCTTTGTGAGGTTCTGTACTCACTGTTTCTTGGCCTCCTCGAACTTGGTGATTTGCTTGCGCAGGCCGCTGTTCTTGAAGCCCTGGCAGTGGGCGGCGGGAGCCCCGATAGTCACCACGTCATACGTGTGGTCTGAGGGAACACAACTATTAAGGCCAAAGTGGAGAGCTGCATGAACAGCCAAGAGGGAAAAACAGGGAATGGGGCTCAGCTCACCAAAGCCAGACTCATCCTGCACCCTCATCCTCTGGACATGAAGGTTGGTGGGTATAAACTCCAGCTTCCTCTCTGCCTTCAGGTTACTGGCCTTGAACGACGGACCTGGAATAAAGACCAGAGAAAAGAGAGGGGTGGAATAGACAGTAGGATTATCATGTCAAACCACAACAAACCAAGCACCTTAGACATAGTTATCTGAGGCTGAAATAAGTTAGTGAGTGTGTTACTTGTAGTCGTGTGTGTGTGTACAGTACTAACCCTTGTAGTTGGTGAGGTCAGAGAGAGTCTCCTGGTAGGCGAGGATGATGGTCTGGTACTGAGTGACTATCTGTCGTCGTAGGTTCTCCCAGCATGGTGACAACTCCCCCAGCTCCTCCAGCTCACAAACCCTGAACACACACTTCGGCAACTTAGGCATTAAGTGATATTTTATTAATGCACAATCAATTAAAAAATTCCTGGACACGGTCATGAATGTGCATGTCGGTGTGTGTATGCGTAGTAGTAGTGTACCTGACAGCGTCCTCCTCCAGCAGTAGTTTGACATACTGTCTGGGGATGTTGAGAGACAACACACTTTCAGCCATCTGTTCTAGCACCCGCAGGTGGTGACCGTCCGTGGTGGGGAAACGGTACATTCTGGACATGGCGCCTCCAAACACTGAGAGAAACACACGCACGCAAACACACGCGGAAAATGCCCAACATCATCTAACACAATCTCATCTAACACAATCTCTGAATCATTTCTTCTGCTCCACAGTCGGGTAATAAATGATAAAGGACCTGCATATTTCGAAGGTCATATTTTGTTTCGGTGATGATTTAAAGTGTAAGAGGAGCGTGTGAAAAAGGATTTCCATCCCAGAGGACAATAAGCCATTCCATTGTATACAGATGTCTGTCCAGATATACACACACTCACATCTGAGAGTGGTGACTAAGAAAAGCAACAATCTCCCTGAGTGTACGGGTAATGACATTTCTCAGTAAAACCTGCTAACATCCAGCCATGAGGGACAGATCGGATGGGTGTCCAATCAAATCAGAGGCGCAGAAGTCATTTTTAGAACAGACAACCACATTAGGTGAGATGTTACGCAGGATGATACCGAACTGCATTTGTCTCAGGTGACACTTAGGAAATATTGGCGCCTGCTTACAAAGCGTCTCAGTGGGGAGACAGACTCTTCTAGTGGGCTTTGGTAGAGGTGGTGCCAGTGGGCTGAGATCACGGGACAGACGCAGCTCCTACCTGATGTCAGCAGGGTGTCTTTGCATAAAGATGCATATTTGGCTCTGACGCCCATGGACTCTGTCAGGCTCTCATCCACCGGAAGCACGGTCTGTGGCACACAGGGATAGAAGAGTCACACATGCAGGATGTGCACACACACACACAGCCGACCCTGGCCACGTTCTCACAGGTGTCTGACATTTGGTGTCAGCGGTAGGGATCCGGCGTAAGTCTCAGAAGCTCACCCTGCCGTTGATGGTGTCTGGTAACCTGGCAACAGGCAGAGTCCTCTGGTCCCTCTTCTCCTCTATCTGCCAGGCGATGATGGTGATGTTCCCCACGTGCTTGTTCTCTGCAGATCTGTTCATCAATAACACACATCAATAGGGCTGTCAACGGCATCCCCAGGATCACACAGTCTACAGTCAAGCAGCAACGATCAAACAGCAAAAAACTATGACAGACCCAAAACAATATAGCTGAAAAATGTATAGGCTTCATATTTACATAACTACGGAGCCATACATTTAAGCATCCACACCAGCCAAACCTGGGCTGGGCCAATTGTGCGCCACCCTATGGGACTCCCAATCACGGCCTGTTGTGATAGAGACTGGATTCGAACCAGGGTGTCTGTAGTGACGCCCCTAGCACTGAGATGCAGTGCCTTAGACCACTGTGCCACTCGGGAGCAATATGAAGATATGATGAAGATAATTATAATCATAATGACATACGAATCCCGTCTGATTCAATTCCATTGTTGGGACTGATCAGAGGTGCTGATGGTAGACACGTGACTGTCAGGGTCAGGTGTAACCCGCCTGTCCCTCAGGGTCAGGTGTAACCCGCCTGTCCCTCAGGGTCAGGTGTAACCCGCCTGTCCCTCAGGGTCAGGTGTAACCCGCCTGTCCCTCAGGGTCAGGTGTAACCCGCCTGTCCCTCAGGGTCAGGTGTAACCCGCCTGTCCCTCAGGGTCAGGTGTAACCCGCGTGTCCCTCAGGGTCAGGTGTAACCCGCGTGTCCCTCAGGGTCAGGTGTAACCCGCCTGTCCCTCAGGGTCAGGTGTAACCCGCCTGTCCCTCAGGGTCAGGTGTAACCAGTGTCCCTCAGGGTCAGGTGTAACCAGCGTGTCCCTCAGGGTCAGGTGTAACCAGCGTGTCCCTCAGGGTCAGGTGTAACCAGCGTGTCCCTCAGGGTCAGGTGTAACCGCGTGTCCCTCAGGGTCAGGTGTAACCCGCCTGTCCCTCAGGGTCAGGTGTAACCGCCTGTCCCTCAGGGTCAGGTGTAACCGCCTGTCCCTCAGGGTCAGGTGTAACCCGCCTGTCCCTCAGGGTCAGGTGTAACCCGCGTGTCCCTCAGGGTCAGGTGTAACCCGCGTGTCCCTCAGGGTCAGGTGTAACCCGTGTCTCTCATACCTCAGGGTCAGGTGTAACCGTGTCCCTCATACCTCAGGGTCAGGTGTAACCCGTGTCCCTCATACCTCAGGGTCAGGTGGAACCTGTGTCTCTCATACCTCAGGGTCAGGTGTAACCTGTGGTTCTTCTCCTGTAGCAGCTCCTTCACAGGAAACAGAGCTGAGCCCAATAAATACATCTAGGTCAGGAGAAAGAGAGAAATAATAAAACGAGAAAGTGAGAATAAAAAGAAAGCGAGGGAGAGAGAACGAGGGAAGGAGTGAGCGAGAGAGAAAGGATACAGAGACAGATCTAAGAAAACAGCACTCCCAAGGTGGCTGGTGAGGGAAGGGAGGTGATGAATTATCTAATTATGTCATCTTATCTAATATCATTCTACTCACCGTGCCCTGAGAGCGGTCCTTGACGTCGTACACAGACAGCTTGACCTGCGTCTGCTGGTTGATCAGAGAGTCCTGGAAGAAGGCTATGCTGCTCAGGAATATAGGGTTATTGGTGCCCTGTAAGGGGAAGCAATCAATCCATGAAGCTCTCACTGTTTCTTCATCTAAACTGTACACATACAGAAAGATATTAGTTAACAATATTCTGAAATCATGTTTTATTGCCAGATAGGTGCAGTAGATTGTGTTGTTTTACAGGCTCAGCCATAGTAGCACGGCGCCCCTGGAGCAAATTAGGGTTAAGTGCCTTGCTTAAAGGCACATCGACACATTCTTCACCTTGTCGGCTTGGGTATTCAAACCAGCGACCTAGGGACGACGGCCCAAGGGGGGCAGAGGGACGACGGCACTAATCAAATCAAATGTATTTGTCACATACACATGGTTAGCAGATGTTAATGCGAGTGTAGCGAAATGCTTGTGCTTCTAGTTCTGACCATGCAGTAGTATCTAACAAGTAATCTAACAATACCACAACAACTACCTTATACACACAAGTGTAAAGGAATGAATACGAGTATGTACATATAAATATATAGATGAGCGATGGCCGAACGACATTGGCAAGATGCTAGGGGGCAGAGGGACGACAGAGGGACGACGGCAGTAGGGGGCAGAGGGACGACGGCAGCAGGGGGTCATGGTCTGTCTCACCTCAATGATCTCAGTCTGGGCGTGTTTGGTCCAGAAGGCCTGGGGAGGGGTGGTGCAGCTCACTGCCACAAAGCTGTTGGGTTTCCGCTCTAGAGCTGGGGTCACCAACTCATTACAGGCTGGGAAGGGAGGGACACAGCACGTTGGAACGCATGGAACAAGAAATAAAAGACAAATTCCTGTAGAAGTTAATTTACTGTACTCACCCACACTGAACTCTAGAACAGGCTCATCCGGATCCTGGCTGTTCCCTACCAAACAGCAAAGTAGCATTAACTCATACAAGTCACTTTCCACTAATTCAGCTGGCAGAAATGAAAGGACAACAGTGATAAAAACACATGTCAGTGTACCTTGATATACAGACTGGATACACAGGATGTGTACAAGAGAGGTAGTAATTCCATTATCAGTTGTTCATCACATGGTCTTGCATATTGTTTATTTCCTTGATATTGTCTGTGTCCAACCCACAACAGCAACCCTTTCCCATTCTCACCTGCGAGCGCCAGGCCAATCATCTCAGAGGAGAGGTCGAAGGTGTTGGCCCGGTACACTGACCAGGGTCTCTGGTGGCGGGGGCTACGCTCTCTAGCCTCCGACATCCTGATCCTGCTGGCCTTCTCCAGGGGGGAGGAGAGGCACGGGTGGTGGTGGTGAGAACACACACCCTTGTACTGAGCCACTCCACGGGCCCCGCCTGGGCCTTCCTCTACGAGCTGAGAGAAGGGGAGAGAGAAAGAGGGACAATGATAATCATAAGGGACCACACCAATTATACGTCCATTCACATCTCCACTCTGACCATTGCTTCTCTCCCTCTCTTCTCCCTCTCTGTACCTCCCCGTCACCCTCTCCGCTCACATTTAGCTTTTGGTGCAGGAGCACTGCGGGCTGCGGAGGTGGCTGGACTCCCAGAGGAGAGGCTAGTCCACATAAAAGGAGAGAGGGATGGACGGAAATTATATATATATATATATAGAGAGAGAGAGAGACCGGGATGGAGGGACATCGACAGAGCGACCGAGAGAGCAGCACATCTGTGAACATGCAGTTAGATATCATTCCTCTGCTTCGGCAGAATCCCCTGAGGGCACTGCATCTCCCTCTCTGCTGCTCAACCTGCTCTCAACCGCATCTGACAAATTAGCTTATTTGTGTGTGCACACGCGTCCGTCTGTCCCTCAGTGTGTGTGTCTATATGTGTACTGGAGTCTGACTGAGTTTTGATACAGTGGATGCATGTGTTTGTGTACAACATAAAGTAAACAGACTGTCCTTTAGCCTGCCAGCAGACAGGAACAAGTTCTGAATATGACAATGTTCTTCGTCCTGTTTACACAATGGTCTCCCGTTATTTCAAAACTGTCGCTTACAATTATTATTATTATACAAGGGGCACTTCATCACATTAACTCAGAGAGAAGCCCGCGATGGAGTAGGTGTCAAATCGCACATATTTCAACCCTTGTGTCATCAGTTAATTGATATCATAGAAGAACCGAGCGGTATAAACGTCTCATCTTAAATAATGACAGCACAGTGCCTTCAGAAATTATTCAGACCTCTTGACGTTTTCCACATTGTTACGCAACAGCCTTATTCTAAAATGGATACAATCATTTTTCCCACAATACCCCATAATGACAAAGTGAAAAGGTTTTGATTTTTCTAAATATAAATAAAAAATCTTAAATACCTTATTTACATAAGTATTCAGACCCTTCGCTATAAGACTCAAAATTGAGCTCAGGTGCATCCTGTTTCCATTGATCATCCTTAAGATGTTTCTACAACTTTATTGGAGTCCACCTGTGGTAAATTCAATTGATTGGACAGGATTTGGAAAGGCACACACCTGTCTGTCACATAGTTGACCATGCATGTCAGAGCAAAAACCAAGCCAAGAGGTTGAAGGAATTGTCCGTAGAGCTCCGAGACAGGATTGTGTCGAGGCACAAAAAGGTAACAAGGTGAAGGGTACCAAAACATTTCTGTAACATTGAAGGTTCAAGTGGCCAAGTGGCCTCAATCATTCTTAAATGGAAGAAGTTTGGAAGCACCAAGACTCTTCCTAGAGCTGGCCGCCCATCCAAACTGAGAAATCGGGGGAGAAGGGCCTTGGTCAGGGGAGGTGACCAAAGAACCCTATTTGTCACTCTTACAGAGCTCCACAGTTCCTCTGTGGAGATGGGAGAACTTTCCAGAAGGACAACCATCTCTGCAGCACTCCACCAAATAAGGCCTTTATGGTAGACTGGCCAGATGGAAGCCACTCCTCAGTAAAAGGCACATGACAGCCCGCTTGGAGGGCCCTCAGACCATGAAAAACAAGATTTTCTGCTCTGATGAAACCAAGATTGAACTCTTTGGCCTGAATGCCAAGCGTCACATCTGGAAGAAACCTGGCACAATCCCTACGGTGAAGCGTGGTGGTGGCAGCATCATGCTGTGGGAATGTTCTTCAGCGGCAGGGACTGGGAGACTAGTCAGGATCGAGGGAAAGATGAACGGAGCAAAGTACAGAGAGATCCTTGACGAAACCCTGCTCCAGGGAGCTCAGGACCTCAGACTGGGGCAAAGGTTCACCTTCCAACAGGACAAGGACCCTAAGCACACAGTCAAGACAACCATTGGCCAGTTAGCCCAGGAACCAGGCCTCCCCTCAAACAGGAACAATTAGCCCATTTACACTGAGGCTGGAGGCTGTGGGTAATAGACCAGCCCTGATCTACTTAATAGCTTCAATAGAGATCCACACTCTATTTCTGTCACTGCTAACAGCTGGAGTATAGTAGCTAGCAACAGCCCACAGCACCAAGGCTAGAACACCTCAGAGAGACTAGGTCAGGCAAGGAGGAAAAACTCAAAGCTGCTTGCTTTCACATACGTCTATTGACAATACCCAGCTTTGTCAAGATGATCAACACTGACTTTAAGTACCGTATAAACAAAACCACTTATCAAGGTTCAGTTGAACGCTTTGTTTCTCTGTGATACCACAGGTCCACTGCTGGGTTAAATGACAAGTGCTGAGCTGATATGTAGGGCATCCTTTATGCAGAGAGCCTTTCAAGCGTTCATGTGGACTATCCCAGAGATTCAGCTGTAGTGAGATAATACAAACAGCAGGATGTTTTTCTAGGGATTCTGATGGAACTACTCTCCTTCATCTGCCCAGATTGTCTCCATGGTAACAACAGTGAGCTCTTCAAAGTATCACTCTGGGCCTTGCTCAATGAAACACACTAACCAGGTTTCCTAAAGAAAAAGGTTTGCTTATTTAGTTGGACTGTAAGGACATACACATGGCAGAAGGGCTAGTCATCAGCTTGACTGGAAGGCACATTACTGTGTGTTATGATGATGAGTAGGAGCAGAAGGATGAGGACATCCTGCTAGCTTAATGAGGTCTGCTCTGATCAAGTAGGTAAACTTCCCCTGCAGGCCAGTGTTTCTCCTAGGTTACATCAAGGACATCCTGCTAGCTTAATGATGTTTGCTCTGATCAAGTAGGTAAACTTCCCCTCCAAGCCAGTGTTTCTCCTAGGTTGCAACAAAAGAAAGGAAGGGAACTAAATGCCCGGACTGCATAGACCAAAATATTTGGGGCTATGTTAAGGCAGGGGTGTGCAACAGAGTTAGGGAAGG
The DNA here is from genome assembly GCA_030435695.1 of Brachymystax lenok tsinlingensis. Lineage (NCBI taxonomy): Eukaryota > Metazoa > Chordata > Actinopteri > Salmoniformes > Salmonidae > Brachymystax > Brachymystax lenok. The sequence goes on from CM059814.1 coordinate 68,122,917, forward strand.
GGTGGGCGTCCCACCTAAGCATTCATAGGGGAAACCCTGTCTTAGAGACACACATCCTGAGTTCTGTCAGCTGGGCATCAGTCCACAGAGGCTGGGCTGGGGGCTTTCCTGGCAGGAGTACAATGTGCTGGAGGCCTGTCTTGTCTAATCAGGCAGAAATGCTGGAGGAGAGCCCATTGATAGCTAGCGGATGCTGCTGGTGGTGAAAAGCTCAGCAGATACAGGTCTGGTTAGCACTATCATCACAGATCCTCTTCTGCCCTGCCAGTGCACATGTGGCTCTGGTCAAATAAAGTGCACTACATAGGCAATAGGGTGCACTTCAGAGAATGAATCCAAATGTCTTCTATGTGCTCTCTGTAAAATGGATCAACATTTATTGAATTAATTGTCAGATTCTTTGGCTACTATCTACAACTGTTCTGTAATTGCCTTGGAATATGGGCCACATTGCTAAGAGCCAAATGGTAGCAGACGGTGGTAGGCCTGATCACCGACAACAATGGTGCAAGGATCGTGGACTACAGGAAACAGAGGGCCAAGCACACACCCATCCACATCGACAGGGCTGTAATGGAGCGGGTTGAGAGTCTAGTTCCTCTGTGTCGACATCACTAAGGAATTAACATGGTCCACACACACCAACAGTTGTGAAGGCACGACAACTCCTCCCCCGCAGGAGTCTGAAAAGATTAGACAGATCCTGTCAGATCCTCAAAAAGTTCTACAGCTGCACTATTGAGCGCATCTTGACTGGCTGCATCACTGCCTGGTATGGCAACTGCTTGGCATCCGACCGTAAGGCGCTACAGAGGGTAGTGTGTATGGCCCAGTACATCACTGGGGCCAAGCGCTCTGCCATCCAGGACCTCTATACCAGGCTGTGTAAAAAGGCCCTTAAAATTGTCAAAGACTCCAGCCAGCCAAGTCATAGACTGTTCTCTCTGCTACCGCACAACAAGCGGTACCGATGCACCAAGTCTGGAACCAACAGGACTCTGAACAGCTTCTACCCCCAAGCCAGAAGACTACTAAATAGAAACAAAATAGCTACCTGGATTATAAGAACTGACCCCCTTGCACAAAATCTTTTGATGAATCACATACGCTTCTGCTATCTTTTATTATCAATACTGTTGCCTAGTCACTTTACCCCTACCTATATGTACATATCTACCTCAATTACATCGTGCCCCTGCACATTGACTCGGTACTGGTACCCCGTGTATATAGCCATGTTATTGTTACTCATTGTGTGTTCCTTGTTTTATAATTTTTTTCTATATTTCTCTCTGCATTGTTGGGAGGGCCCGTAATTAAGGATTTCCGTAGACGGGCACATCGCGCACCGCTCCCGAGTATACTACTCGCCAACATCCAGTCTCTTGACAACAAGGTAGACGAAATCCGAGCAAGGGTTGCCTTCCAGAGAGACAGAGATTGTAACGTTCTTTGCTTCAAGGAAACATGGCTCACTTGAGATACGTTATCAGAGTCGGTACAGCCACCTGGTTTCTTCACGCATTGCGCCGACAGAAACAAACACATCTCTGGTAAGAAGAAGGGCGGGGGTGTATGCCTTATGATTAACGAGATGTGGTGTGATCATAACAACATACAGAAACTCAAGTCCTTTTGTTCACTTGACCTAGACTTCCTTACAATCAAATGCCGACCGCATTATCTACCAATAGAATTCTCTTAGATTATAATCACACACCCCCAAGCTGACATGTCGACGGCACTGAAATAAATTCATTGGACTCTATGTAAACAGGAAACCACATATCCTGAGGCTGAATTTATTGTAGCTGGTGATTTTAACAAGGCTAATCTGAAAACAAGGCTCCATACATTTTATCAGCATATTGAATGTACGACCAGGGCCGGGAAAATCCTGGATCATTGTTATTCTAACTTCCGCGATGCATACAAAGGCCCCCCTTTCGGCAAATCTGACCACGACTCAATTTTGTTGCTCCCAGCCTATAGACAGAAACTAAAACAGGAAACGCCCGTGCTCAGGTCTGTTCAACACTGGTCCAACCAATCTGATTCCATGCTTCAATCACGTGGACTGGGATATGTTCCGCATAGCGTCGGACAACAACATTGATGAATACGCTGATTCGGTGAGTGAGTTTATTAGCAAGTGCATCGGTGATGTTGTACCCACAGCAACTATTAAAACCTTCCCCAACCAGAAACCGTGGATTGATGGCAGCATTCGCGCAAAACTGAAAGCGCGAACCACTGTTTTTAATCAGGGCAAGAAGACCGTAAATATGACCGAATACCAACAGTGTAGCTATTCCCTCCGCAAGGCAATCAAACAAGCTAACCGTCAGTATAGAGACAAAGTAGAGTCGCAATTCAACGGCTCAGACACGAGAGGAATGTGGCAGGGTCTACAGTCAATCACTGACTACAAAAAGAAAAACAGCCCCATCGTGGACCACGATGTCCTGCTCCCAGACAAACTAAAACAACTTCTTTGCTCGCTTTGAGGACAATTCAGTGCCATCGACACGGCCCGCTACCAAAACCTGCGGGCTCTCCTTCACCGCAGCCAACGTGAGTAAAACATTTAAAACGTGTTAACCCTTGCAAGGCTGTCGGCCCAGATGGCATCCCTGGCCGCGTCCTCAGAGAATGCGCAGACCAGCTAGCTGGTGTGTTTATGGACATATTCAATCAATCCTTATCCCAGTCTGCTGTTCCCACATGCTTCAAGAGGGCCACCATTGTTTCTGTTCCCAAGAAACCTAAGGTAACTGAGCTAAATGACTATCGCCCCATAGCACTCACTTCCGTCATCATGAAGTGCTTTGAGAGACTAGTTAAGGATCATATCACCTCCATCCTACCTGACACCCTAGACCCACTCCAATTTGCTTACCGTCCCAATAGGTCCACAGACGACGCAATCACACTGCCCTAACCCATCTGGACAAGAGGAATAACTACGTAAGAATGCTGTTCATCGACTACAGCTCAGCATTTAACACCATAGTACCCTCCAAAACTTGTCATTAAGCTCGAGACCCTAGGTCTCGACCCCGCCCTGTGCAACTGGGTCCTGGACTTCCTGACGGGCCACCCTCGGGTGGTGAGGGTAGGAAAAAACATCTCCACCCCGCTGATCCTCAACACTGGGGCCGCACAAGGGTGCGTTCTCAGCCCTCTCCTGTACTCCCTATTCACCCATGACTGCGTGGCCAAGCACGCCTCCAACTCAATCATCAAGTTTGCAGACGACACTACAGTGGTAGGCTTGATTACCAACAACGACGAGACGGCCTACAGGGTGGAGGTGAGGGCCCTCGGAGTGTGGTGTCAGGAAAATAACCTCTCACTCAACGTCAACAAAACAAAAGGAGATGATCGTGGACTTCAGGAAACAGGAGAGGGAGCACCCCCCTATTCACATCGACGGGACAGTAGTGGAGGACGTGGAAAGTTAAGTTCCTCGGCATACACATCACAGACAAACTGAAATAGTCCACCCACACAGACAGCATGGTGAAGGCGGCACAACAGCGCCTCTTCAACCTCAGGAGGCTGAAGAAATTCTGCTTGTCACCAAAAAAAAAAACTAACATTTACAAATGCACAATCGAGAGCATCCTGTCGGGCTGTATCACCGCCTGGTACGGCAACTGCTCCACCCACAACCGTAAGGCTCTCCAGAGGGTAGTGAGGTCCGCACAACGCATCACCTGGGGTAAACTACCTGCCCTCCAGGACACCTACACCACCCGATGTCACAGGAAGACCAAAAATATCATCAAGGACAACAACCACCCGAGCCACTGCCTGTTCACCCCGCTATCATCCAGAAGGCGAGGTCAGTACAGGTGCATCAAAGCTGGGACCGAGAGACTGAAAAACAATCATGGCCATCAGACTGATAAACGGCCATCGCTAACATTGAGTGGGTGCTGCCAACATACTGACTCAAATCTCTAGCCCCTTTAATAATAGAAAATTGGATGTAATAAATGTATCACTAGCCACTTTAAACAATGCCACTTTATACGTTTACATATCCTACATTGCTCATCTCACCAGTATATACTGTACTCTATACCATCTACTGCATCTTGCCTATGCCGTTTGGCCATCGCTCATCCATATATTTATATGTAAATATTCTTATTAATTCCTTTACACGTGTGTATAAGGTAGTTGTGAAATTGTTAGATTACTTGTTAGATACTACTGCATGGTCAGAAGTAGAAGCACAAGCATTTCGCTACACTCGCATTAACATCTGCTAACCATGGGTATGTGACAAATAAAATTTGATTCGATTTTGACAATGCGATGCATATGTTTCTACCTGATTTAACTTAAAAGGGGGAAGTGACACCGGTGAACGGTGAAAGCTAGTCTTACTGACGTCCGTCTGACTCGCAGGGTTTAGTGGATTTCACTTCTGCTGTTATGTTAAGTCTAATGCTGCACGCAACCGGCAAGCTGTCTATATGAAGGAACCAGGTGAGTGAGTGCGTTTGTGACATTGAGGACCCTGTGAGGCATCCACGGTACTGCCTGAAATCAGATTTCTCCTTTCGCTCTTCCTGTTTACTCACTCTCCTTCCCTCCCAGCAGACTGCACAATTCCATCGTTAATGAGTCTAATTCAGTCGTGTGACTCTGACTCCATCAGGATTACCAGCCAAGCGACAAGATCATTCTTTAATTTGTCTTGAATCTAAAAACCTCAGCTTGCCTTGGTTGTGAAAGCACCTCAAGGCTCCGTGTTTCTTCCCACTCTGTGCTGGTTTCAGGACCGGAGCTCCTCTGAGTGGGATTAACACTATCACACAAGGGGTCTTGTCCAACCATACCAGGAAATGAGGATGTGTTCGCATCAAGGGTTTCTCTGCTCGCATCAAGGGTTTCTCTCTCTCAGTCTCAGACAGTCTCCAAGCCTGAGAAGGGCAGTGTGGAGGAGAGCTAGGTCCTGTTGCCCTTAAAAGGCAAAAAACGGTTTCTGTGTTGACGGACTGCCAAGGTTCTGACTGTCCAGGCCAGGCATCAAGCACGCGCACACACGACGACGAGCTAAAAGCGTACAGTCTCAGAGTTTCCTCAGATCTTGACTTCCCATCTCTGCCTTATCAAACACACCTATACAGAATACAGGATAACAGCTCTCTCTCCATGTCACTAGTTTCCATATTACTGGCCTCCTCCTGCACTCCCAGCCCACATTACTTATTTTTATAGCCCCAGCCTTGTCTAAACAGACTTCAACTCTGCACCACACCAGTATCTGTGTCATAATGACTATGGAGAAAGTAAACACCGCTGGAGAGCAAACGGAGTACATTCATTAAAATTATTTAAAGAAAATCTCCTTTGACACTAACAACGCTTATTTTATCTGTCTAAATTAGGTGCTATGAGTAAGCCCTGTATCAGGGTCAAATAGCACTGGATTCATCTTAGAGACTCAGACTATTCAATTCTATCAAAATAATAACTCCAAAATGTTTAGAATTCCCTGCCATTTTAATTTCCTGAATAAAATATTCAGATGAATTTGTAGGTGCAGAAACTCTTACATATTCTTCACCTTCATTTGTATGATGTAGAGGAGTTAGAGCTGCCCTCCAGACTAGACTGGCTGCCTAGTTCCTACAGTAGTGAGAGCAGCCCTCCAGACTAGCTGCCTAGTTCCTACAGTAGGCTCTGCCTTACTTACAAATCAAGGCCTTGTTCATGTCAGGGAGAGGGAGGGACGTGAGGGGACTGTTCAACAGCTCAGTGTGTACCTGCTCCCCCCCTTTCCATCTCTCTCGCTCTCCAGTCACCAGCCTTCTCTCAGGGTCATGTTAAGATGCCACATCCCAACAGCATCCTCATATACACCATAACAAAGTGCCTGAGATGTACTTACTGTCAGTGGTGAAGGCAGAGAGTGGCAGGTAGCCTGGCAGTTTAGAGCGTTCAACCAGTAACTGAAAGGTTGCTGGTTCGAGTCCCTGAGCCAGTAAAGTGGAAAAATGTTATGTTCTGCCCTCAAGCGAGGCAGTTAATCGAGTTGTCCGGGAGCAGTTGTTGTTTAAGGCAGCACTCCCCCCCTCCCCTTCCCCTCTCCTCTGTCAGAGGTTGGGTTAAATGCAGAATTAACATTTGGGTTGAATGCATTCAGTTGTGCAACTGACTAGGGATCCCCTTTCCTTTCCCAGAGGGAGGGGAAGCCAGCTGATCCAGTCAGCGAGAGGAGACATGTCAGAAAAACTAAAAGGAAGAATATTTAACTATTTTAGCGGAGTATACAGCAGAGTGGTTATGTTCTGTATCTGTGCATTGAGTTTGACAGTGACTGAGGCTACAGGACTGCCAAGTCACAGTCAGAGGTAGTGAGGCGTGCAACAACACGATGGCAGCCAGAAGAGGAGACATTTTCACAATTTAACCTTCACATCTGATATTCTGTCTCTGCCATGGCCTGGCCCCACACACCACTCTTCAAAGTGAAAACTCGCTTTTTGAAGGTGTGTGTGTGTGCCTGCCAGTGTGCACGTGCATGCATATGTGTGTGTGTGTTAGTTTGAGGCTCTACTGAGGCAGTGCAGTGTGTGCTTCATTCTATTTAAGAAGCAGTCCTTCACATACTCAATCCAGATGGTCCCTGCATCATCAGTCAGAGACACTGATCATTGTCCTGGAGCCACCGGACCCCCCTCTCCACACACACAATAGGAGTGTGTGTGTTTTACCGAAAGGGAGCTGGAAAAGATTTTTCAATTACATTGAGGAACTATAGTAATTCTCAAAGGATGTAAAATCAGACTTTGTTCGCTTTCTGTTTGAGTTGAAGAAAATATTACTTTGAGAAGCTCATTAGCGGTGGTGCGTTAAGCAAATCAGATCTGCAAAAGGGACACATTTATATGCCGACATTTGGACGCAGGTCAGGTAGCCTATAGGACTACATCTATGCGTACGTGTCTTTACTCAACATTGACAGGAGCACTCCAAACAACAGACAATGACTAAATTGACAAAACTCTTAAATGGAATGAAATAAACCAAACCTTGGTTTCTCACAAGTGTAGCATAAGTTGTGCACTCTGCAAACAATGTGTGTCCAATGATAACGGGAAGACTGTAATAATATAGAATGCATTAACAGAAACTACAGTAAACAAAGTAACATTGTAGATTAGAAATGATAGGAATTAAGGGTAAATGTCCTACTGGTGATATATGTAATGGGGAATTGATATACACTAACAAAACGCAAACAATTCACACAATGAAGTTATGAAACAATGAATGTGCAAAGATTGGCGGGAGAGAGCACGTTCTGGAGAGAGAAGTACATTGTGCATCTGGGCGCTGCATGGCCATGCAGCATTTACATTGATACGGCCTCAACAGAAGTCAGGCCATTCATACTTCTTGTGCTTCGGGGAGCAGTGCAGAGCTGTTGTCAAGGAAGTGAGTTTGTGTTTTCTACAGGATGTACCGCCCCCACCTACCGTCAACCAATCATGTCAATGCGGCACTATACAGACCCCGCATTGTTAAAACATTTGGGAGGTGCATGGCGATGCGGCACGGAGCTCGATTTGGCCTGCTCGACTAAAACAATCTTGGTCGACCAACAGCCTAACAACCAAAAATCAACTAATTGGGGTCAGCCCTAGTGTGTGTATATGCATGTGTGAGTGTGTATGAGTTAAAACATGTAGGGGGATGGGAGATGATAATTTTCCAATGAAAGGGTTACAGCTGCTCTAAACTTCTAAAGAAATGATTCATGCTCTAATCTGAATAATCTGTTCCTTCTTCCGTGTGTGTGTGTGTGTGTGTGTGTCGCTCACACACAGTCCAGCCCGAGGGGAAAACTAAATCCCTGTCCATGTGACTCATTCTATACGTGCAACTAACAGTGCCTCAAGCCTAAAACACACGAGTAACATTTCAAAACAACTGCTTGTCATCTTCCATCCATATACTGTGCACTCTGCAAGACAGACGCCATTACTTTGGTATAGACCTTCAAAGTGGAGAGACAACGCCCTGAAAGCAGCTACTGTGCCTTGACAAATCAATCTAGTGCATGTGATGATATAGGCTTACAATATGCAGTACCTGTGAGAGTCAGCACTGTCTGCAACCATGTGGAGCCACGACCAGCAAGCAGGCTGATTGGTTAACTATCATGATGGCATAACCAGTGAGAGGAGAGCAACACACATGTAGTCCCCACTTCCACATCAGTCAAGTCAGGTAAGCATAAGAGTCAACCATGCTTTATCCAAATGGAGTGGCAAGGCCTAATATCTTTACAGTCGTTGCGAAAGACGACATATTACGGATTGTCCTCAGTGTTTGAGGTACGTGATGCACGCTTGTCAGTGCTGTTACAGTTCTCACAAATCAACACACAACTGAGGAAGAGCCCCGGAGTTGGACAGAATTATCTTATGCTTCTTCTGCCATTATTGGTCTTCTTTCTTTAAACCATGAAGTCCCTATGGGATAAATGATGTACCTATTGTGTGTTTGACTGAGCTTTGAACATCAACAGCTTTTTCACGTTCAGTGTCTCATTGCTGGGCAAAATGTACAGTATTGCATATTTCCTCCGGTTTACCTCACTTCCTGAACTGCAATCAGGAAATGTTCACATTGAGGATAAATGCGTCAATGTCCTCATCTCACAGGGAAGTTGTCAGACAGGTCCGTGGTTCAGATTAAGAGGACTTCAAGATTACATAATTCATAGGAACCCAAAAGAAGTCAGAGAGAATCAAAGTCTGTGAAGGACAATTCCACAGTGGGACCCCAATTTTTCACTTCAGAATATATGCCAAACAAAAAAACATTGATTTCAAAGTTTAACAAACCATACAAATCTATGCACAATGAATAGTAACAGTAAATAAATGAAGACAATTATTTAAAACAGCAGATACAAGGTTTGGTAACAGAATTACGGTAAAATCTCCCTCAGTTATATTCTGTTACCAAACTGTGTACCTGCACAGTTCATTCTGTGAATGTGTTGTAAACATTTCTGTGGAAATTGTTAAAAGTAGTCTTTGTGCATACAATTCTGTTTGTTAAACGTTGAACTCAATGGGTTTTATTTGGTATCCATTTTTTCAGCGTAAATCCATTACTATGGAAATGCTCTGAACAATTTTGATTAAACGTCATTGTCTCTTGACTTTATCCTGAATGCCTAACTCAATGGGGTGAGCTGGACGCGACAAACATTTACAAAGTCAAACACAAGAATAACCGTTATTGTATACGGATGGGAGCTCAGTGAATGTTACAGTGCATTCGGAAAGTATTCAGACCCCTCGACTTTTCCACAATGTTACGTTACAGCCTTATTCTAAAATGGATCAAATAATCCCCCCCCCCTCAATCTACACGCAATACCATATAATGACAAAGTCAAAAGGGTATAGACATTTTAGTTTAAAAAAAATAAGAAATACCTTGTTTACATAAGTATTCAGACCCTTTTCTATGAGACTCGAAATTGAGTTCTGGTGCATCCTGTTTCCATTTATCATCCTTGAGATGTTTCTACAACTTGATTGGAGTCCACCTGTGATTAATGTGAAAAGAATTGGAAAGACATCTGTCTATATAAGGTCCCACAGTTGACAGTGCATGTCAGAGCAAAAACCAAGCTATGAGGTAGAAGGAATTGTTCGTAGAGCGCCGAGACAGGATTGTGTCCAGGCAAAGATCTGGGGAAGGGTACCAAAACATTTCTGCAGCATTGAAGGTCCCCAAGAACAGTGGCCTCCGTCATTCTTAAATGGAAGAAGTTAGGAACCACCAAGACTCTTCTTAGAGCTGGCCGCCCGGCCAAACTGAGCAATCGGGGGAGAAGGGCCTTGGTCAGGGGGTGACCAAGAACCCGATGGTCACTCTGACAGAGCTCCAGAGTTCCTCTGGAGATGGGAGAACCTTCCAGAAGGACAACCATCTCTGCAGCACCTCAGCAATCATGCCTTTACGGTAGAGTAATATAATGAGGCCGGAGGGGGTGGCTTTTACGGGCTCCTAACCAACTCTGCAATTTGTTTGTTTTTTTCACATTGTTTGTAACTCATTTTGTACATAATATTGCTGATACTGTCTCTTATGAACGAAAAGAGCTTCTGGACATCAGAATAGCGATTACTCACCTCAAACTGGACAACGATTTTTCTTCAATGAGTCCGACGCGAAGGATATACTGCTTTGTCAAGACAACCCAAATCCCCGTCATCAGTGTGAAGAAAAGACAGAGGAAAAGGGGGAGGGCGGCGGGGTGCCTTGTAAGAATTCACAGACGAGTAGGTAAACCACCACTTCCCTCCGTATTATTGGCCAATGTGCAATCATTGGAAAACAAACTGGACGACCTACGATTAAGACTGTCCTACCAACGGGACATTAAACTGTAATACCTTCTTCCATTGAGATGTGGCTGAACGACGACACTGATAGAGCTGGCTGGCTTCTCCGTGCATCGGCAGCACAAAGCAGCTACGTCTGGTAAGACGAGGGGCGGGATGTGTGTCTATTTGTCAATAACTGCTGATGCGCGATGTCTAACATTAAAGTCTCGAGGTATTGCTCGCCTGAGGTTGAATACCTCATGATAAGCTGTAGACCACACTCTCTACCAAGAGAGTTCTCATCTATATTATTCGTAGCAGTCCATTTACTGCCACAAACCGATGAAGACCACACCCCACGAGCTGTATAAGGCCATAAAATGCTCATCCAGAAGCGGCACTCCTAGTGACCGGGACTTTAATGGCGAAATTAAATCAGTTTTACCTAACTTCAACCAGCCCAAAAATATAGATTTTTTTTTTTTTTTTTTCTAGACCACCTTTACTCCACACACAGAGCTCTCCCTCGCCCTCAATTTATTCCTGCTTACAAGAAAAAACAAAAACAGGAAATTCCAGTGACTCGCTCAATACGGAAGTGGTCATTTGACACGGATAATACACTACAGGACTGTTTTGCTAGGACAGACTGGAATATGTTCCGGGATTCATCCAATGCCATTGGATGAATATACAACCTCTTTGATGAAGTCGGCGACTAAAGGGCATCGACAACGTCGTCCACACAGTGACCATACGTACATTTCCCAACCAGAAGCCATGGATTACAGGCAACATTCACACCGAGCTAAAGGCTAGAGCTGCCGCTTTCAAGGAGCGTGACACTAATCCGGATGCTTATGAGAAATCCAGCTAAGCCCTCAGACGAACCATCAAACAGGCAAAGCGTCAATACAGGACTAAGATTGAATCCTACTACACTGGCTCTGACGCTCGTCGGATGTGGCAGGGTTGAAAAACATTACGGACTTCAAAAGGGAAACCCAGCCGCGAGCTGCCCAGTGACGCGAGCCTACCAGACGAGCTAAATGCCTTTTATGCTCGCTTCGAGGCAAGCAACACTGAAGCATGCATGAGAGCACCAGCTGTTCCGGACGACTGTGTGATCACTCTCTCTGTAGCCGATGTGAGCAAGACCTTTAAAACAGGTCAACATTCACAAAGCAGCGGGGCCAGACGGATTACCAGGATGTGTACTCAAAGCATGTGCGGACCAACTGGCAAGTGTCTTCACTAACATTTTCAACCTCTCCCCTGACCGAGTCTGTAATACTTACATGTTTCAAAACAGACCACCATAGTCCCTATGCCCAAGAAAGCAAAGGTAACCTGCCTAAATTATTACCGACCCATACCACTCAAGTCTGTTGAAAGGCTGGTCATGGCTCACATCAACACCATCATGCCGGAAACCCTAGACCCAATCCAATTCGCATACCGCCCCAACAGATGACGCAAATCTCAATTGCACTCCACACTGCCCTTACCCACCTGGACTAAAGGAACATCTATGTGAGAATGCTGTTCATTGACTGTAGCTCAGCGTTCAACACCATAGTGCCCACAAAGCTCATCACTAAGTTAAGGACCCTGTGACTAAACACCTCCCTCTGCAACGGAATCCTGGACTTCCTGACGGGCCGACCCCCAGGTGGTAAGGGTAGGCAACAACACATCTGGCACACTGAGCCTCAACACTGGGGCTTCTCATTGGTGCGTGCTTAGCCCCCTCCTGTACTCCCTGTTCACCCATGACTGCGTGGCCAAGCACGACTCCTACACCATCATTAAGTTTGCTGACGACACAACAGTGGTAGGCCTGATCACCAACAACGATGACACGGCCTATAGGGAGGAGCAGCATTTCAATCACCATGAAAGTAAATAAAACATTTCACTGACCATTGGCGTCTCTGGACTGAACCTACGAGTGAACTTGGAGCGTCTTCTCTCTGAAGTTTGTTTCCCTAAATGACTGAGGACCTCCAGGTTCTCACAGGTGCTCCAAATCAGTGAAACTGATTGATCAGGTGACAAGCAGCCGGTTTGCTGCTGCACTCTGGGAAGTGTAGTTCTCTCATTCATGAGAATTGAGAACACTCATTCATGAGATTCAGCTCAACACCCCCATCCAAGTACTAACCAGGCCCGACCCTGCTTAGCTTCCGAGATCTGACGAGATCGGGAGCATTCAGGCTGGTATGGCCGTAGGCAGTGTGGTGTCAGTTCTCTGACTGCAGGAAAAAGCGGGCCGAACAGGCCCCCATTAACATCGACGGGGCTGTAGTGGAGCGGGTTGAGAGTTTCAAGTTCCTTGGTGATGTGGACATATCATGGTCCAAACACACAAAGACAGTTGTGAAGAGGCCACGACAACACCTTTTCCCCCTCAGGAGACTGAAAAGATTTGGCATGGGTCCCCAGATCCTCAAAGTTATACAACTACACCATCGAGAGCATCCTGACCAGTTGCATCACCGCCTGGTACAGCCCAGTACAAAAAACTATTTAATCCATTTTAGAATAAGGCTGTTACATAACAAAATGGCAATAAAAAGTATGTGAACCCTTTGGAATAACCTGGATTTCTGCATAAATTGGTCATAAAATTTGATCTGATCTTCATCTTAGTCACAACAGACAAACACAGTCTGCATAAACTAATAACAAACAATTATAAATGTGTATGTCTTTATTGAACACACAATGTAAACATTCACAGTGCAGGGTGGGAAAAGTATATGAACCCTTTAATAACTGGTTGACCCTCTTTTGGCAGCAATAACCTCAACCAAACATTTTCTGTAGTTGCGGATGAGACCTGCACAACGGTCAGGAGGAATTTTGGACCATTCTTCTTTACAAAACTGTTTCAGTTCAGCAATATTCTTGGGGATGTGTGGTGTGAACCGCTCAAGGTCATGCCACAGCATCTCAATTGGGTTGAGGTTGGGAATCTGACTGGGCCACTCCAGAAGGTGTATTTTATTCTGTTCAAGCCATTCTGTTGTTGATTTACTTCTGTGTTTTGGGTCGTTGTCCTGTTGCATCTCCCAACTTCTGTTGAGCTTCAATTGGCAGACAGCCTTACATTCTCCTGCAAAATTCATTTTCCCCCCTCCGTCAATGATAGCAAGCGGTCCAGGCCCTGAGGCAGAAAAGCAGCCCAAACCATAATGCTCCCTCCACCATACTTTACAGTTGGGATGAGGTTTTGATGTTGCTGTGCCTTTTTTTCTCCACACATGGTGTTGTGTTTTCCTTCCAAACAACTCAACTTTAGTTTAATCTATCCACAGAATAGCTGTGGAACATCCAGGTGCTCTTTTGAGAACTTCAGACATGCAGCAATGTTTTTTTGGACAGCAGTGGCTTCTTCCGTGGTGTCCTCCCATGAACATCATTGTTGTTTAGCGTTTTACCTACTGTAGACTCGTCAACAGAGATGTTAGCATGTTCCAGAGATTTCTGTAAATCTTTAGCTGACACTCTAGGATTCTTCTTAACCTCATTGAGCATTTTGGAGAAGTCATTAGTTCACACACTCCCCAACCTACACAGTGAATGTTTAAATTATGTATCAATATAGACAAGAAAAATACAATTATTTGTGTTTAATTTAAGCACACTGTTTGTCTATTGTTGTGACAGAGGAAGATCAGATCACATTTTTTGACCAATTTATGCAGAAACCCAGGTAATTCCACAGGGTACTTGGAATACTTTTTCTTGCAACTGTATATGCAGGAAGTGAACAGCATAGTGGGTCAATTTGTGCAAAAACTTAAAGCGTTTAAGTGCGAGTATCAATTTCTCCACTGTTTTGTGTCCCCTGGCTACCACACTGTTCACAGCGTGAAGCAAACTCATGCACATGCTTAAATACAGTGTGTGACTGTGTGATGGCGAAGTGTTACATCTCACTCATCTCAATATCTCCGGTGCTGCTTGTGGCAACGTCATTTTGCTGAGTCTATTTTAAGGAAGAAACACATCCCCAATTTAACTGACAGTCTAAAAATGTATTCAGATCGCTGGCATTAGTCACGTTATTGAATGTTGGCATTGACCAGTGTTCTTCAAGCCTGGTCGTGGGGACCCAGTGAGTGTAGGCTTCTGTTACTGTTCAGCGCTAACCCATCCGATTCAACCCAATGTTGGCATGGCCGAGAAGCTGGGCTTATAATCTCACCAGTGGAAGTTAACAGACAAACACTGCAACAAAGACTAGATAAACATTGCCACAGAGCAGCAAGGAGTAGTTTTCCTATTTAATCAAGAGATAAAGCCACACAATGATAAGTGCATGTTTCTGCCTTTAGATTCTTCCTTCATAGGCAGACTGAAGAGGACGCATTCATTACGGCCGACGAGGGCGGCCGTTTAGAACAGCATGCAGAGGACTCTGGGTATTATTTATTCCCTGTCAACGGCCCATCTGAGCGCATCACCCCAGCCAAAACCACCATAGGGGGTTAGAGTAGTGCCTAATTCTACAGACAGAGCAGAAGAAGGGATGTTAAAGTAGTAGTCTTCGCAAAATGGCCACAGTCCAGTCAGAACATAAATCAGGTACAATACATAGACTACACTTAAAATCCCCCAAATATCCCTACCTTTATCCAGTGAATGCTACAGGCAGCCTGTAGATAGTAGCATTAGCATAGCAGCTACTAAATTAAACAGCATGGTGGCGACTGACACAGCACAGTGCAGGCCTGTAGAAGGGCTAATCCATATCCGGCTGCATGCTACAGCTGTACAGACAGGCTAGTACATCTCTGCTCCTAACAGCTAAGCTTGGTTCCTCCTCTCTAGGGTTAGACGACAGTCTGCGTAGCGAGTGAAGGGCCCGGCGGTGGACGAGGTCTCCTCACAGCAGAGCAGCATGTAAACAAACTCACACGCAGCGTCATCACTGCTTACACTCTCCCCTCCTCGCTTGCTCTTATACTTTCTGCCTGCCTCCTTCGCCCCTACCCTCTCCCCATCTGTCCCTCTCTATTTCTCTCCTTCCTTATTCCTGTAGTAGCTAAGAGAAGCAGACTGATAAGGTCCTGTCTTCTCTCTGCCTGACAGCAGAAATACACAGAGACAGGGAGAGGGACAGGAAGGGACATATGGGACTGTGGATGCTTTGTGACAAACTGGGCTGACAGGACCCAGACGGGCTTTGTCCAGACGAGGAAGGGAATGAAGGGGAGAGGTGCCACTGTTCCCATCCTAAACCCTGCTCCAGACCCTCCTCAGTGATTTGGGAAACTGTGAAAGAGCTATACACTGTAGGCCTGTCACATGTTGTTGATTCCCAGACCAATAAATAATCAACTGTGGTGGCTGGAGAACATTTCCCTGCACTGTGTCACGTTTGCAGTCACGCTCTCCAGGGGTCCTATCCTTAGTATCGTTTAGTGTAGGGCCAGACCGACTGACCAATGACAGGTTTCACTTTTCTGCACATGTGGATTTATGGTCTTCATTTAGCCTGCCGTCATCAATAATTCAGTCTGTTGCATAAGAGGGAAACGCAGAGGTTTATGTCCCAAACGGCACCCTATTCCCTATAAAGTGCACTACTTTTGACCAGAGCATTATGGGCACTGGTCAAAAGTAGTGCACATTTTAGGGTACAGGGTGTCATTTGAGACACAGCCAGAGACAGTGGACTCGGGGTAGCATCTGGCACTCCTTGACTACAGACCTGTCAGCGGATCCCCAAAACAACCACTTTGGTTCAGGCCTAATGGATTTCAGTGTAAAACAGCAAAGACAGGCAAGGCAATGCAGCGAGGCAGAGTAGCTACTGCTGTCTGAGGCACCGGCTATCCACCAAGGAGCAGGATTTACAATGTCGCTCATAAGTCAATTAATGAAAGAGAAAGGAGAGTTTTACTATCAGACTTTTATGACAAAGGCTCTGGAGAAGAAAAAAAATACATGATTATTAATAGCAGAGTATTTAGTAAGATAGCCACCATAGAAACGATGTGTCAATGTGTCTGTTGGAGAAGAGTGTATGATGACATGAGTGCAGAGGAGTTGAGTGTAGTGTGTTGCAGGAGCATCGTATGATGACGTAACATGCATGAGCCTGATTGAGTGTGTGTTTATGTGGGAAGCTATTATTGGCTTAACAGAGCAACAGAGTAGGCAGAGCATTCAACTGCCTGTGTGTGTGTGTGTCAAATTCACTGTGTTTAATACTGATATGAATCTTAAGAGTGTCTTCTCTGAGCTTGTTTACAGAGTGAGTGTTGTTTGTTGAGAGAGAGGACAGAGACAGAGAGAAGGATGAATCAACAGGCTCCTGGTTGCCCTCTGAGCCCTGTGGGAGAGAAACCCCATCGCTGAGTCACAGCACTACCCCATACATACAGTACGTACACAGTGGCCTCAGGGTCTGTATGCTCGCGTGTGCGCGAACGAGAGGTAGCTAGCTACTATATTGAATCGCAAAACTACAGTGCCCAACAGTACAATGTAGTACTGTAGTGGTTTACAAATCACTGTAGAATCTTCTGCGCAATAGCCTAGTCAAGCCAACTGGGAGTAGTATCAGAAAAGGTCCCTGGTCTTTCCAGATGCCTGGTCGTAACTCGTAAGCTTTCTCTCAATCAATAAACATGTCCCCTCCACTTGACCTTGTCTCTGATGGCTCCTACCAGGAAACCACTGACTGAGTCTGCCTTTACGACCTCACTCCACTCTAGTCTTCACTACAAATCAGTTAGTGATTTGTAGTAGTCATCAATTCAGAACCACTCAAGCCATGGACTTTCCCAACCCTCTAATGACTGTCCATCTCATGACTGGTGTCTTTTTGTTTTGTTTTTTGCTTTAAAGCTCTTTGAAATCGTTATGGAATAAACAGCGCTATAAAAGTTGAATGAATTATTAGTAAACCATGCTAATGTGATTCTGTACGCAAACTAGCACACAGCAAAGGCAGCGAAGGGCCGTCACCTCTGGCCATGCACTGAAGTATGCCTCTCAAGCTGATATAATTTTTCACTTGGTCATGTTCTCGTTCATCAGTTGTTCTTATCATATTGCCACAAACACACATTATCTCCACTTTGGTCCATGTGAGACAGAGCTAATCCAGCAGTACAAAGGCTGTGTCCGAAATGACACCCTATTCCCTAGTGAACCGAAATGCACCCTATTCCCTATATAGTGTACTATGGGCCCTGGTCAAGGGTAGTGCAAAATATACTAGGGTATACGGTGCCAATTTGAACGTAGACAAACAGTTGAGTGCTGTGATGGGACAGAGACACTGGGTTCTCAGCACAGGAGGCTACTGAGGGGAGGACGGCTCATAATAATGTCTGGAATGGAGTAAATGGACGGGTATCAAACACATGGCAGCCATGTGTTTGATGAATTTGATACCATTCCATTGATCCTGTTCCAGCCATTACTATGAGCCCATCCTCCCCAATTAAGGTGCAACCAACCTCCTGGTATTCTCAGGGATTTCAACGAGCTGTGTGATAAGAGCCTGTGTAGGTAGGCCTGTTGCAACCAAGGTCTCTTCTACAAGGGAGCCATGCATATACACAATTTACACTCTCAGTTCCAGGTCAGAGATAACACTGCTGAGAATGAATGGTGATAAATCATGTTGAAGAGGTTTTACCGGTTCATAACGAACTCTTCTGGACGCGCTCACTGTCCAGTTCAGCCTGTGTCACAACGGGATGATTTACAATACAATTACAGTGGCTGTGTTGATACTGATAACACAACAAATGCATAAAATAAATTCAATAGTAATCTTACAAGAAAACAACTCTAGAAGAAAACAGAGTTACAGTTAAAGCGTTGGTAGAAGACTGCACAGGTGGTGGTTATGAGGCTGAGAGAGTGTTCAATAATGCACCCATCTGGTCTGTATAGCTGACACATGGCACCGCTTGTTTTCATTTTAGCCATGTGGAACTAACTGAGGCTCGTAGGAAAGGGCTGTCAACCGCACCACCACTCTCCCAACAGGCTTATATAACCCACCACTGCCACTTTCAGTAACTAGAATCCCTAACTCCACCATTCAAGATCAGCCAACACAAAACACATGCGTCATAGATTTGTATGTACAATGCTGCCCTGGCAATGCCAAGAACCCGCCATGATGATCATGAGAGAATTTCATGGTAATAGATTATTCAATAAAATACTAGAATATGGTTCATCATGGACCAAGAGTGTTTAAGCGGATGAACAAAGAGGCAGGCACTCTGACTGCAGATACAGTCATAAAATACTAGGAAAGAATACATAGGATGCCTAGGAAAGAATACAATGTTCATCGACATTAAAAGACCCGTATGTCTTGGTCATTGGAGGCAGAGTGCGCATCCTCTGCTCGCTCCTCTCATCCCATATGAAAACATTGCGTGAAAATAAGAAGACTAGCCTAAGTTGCAGGTGTTCATACCAAAACGTATCCTAGGCAATAACTAGCTGTAGACCACCATAAATAAAAAGCATATGGGTGATAACTGACTATACAGAGAAAAAGACAACTTTGAAGTTGAAGCTTTTTTTGCAAGGTGTAAACAATTAAATGAGCAAATGAGCTATTATGCTAACCTTCTCATGGCGACTTTTCCTGCCTCTCCAACTAACCAGATAACTGCAATTCAAGATGAAGACACAAACCTTTCTACGACGTTTGATGACAATTAATTTGGTGGGAAAGAGACAGCCGTTGGCGTTGACGCTCGCTCGTTACATTTGTTTCCAGTCGGTCTGTGGACTCCGCAGTGTGATCTCGCCCCGCCTCTCCGCGACATTGTATCATGTGACGTTGCAACTTCATCCAAGGAACCTCCCCCTACTTCAGTCTGGGGAACATTCAGGACACAACTTTATTGAAGACAAATCTATTTTCAGTAAATCATGATTGGCTACATTTTTGTACAGTGTCCTGGGAAAAATAAAATTAGATTTTGGAATGACCAATAAAAGGCATGATGAAGAGGTATATTTAGATTCAAAACTGAAGTCAATGACGTTCAAAAGTCAAAAATCAGGCCACAGAACAAATCAAGATATGAGTCTATGCTATGACTGAACTTATACAAATACACTTACATGGATAAAAGTGTCCGTTAAATGAAAAAAACATTATTATCATTATAATAATTATTATTATAAAAGTTATCTGTCTCAAATAAAATTGCTTCACTCTCTCAGGGTTGAGGGATGCTGTACAGTAGGTCAGTCCCGTCCAGTCCCATTCAGTCCCATCCAGTCCCGTCTTTCGGATGGGACGTTAAACGGGTGTCCTGACTCTCTGAGGTCATTAAAGATCCCATGGCACTTATCGTAAGAGTAGGGGGGGTGTTAACCCCGATGTCCTGGCTAAATTCCCAAGCTGTCCCTCATACCAACCATCACGGTCACCTAATCATCCCCAGCTTACAATTGGCTCATTCACCCCCTCCTGTAACTATTCCCCAGGTCATTGCTGTAAATGAGAACGTGTTCTCAGTCAACTTACCTGGTAAAATAAAGGTAAAATAAACAAATACAAATAAGTCAGCCCTGTGATGAATCCTGGCTAAATCCTGTAGGAAGGCTAAAGCCTTGTTTTAACATCTTGGCTCCAGTAAAGCATGATCCAGGATTATGTTCCTGCCCTGCGTAGACAGTCATTATTACAGTAATTTCAAATGTTATCATATGTCATTATCTGAGCATATCACTGGTTATTACTATTATTAAACTAGGCGGTTTGAGTCCTGAATGCTGATTGGCTGAAAACCTTGGTATATCACGGGTATGACAAAACATGGATTTTCACTTCTCTAATTACATTTCTAACCAGTTTATAATAGCAATAAGGCACCTCGGGAGTTTGTGATATATGGCCAATATACTAGTATACTCCACGTTGCGTCATGCTTAAGAACAGCCCTTAGCTGTGGTATATTGGACATATATCACACCCCCTCTGGCCTTATTGATTAAGTATGCATTCTTCTTCTTCCATTCACAGTTAGATAAAGCTGTACTACCATCATGTGGCCACAATTTGCTATCGCAGCTTTCACATTTGTGTGGTCTCTATTCTCTTAAAAGAAAATGTACTATCTAGAACAGTGTTTCCCAACCCTGGCCCTCGAGTACCCTCAGCAGTACACATTTTTATTGTAGCCCTGGACAAACACCTCATTCAACTCATTGAGGGTTTGATGACTAGTTGACAAGTTGAAGCAGGTCAACTAATCATCAAGCCCTCAATGAGTTGAATGAGGTGTGTTTGTCCAGGGCTGCAATGAAAATGTGTACTGTTGAGGGTACAAGGGTTGGCAAACACTGATTGAGAACCTAAAAAGGATCTTCGGCTGTCCCCATAGAAGCACCATTTGAAGAACCATTTTTGGTTCCAGGTAGAACCCTTTTGGGTTCCATGTTGTACACTTTCCAAAAGGTTTCGACCTGGAACCAAAAAGGGTTTGACTAGGAACCAAAAAGGGTTATCCTATGGGGACAGGCAAAAAAAAACTTTTGGAATCCTTCTGTGATTGATAATTGAAACATCAATAATGTATTATGGTGTAATAATTTTCCTTTAAACCTGACAAACAATATAATTTGAATAATATAAAAATGTCTTCAGTAAAATGAACTCAAGGAATTTGTGTTTTTGTATTCAGCCAAGCTCCTGTGCTTTCTGAGCTAGCCTACATCACTAGAAAGTGACAGACATGGCAGCAATCATTTTAGAAAGGCAACTTTATTGTGCATAATTATGTCATGCCATTTATTTTTTTCATATTGACATTCCATTGGATGGACATAACTTACCAGTCAAAAGTTTGGACAGACCTACTCATTCAAGGGGTTTTCTTTATTTTTACTATTTTCTACATTGTAGAATAATTGTGAATACATCAAAACTATGAAATACACATATGGAATCATGTGGTAACCTAAAAAGTGTTAAACACATCAAAATAGATTTTAGATTATTCAAAGTAGCCAACCTTTGCCTTGATGACAGCTTTGCATACTCTTGGAATTCTCTCCACCAGCTTCACCTGGAATGCTTTTCCAACAGTCTTGAAGGAGTTCCCACATATGCTGAGCACTTGTTGACTGCTTTTCCTTCACTATGCGGTCCAATTCATCCCAAACCATCTCAATTGGGTTGAGGTCGGGTGATTGTGGAGGCCAATTCATCTGATGCAGCACTCCATCCCTCTCCTTCTTGGTCAAATAGCCCTTACACAGCCTGGAGGTGTGTTGGTTACTTGTCCTGTTGAAAAACAAACAATAGTCCTACTAAGTGCAAACCAGATGGGATGGAATATTACTGCAGAATGCTGTGGTAGCCATGCTGGTTAAGTGTGCCTTAAATTCTAAATAAATCACTGACAGTGACACCAGCAAAGCACCCCCACACCATCACACCTCCTCTTCCATGCTTCATGTGGGAACCACACATGCGGAGATCATCCGTTTACCTGCTCTGCGTCTCACAAAGACATGGCTGTTGGAACCAAAGATCTCAAATTTGAACTCATCAGACCAAAGGACAGATTTACACTGTTCATGTTTCTTGGCCCAAGAAAGTCTCTTCTTATTATTGATGTCCTTTAGTAGTGGTTTATTTGCAGCAATTCAACCATGAAGGCCTAATTCACACAGTCTCCTCTGAACAGTTGATGTTGAGATGTGTCTGTTACTTAGGCTCTGTGAAGCATTTATTTGGGCTGCAATCTGAGGTGCATTTAACTCTAATGAACTTATCCTCTGCAGCAGAGGTAACTCTGGATCTTCCTTTCCTGTGGCGGTCCTCATGAGAGCCAGTTTCATCATTGCGCTTGATGGTTTTTGCGACTGCACTTGAAGAAACATTCAAAGTTCTTGAAATTCTCAGTTTTGACTGACTTCATGTCTTAAAGTAATGATGGACTGTCGTTTCTCTTTGCTTATTTGAGCTGTTCTTGCCATAATATGGACTTGGTATTTTACCAAATAGGGCTATCTTCTGCATACCAGCTCTACCTTGTCACAACACAACTGATTGGCTCAGACGCATTAAGAAGGAAAGAAATTCAAAAATACTTTTAACAAAGCACACCTGTTAATTTAAATGCATTCCAGGTGACTACCTCATGAAGCTTGTTGAGAGAATGCCAAGAGTGTGCAAAGCTGTCATCAAGGCAAAGGGTGGCTACTTTGAAGAATCTAAAATATAAAATGTATTTTGTTTTGTTTAACAATTTTCTGGTTACTACATGATTCCATATGTGTTATTTCATAGTTTTGATGTCTACAATGTAGAAAATATTCAAAATAAAGAAAAACCCTTGAATAAGCAGGTGTGTCCAAACCTTTGACTGGTACTGTACGTCCATCAATGAGTTATGTCTGACAAACCCCTCCACTATGGGCCACAAGCATTCCCAGATCCAGAGAAAGCAAAGCTCTCTGTTTCACCATTGACTACCCTCGGATACAGGACCTGTTTGAAATCACTGTCTAGTTCTGCTTGCATCATTGGCAAAAATGTGTAAGGTTAGTTATAGTAAAAAATTATCATAACATGGTTGTACTGTAAACACACACATGCATTTCTTTATGTTTACATTTACTGTACAATAGTGTGTGTGTGTGTGTGAGAGAGAGAGAGAGAGAGAGAGACAGAGAAACTCCCTGATCTGTTTCACCTGTCTTTGTGCTTGTCTCCACCCTCCTCCAGGTGTCGCCCATCTTCCCCATTATCCCAAGGGTATTTATACCTGTGTTCTCTGTTTGTCTGTTGCCAATTCGTTTTTGTTTCGTGAAACCTACCAGAGCTTGTTCCCCTGCACCTGTCTATTGTGGCGCCTGTTTTCTAGATTTCCTGGTTTTGACCGTTCTGCCTGCCCTGAACCTGCCTGCCGTTCTATACCTTGCCCCACCTTACTGGATTATTGACCCCTGCCTGCCCTGACCCTGAGACTGCCTGCTGTTCTGGACCTTTTGCACCCTCTCTGGATTACTGACCTCTGCCTGCCTTTGACCCAGGATGTCTTTCTGGGGTCTCGGAAGTGCCCCTGGACCTCTCCGCCACTCCCGCGGAGTACCAGGACCTCCGGGAGGTGTTCAGTAAGACACGGGCCAATTTTCTGCTACATTGAGGACTACCTAGCTGCTGGGTTCATCTGTCCTTCTGCCTCCCCCGCTGGCATGGGGTTCTTCTTTGTGGAAAAGAAGAACAAAACCTTGTGCCCGTGCATCGACTACCGAGGTCTCAACAACATTACGGTGAAGAACCGCTACCCGCAACTTCTCATCTCCTCAGCCTTCGAGCCGCTCCAGGGGGCCACCATGTTCTCCACTTAAGTACCCTTTTCCCCCTAATTCCAACAGGTTCTCCAACACCTCCTGGAGAACCAGCTGTTTGTAAAAGCAGAGAAGTGCGAATTCCATCGATCCACCATCCCCTTTCTGGGTTACATCATCGCTGCAGGGAGCGTACAGATGAGACCAGGTGAGACCAGTGGTGGATTGGCACCAGCCTACGTTCAGAGTACAGCTGCAACTTTTATCGCCACTTTATCTGGGGCTACAGCATCCTGGCTTCCCCCCTGTCTGCACTCACCTCTACCAAGGTTCCGTTCACGTGGTCCCCAGCTGCTGACAGGGCGTTCTGGGATCTCAAACACTGCTTCACCACAGCTCCCATCTTGGTTCATCTTGACCTGTCCCGCCAGTTTGCGGTGGTGGCCGATGCTTCGGATGTCGGAGTGAGGGCTGTCCTGTCTCAGCGGTCTGCCCTGGACCTCAAGCTACATCCCGGCACCTTCTTCTCCCACCGCCTCAACACCACAAAGAAGAACTATGATGTGGGGAATCGTGAGCTTCTTCCGGTGAAGATAGCGTTGGAAGAGTGGAGGCACTGGCAGGATGTCTCTCTGAGGTCTAGTATCTTATGTCTCTCTGAGTTCTAGTATCTTATGTCTCTCTGAGTTCTAGTATCTTATGTCTCTCTGAGGTCTAGTATCTTAAATGTCTCTCTGAGGTCTAGTATCTTAAATCTCTCTGAGGTCTAGTATCTTATGTCTCTCTGAGGTCTAGTATCTTATGTCTCTCTGAGGTCTAGTATCTTATGTCTCTCTGAGGTCTATTATCTTATGTCTCTCTGAGGTCTAGTATCTTATGTCTCTCTGAGGTCTAGTATCTTATATCTCTCTGAGGTCTAGTATCTTATATCTCTCTGAGGTCTAGTATCTTATATCTCTCTGAGGTCTAGTTCTAGTATCTTATGTCTCTCTGAGGTCTAGTTCTAAATCAAATCAAATAAAAAAAAATTGTCACATACACATGGTAAGCAGATGTTAATGCGAGTGTAGCGAAATGCTTGTGCTTCTAGTTCTGACCATGCAGTAGTATCTAACAAGTAATCTAACAATTTCACAACTACCTTATACACACAAGTGTAAAGGAATGAATATGAGTATGTACATATAAATATATGGATGAGCGATGGCTGACCGGCATAGGCAAGATGCAGTAGATGGTATAGAGTACAGTATATACATATGAGATGAGTTATGTAGGATATGTAAACATTATATAATTTGGCATCGTTTAAAGTGGCTAGTGATACATTTATTACATCCAATTTTCTATTATTTAGAGTGGCTAGAGATTTAAGTCAGTATGTTGGCAGCAGCCACTCAATGTTAGTGATGGCTGTTTAACAGTCTGATGACCTTGAGATAGAAGCTGTTTTTCAGTCTCTCGGTCCCAGCGTTGATGCACCTGTACTGACCTCGCCTTCTGGATGATAGCTGTGTGAACAGGCAGTGGCTCGGGTGGTTGTTGTCTTTTATGATCTTTTTGGCCTTCCTGTGACATCGGGTGGTGTAGGTGTCCTGGAGGGCAGGTAGTTTACCCCCGGTGATGCGTTGTGCAGTCCTCACTACCCTCTGGAGAGCCTTATGGTTGTGGGTGGAGCAGTTGCCGTACCAGGCAGCGATACAGCCCGACAGGATGCTCTCGATTGTGATTGTGAGTGTTTTTGGTGACAAGCCAAATTTCTTCAGCCTCCTGAGGTTGAAGAGGCGCTATTGCGCCTTCTTCACCACGCTGTCTGTGTGGGTGGACCATTTCAGTTTGTCCGTGATGTGTACGCCGAGGAACTTTCTACCTTCTCCACTACTGTCCCGTCGATGTGGATAGGGGGGTGCTCCCTCTCCTGTTTCCTTAAATCCACGATCATCTCCTTTGTTTTGTTGACATTGAGTGAGAAGTTATTTTCCTGACACCACACTCCGAGGGCCCTCACCTCCTCCCTGTAGGCCGTCTCGTCATTGTTGGTAATCAAGCCTACCACTGTAGTGTCGTCAGCAAACTTGATGATTGAGTTGGAGGCGTGCTTGGCCACGCAGTCATGGGTGAACAGGGAGTACAGGAGAGGGCTGAGAACGCATCCTTGTGGGGCCCCAGTGTTGAGGATCAGCTGGGTGGAGATGTTTTTTCCTACCATCACCACCTGGGGCCGGCCCGTTAGGAAGTCCAGGACCCAGTTGCACAGGGCTGGGTCGAGACCTAGGGTCTCGAGCTTAATGACGAGTTTGGAGGGTACTATGGTGTTAAATGCTGAGCTGTAGTCGATGAACAGCGTTCTTACGTAGTTATTCCTCTTGTCCAGATGGGTTAGGGCAGTGTGCAGTGTGATTGCGATTGCGTCGTCTGTGGACCTATTGGGACGGTAAGCAAATTGGAGTGGGTCTAGGGTATCAGGTAGGATGGAGGTGATATGATCCTTGACTAGTCTCTCAAAGCACTTCATGATGACGGAAGTGAGTGCTATGGGGCGATAGCCATTTAGCTCAGTTACCTTAGGTTACTTGGGAACAGGAACAATGGTGGCCCTCTTGACGCATGTGGGAACAGCAGACTGGGATAAGGATTGTTTAGATATGTCCGTAAACACACCAGGAAGCTGGTCTGCACATGCTCTGAGGACACGGCCAGGGATGCCATCTGGGCCGGCAGCCTTGCGAGGGTTAACACGCTTAAATGTTTTACTCACGTTGGCTCCGGTGAAGGTGAGCCAGCAGGTTTTGGTAGCGGGCCGTGTCGGTGGCACTGTATTGTCCTCAAAGCGAGCAAAGAAGTTGTTTAGTTTGTCTGGGAGCAGGACATTGTGGTCCGCGACGGGGTTGGTTTTTTTTTTGTAGTCCGTGATTGACTGTAGACCCTGCCACATTCCTCTCGTGTCTGAGCTGTTGATTTGTGGCTCTACTTTGTCTTTATACTGACGCTTAGCTTGTTTGATTGCCTTGCGGAGGGAATAGCTACACTGTTTGTATTCAGTCATGTTTCCGGTCGCCTTACCCTGGTTAAAAGCAGTGGTTCGCGCGTTCAGTTTTGTGCGAATGCTGCCATCAATCCATGGTTTCTGGTTGGGGTTTTAATAGTTGCTATGGGTACAACATCACCAATGCACTTGCTAATAAACTCGCTCACCGAATCAGCGTATAAATCAATGTTGTTGTCTGATGCTGTCCGGAACATATCCCAGTCCACGTGCTTGAAGCAATCTTGAAGCGTGGAATCAGATTGGTCGAACCAGCGTTGAACAGACCTGAGCACGGGCGTTTCCTGTTTTAGTTTCTGTCTATAGGCTGGGAGCAACAAAATGGAGTCATGGTCAGACTTGCCGAAAGGAAGGCGGAGAATGGCTTTATATGCTTTGCGGAAGTTAGAATAACAACGATTCAGGATTTTCCCGGCTCGGGTCGCACATTCGATATGCTGATAAAATGTAGGGAGCCTTGTTTTCAGATTAGCCTTGTTAAAATCCCCATCCACAATAAATGCAGCCTCAGGATATGTGGTTTCCAGTTTACATAGAGTCCAATGAGTTTATTTCAGTGCGGTCGATGTGTCAGCTTGAGGGGGGATATATGTGACTGTGATTATAATCTAAGAGAATTCTCTTGGTAGATAATGCGGTCGGCATTTGATTGTAAGGAATTCTATGTAAGGTGAACAAAAGGACTTGAGTTCCTGTATGTTGTTATGATCACACCACGACTCGTTAATCATAAGGCTCTCTTACCAGAAAGATGTTTGTTTCTGTCGGCGCAATGCGTAAAGAAACCAGGTGGCTGTACCGACTCTGATTACGTGTCCCGAGTGAGCCATGTTTCCGTGAAGCAAAGAATGTTGCAGTTGCTGATGTCTCTCTGGAAGGCAATCCTTGCTCGGATTTCGTCTACCTTGTTGTCCAGAGACTAGACATTGGCAAGTAGCATCTTATGTCTCTCTGGTCATGAATGACCTCTCTCTGAGGTCTAGTTCTAGTATCTTATGTCTCTCTGAGGTCTAGTTCTAGTATCTTATGTCTCTCTGAGGTCTAGTATCTTATATCTCTCTGAGGTCTAGTATCTTATGTCTCTCTGAGGTCTAGTATCTTATATCTCTCTGAGGTCTAGTTCTAGTATCTTATGTCTCTCTGAGGTCTAGTATCTTATATCTCTCTGAGGTCTAGTATCTTATGTCTCTCTGAGGTCTAGTATCTTATATCTCTCTGAGGTCTAGTTCTAGTATCTTATGTCTCTCTGAGGTCTAGTA
Organism: Brachymystax lenok tsinlingensis; assembly: GCA_030435695.1. Lineage (NCBI taxonomy): Eukaryota > Metazoa > Chordata > Actinopteri > Salmoniformes > Salmonidae > Brachymystax > Brachymystax lenok. The sequence continues at coordinate 68,150,900 of CM059814.1, forward strand.
TCTTATATCTCTCTGAGTTCTAGTATCTTATGTCTCTCTGAGTTCTAGTATGTTATGTCTCTCTGAGTTCTAGTATCTTATGTCTCTGAGGTCTAGTTCTAGTATCTTGTCTCTCTGAGTTCTAGTATCTTATGTCTCTCTGAGGTCTAGTATCTTATGTTTTTCTGAGTTCTAGTATCTTATGTCTCTCTGAGTTCTAGTATCTTATGTCTCTCTGAGTTCTAGTATCTTATATCTCTCTGAGTTCTAGTATCTTATGTCTCTCTGAGGTCTAGTTCTAGTATCTTGTCTCTCTGAGGTCTAGTTCTAGTACCTTATGTCTCTCTGAGTTCTAGTTCTAGTATCTTGTCTCTCTGAGGTCTAGTTCTAGTACCTTATTTCTCTCTGAGGTCTAGTTCTTGCATCTTATGTCTCGCTAAGTTCTAGTGTATTATGTGGATCATAACATAAAAAAAGGTTTAGGAACTACTGTGATAACTTGTCTCCCAAAATACAGATTTGCAAAAAAAATGTCCTTTAAGATGAACAATTTATAGAAGGAAGTAGGATGTTTATTGATAAATAAATATTTCTCTGTCAGAATGTTGCCAAGTCCTCTCTACTCTCCAGAGAACAGTCCCCCTCCCCTGGGGTGGACTATATGGATGAGCAGGGTGGGCCTGGAGGTCGGCGTCTGGGGTCTGGTCGTCAGTTCACCAGAGCCAGGAAAGCTCCAGACCCTGCCCCACTTCATAGGCTCTCTGAGAAAGGTGGACCCTGGTCTCAAGGACCAGGAGCCTGGTTAAGATGTTGTGGATACTCCTCCTCTGCTTCCACCTCCAGGCTGGGTCCCAGAGCATCATGACATCATGAGGGCAGCGACACACAACCCCCTCTTAAGGCAGTCTTCCAGGGGCTCTCACAGTCTACCCACCCCGTGAGAACCAAAGAACCGGAGGAGAAAGACTGGGGCAATATGGGCCAGGAGAAGGAAGAGCAGGCCAGCTGACCAGGCAGGGTGTTACAGTTTGGACATATGATATTATAGTGCAGGATGAACATGCTCTCTGACCAGATCAGGAACCGTAGTGAGTCAGAAACTATGAACCTCTATGATAGATAGTCTAACATCCTCTCATTTATAAAACCACATTTAAAACATCTCTAAATATGTTTGTATTAATATTTGTATTTTTTGTGTAATGGGTATGATAATATGAACAAATATTGGATATTTAAGCTATACAATGCCTTCAGAAAGTATTCACACCCCTTGACTTTTTCCACATTTTGTTGTGTTACAACCTGAATTTAAAATTGATTACATTGAGTTTTTGTGTCACTGTAATACCCCATATTGTCAAAGTGGAATTAGGTTTTTAAAAAGTTTTAATTGTCTTGAGTCAATAAGTATTCAACCCATTTTGTTATGTCAAGCCTAAGTAAGTTCATGAGTAAATATTTTCTTAACAAGTCACATAATAAGTTGCATGGACTCACTCTGTGTGCAATAATAGTGTATAACATGATTTTTGAATGACTACCTCATCTCTGTACCTCACACATACAATTATCTGTAAGATCCCTCAGTCGAGCAGTGAATTTCAAACACAGATTCAACCACAAAGACCAGGGAGGTTTTCCAATGCCTCCGCAAAGAAGGGCACCTGGTAGATGGAATATCAAATCAAATTTTATTTGTCACATGCGCCGAATACAACAGGTGTTGAAAATACAGTGAAATGCTTACTTACAAGGCCCTGGTGAAGTTATTAAATACACTTTGGATGGAGTATCAATACACCCAGTCACTACAAAGATACAGGCGTCCTTCCTAACTCAGTTGCCATAGACGAAGGAAACCGCTCAGGCCAATGGTGACTTGAAAACAGTTACAGAGTTTAATGGCTGTGATAGGAGGAAACTGAGGATGGATCAACAACATTGTAGTTACTCCACAATACTAACCTAATTGACAGAGTGAAAAGAAGGAAGCCTGTACAGAATAGAAATATTCCAAAACATGCATCCTAAAGTAAAACTGAGGCAAAGATATAAACTTTATGTCCTCAATACAAAGCGTTATGTTTGGGGCAAATCCAACACAACACATCACTGAGTACCACTAGGGAGTTTTTAAGAATAAAAATAAATGGAATAAAGCTAAGCACTGGCGAAATCCTAGAGGAAAACCTGGTTCAGTCTGCTTTCCAACAGACACTGGGAGACAAATTCACCTTTCAGCAGGACAATAACCTAAAACACAAAGCTAAATATACACTGGAGTTACTTACCAAGATGAATTTGAATGTTCCTGAGTGGCCTATATACAGTTTTGACTTAAATCGTCTTGAAAATCTATGACATGACTTGAAAATGATTCTGTAGCAATAATCAACAACCAACTTGACAGAGCTTGAATAATTTTAAAATACTAATATTGTACAATCCAGGTTTGCAAAGCTCTTAGATTCTTAACCAGAAAGACAGCTGTAATCACTGCCAAAGGTGATTCTAACATGTACTGACTCAGGAGTGTGAAAACTTACGTAAATGAGATATTTCTGTAATACATTTTCAAAACATTTTCAATCATTTCTAAAAACATGTTACTCATGGGGCATTGTGTGTGAGCAAAAACATTTTTTTAATCAATTTAATGAATTCAGGCTGTAACACAACACAATGTGGAATAAATCAAGAGGTGTGAATACTTCCTGAAGGCCCTGTATACAGTATGTACTGTAAATGTATCCTGTTTTTCCTGTTTAGAAAAATAAACGCTGTCAGAATGCGTGGGGTAGTTGGTGCAAAAGAGTCAGGCGCAGGACAGCAGAGATGAGCAACACAACGTAGTTTACTCAAATATAAACAAAGTAGATACAATACCAAGCCCACCAATATGGACTGACATAAAAATATTGGAACAATAATGCACACAAACATGGGGAAACAGAGGGTTAAATAATTAACATGTAATTGTAGAATTGAAACCAGGTGTGTATAAAACAAAGACAAAACAAATGGAAATGAAAAGTGGATCGGCGATGGCTAGAAGACCGGTGATGTCGACCGCCGAACGCCGCCCGAAAACGGAGAGGGACCGACTTCGGTGGAAGTCGTGACAAACGCTTTGGTAGACATCTGTTCATTTTGTTGAGTTTTGGGGACAAAAGCAGTTGCTACAACACTCAGATAGAGGATTCCAACAGAGGTCTGAGTGCCAGACGGTGCACTACAACACACACACTTCTATTTTTATGTGTGTAAAAACATTGTAACAGGATCCCAGACACTGATTCTTTTTATACCATCTCACGCACGCACGCACACACACACACACACACACACACACACACACACACACACACACACACACACACACACACACACACACACACACACACACACACACACACACACACACACACAGTCTCTCCACAACATCTGATTGGTGAGTGGGAGTTGCTGGGAACACATGGAGCATAAATAACCAGCTCCTATTTAGAAGCCTCCACGTCAAACACGATACTACGATTGGATGGTCATCGGAAGGTTATATTTGCTCTGCCCCTGGACACACCCCTATGACAAAGTATGTGAGGATTTACTAATGGAAATCAAGGCGGATAGGTCTGCTACAGTACGTAGGATAGTATCTGGCTCCTTCCCTGCCCTGCTATTGGTGGGGACGAAGCCGATAGACAAATCGACCGACTGGAGAAACAGGGACACAGAAAGGCAGATGGACAGACCGAACGACCACCCAACACACCGATAGACTGACAAACCTTCACAATTGACTGACCCACTGAAGACAGATGGAGGATCAGGACACTGTGACATTCTTCCACCAGGGCTTCTTCTGGAGGTGCTCCTTCAGTGGGAGGAGAGAGGAGGACATGGTGTGGCACTTCTGGATCAGTAAGTAGGAGAGTTTTTTCACCTATTTATGAAATAGAAATACTGTAGCAGACAATACATTCGTTGATGAATGACCTGAACTGTAATATAACAAACAAAAAAATGTTCAAAGCCAATCAACCACACCAAAAGGTCTGTGTGCCCGCCTACCTATTCCCGTTTTATGCTTCTGAGCCAAGCACGGTTACCAGGCACCTGACAATTGCAGTCTACAGGGCTTTCTGGAGCGTCTTCCTTCTAGTGGGCGTGGTCACTGTTATGATTGGTGGGTTTGTCATCATCTGTGCCTCTCCATTGGCCAGCCAAATGCTCTACAAAGTAGGTGGGGCACTCTTGCTCACTGGAGGTGAGTTATCGGTTGTGTTCCTCTGCTCAGACATTGCTGACGCATGCCAGATCTTACAATGCCTGGATAGGTATTTTTACGTATCAGCTAACCACATCATGTGTTACAGAAATCTGGTGCCAGACGGCATAGTCAATGACGTAGCACGCAACCATTGGTTGATCCATGCATCGTCTGATCAGAGCAGGGGAACACGACCATCATGAGTTACTGATTGGTTGGGTCCACTCAACTTTACATGAAGCTCAAAGTTCAATTTGGAGCAGTGGCGATTTTAGCATCTTTTTATGCATGCCAGCAAACCCACAACACAACACTACACAATACATTAATTACACTATAACGGTGACAAACGGTGCCCACACAGGGTGCCTACATAAAGAGTCCCAACAGCAGTCCCAAGACCTTACCACTGCTACACCTGGCTATAAGCGGAGCCTTGTCTGGCAGCAAAACAGCTCATTCAGCCTAAAAAACATAGCTGATATGGCTGACTTGCTTAAACAAATGTGGTTTCTACTGACAACTGAGATGTACAAACTATGGCATAAGGGGATATGAGGTAATCTGTAATTTCTATTAAGACATTAATGAGCGAGCTAGGATGGACGTAGTCAAATGCACAACAACAGAATTCAGAACATGGGCCGTTTTTACAGTATTCTCCCTGTACACCAAGTCAAAAATGATAGGATAAATCTAAGAGCCATATAATCAGACAATGAAAGCTCTTATAATACTCAATGATTACATTTCTGTTTATCCTTTTAAGCTTGGAAAAGAGACCCTTAAACCCAGACTCGGGACCACACACCCACTCCACTGAATAGTGATTGCTAGTGATTGCTTTGCAATGCTTGCACTTAGCCACTGACAGTGCGGAGGTGCCATCACAAAGAGCCAATGTAGTGACTGAGGGGGAAACAGCCAGAGAGGAAGTTGGGAATGAACTATGCAGTGACTCCAGTGCCATAAAGGCCCAGACCTTTATGTTCAGTCTATAACAAGAGCCAGTATTGACTGATACCGTGGTCAAGTCTTATGGCTCTCACAGAGTAATACAGATGGACCATAATAAATACATTTGGAATAATCAACTGTGATTAGTTTTGAATAAAAAGGCAACAGTCTCATTGGGAGTTGTGACTAAATTTGATTCCACTGATTCTTTGCAACCAGTTCTGGACTCTATCAGACAGTCTAGTCATGGAGGGTAATGAATTAGATTGTCATTATCTATTGGGATAATCATGACGGACGGGACAGCGGGTTCCTAATCAACTGCAACACATCTGAATGGAAATATAGCTGGGTTCCACTACCACCACTAGAGAGCAGTGTTGCTTTAACAGTAGTAAAGTAGGAAAAATACAACACTGTTTCCAGTATTTCTAACCCAAATACTTCAAGCCATCTCAGAGAGGTTATATAGTTTCAATGGGTACAGACGTATCCCAGCCAACGTGAAGTTGCATCATTCATATTTGATTACAGCAGAGGGATTAAAAAGTTGAAAGAGGAAATGGTGAGATAATTTATTCAATTGCCTTTTTTGGACCAAACAAAAGATAATATATGTTCCGTTTTTTTTCTTCTTCTGTACAGTACGGTTAACTCCATATTAAAGTAACAGAAAGCCCACCATCACACCTTTATAATTGGAAAAGGCAAACATTATGAGTTCTCTCAGTGGCGAGGGCCTGAGACAGTAAGACAGCGATGACATGAGGCTGACTGGGGGAGGAAAGGAGGGGAGGAGAAGAGGTGAAGTGTCTCATCAGTGTGTTTTTCTTTTCTTTTAATGTCTTTCCTCCTCTCTTCTAATCTGAGCTGTGAACAAGGTGAGTGTAATTACACTAGGAGCTTGTCACATTCACTTCTGTGGCCTCACACTGCCTGAACCATCTCTGGCGGTAGCACCCTCCACACACCCAACTACACCCCCATCACCACCCGCCTGCATTAAACCCACACCGGTGCCACGAGCCGCGCGCTTTAAAAGGGAGAGATTTTAATGAGAGCCTGATTCAGTCATCTCTTGCTTTCAATCTTTTAATTTTTAGAAAGAGATTCTGATGGCAGATTCATTTCTAGTATGTGCCCCCCCGCCCCACAATCCAACATCCTCCAGTTTCAGTGTTATGTGTCACTGTCACCCCAGCGTTCCTCACACACTGTTGTTGATCCCCTCGTCACCTGGGTCTCTGTCCCTGAGAAATGAGACTGTCCACAACAATTACTACAAGAGCAATAAAGTCTCTCTCTCTCTCTCTCTCTCTCTCTCTCTCTCTCTCTCTCTCTCTCTCTCTCTCTCTCTCCCATTCAAAATGAAAAAAGGTGGATCAAATGTAAGTCACATGACAGATTACAAAATGGAGACCATTGTTTTTAAGTTAAATGTATTTTCTACAAATACTCCTTAGCTCTTTGGTTGGAACTGTACAATCAGCAAATCAGTACTTGCATGATTTGCTTTTGTGTGTGAGTGTAAATAACCCTCACATATTATTGGGTACAATCATGGCATAGTTCCCCTCCCTCTTATCCTCTACATCCTCCCTTAACACACCCTGTCCTCCCAGTTGGTTTGGTCCACTCAGCCCAGGGCCTCGGGGCCCACCCAGGGGCCACAATTATTCATCCCTTTCTCAGCCAACGAGAAGAAATTACCCTCTCTCCAGATCCAGGACCTTCTAACCTGAATAAGAACCCCAGGCTGAAGCCCCCTGCCTTGGCTACAATTATGACCCCCCCATGCCTCCACTCTCCAGACCCAGTGTTTTCCATAAATATGAGGCTTGGCGGCTGGACCCTGTTGTACTGTACTCACACAGCCCATGCTCTGTCTGTCTGGTGTGGGTCTGTGGAGCTGTAGCCTGCAGGCTGTGTGTGTTCACTGTCTCTCAGGTGGCTAGGGAAAAATAGACGTGTTTAGGAGCTGAAGGAAAGCATATATTGGACTGATGGATGATAAATGTGAAGAATAGAGGAGAGTCACACTCCTCAGAAATCTATCATGGATTTCAGCCATATATCTATAAGTGTATATGAATAGATCTGATGTTTATAACTTGTTGGACTCTACACTACAGCATGTCCTGTCCTTTTTCTTCCATGACACTTTCACATTGCTCTCTTGTATGTTCTATTACCCTTTTCTCTTCATCCTGCTCACATCCTCTTATTTAGCTCTATTTCCCTGTTCCTAACATGAGATCTTTCTCTCTTCCCCTCTCCCCCTTTTCCCCTCACCTCTCTCTCGCTCTCTCCTCCTTCCCTCTTCTCCTCTCTATCTCATCTAGCCAGGTCTTTCAATGTTCATAATGAGGTCTGTGATTGCTCTGTGGCCCTCTCCCCGATCTGCCCTGCTCTCTCCTCTCTTCCTCTCTCCTCCTTTCTTCCGGTGTCCTCCGCTTCTTTCCTGGGGGTTAATGAAGATCCTGTGGATTATAAAGCAGCTGTTAGAAATGACACTGGCCCTGGCAGAGATGTGGGGCTGTAGGCTGGATAGTGCCAAGAAGGCGGGAAGAGAGGAGCAGGTCCTGCTCTGACCTGCCATTTGAATATCTACAGTAAATCATATTACCCATCTACCTCTCTCTCTCTCTCCATTGCTCTCCCCATCTCGTCCCCCCTCTCTAACTCTCTAACTCTCTCTCTCTCAATTACATTTATTGGAATCTCTCTCTCTCACCATCTCTCTCTCTCCCCATCTCTCTCTCTCCCCATCTCTCTCTCTTTCTCTTGTGCCTATTTTCTCTTGCCACCTCTCCTTTTGCTCTCCTTCTGTCTAACCTCCCTTTCTAACCTTCTCATCCTATTGCTATCATTTCTCTTTTTTCTTCCTCCCCCTCCTCTCTGTCTCATCTGTGTTTACAGGTCCCTTATCATCACCTCCTTTGACAGTCCCTTTCACCTCACCAGGAGGAGAATGACTTGGGAGCACAAATACCCGCGGAGAGACGACAACTTTTCTTCATCTGTCCCTCTCTCATCCTCCTTCCCTCTCATCCTCCCATCCCGCTCTTCCACCGGACACTATTGCATTAGGTCAGTGTGTACATTAGGGAAGGTAAACAGATCATATTTAGCTCACCTCACCTCCTCCCCCCTCGCTCCTCTCTTCCCCTAGTAGAGGTTGTATCAGTAGCACCACCTCCTCCCTCCTCGCTCCTCTCTTCCCCTAGTAGAGGTTGTATCAGTAGCACCACCTCCTCCACCCTCGCTCCTCTCTTCCCCTAGTAGAGGTTGTATCAGTAGCACCACCTCCTCCCTCCTCGCTCCTCTCTTCCCCTAGTAGAGGTTGTATCAGTAGCACCACCTCCTCCCCCTCGCTCCTCTCTTCCCCTAGTAGAGGTTGTATCAGTAGCACCACCTCCTCCCCTGGCTCCTCTCTTCCCTAGTAGAGGTTGTATCAGTAGCACCACCTCCTCCCCCTCGCTCCTCTCTTCCCCTAGTAGAGGTTGTATCAGTAGCACCACCTCCTCCCTCCTCGCTCCTCTCTTCCCTAGTAGAGGTTGTATCAGTAGCACCACCTCCTCCCCCTCGCTCCTCTCTTCCCTAGTAGAGGTTGTATCTGTAGCACCACCTCCTCCCCCTCGCTCCTCTCTTCCCTAGTAGAGGTTGTATCAGTAGCACCACCTCCTCCCCTCGCTCCTCTCTTCCCCTAGTAGAGGTTGTATCAGTAGCACCACCTTCTCCCCCTCGCTCCTCTCTTCCCCTAGTAGAGGTTGTATCAGTAGCACCACCTCCTCCCCCTCGCTCCTCTCTTCCCCTAGTAGAGGTTGTATCAGTAGCACCACCTCCTCCCCCCTCGCTCCTCTCTTCCCCTAGTAGAGGTTGTATCAGTAGCACCACCTCCTCCCCCTCGCTCCTCTCTTCCCCCTAGTAGAGGTTGTATCAGTGGCACTACCTCCTCCCTCCTCGCTCCTCTCTTCCCCTAGTAGAGGTTGTATCAGTAGCACCACCTCCTCCCCTCGCTCCTCTCTTCCCTAGTAGAGGTTGTATCAGTAGCACCACCTCCTCCCCTCGCTCCTCTCTTCCCCTAGTAGAGGTTGTATCAGTAACACCACCTCCTCCCCCCTCGCTCCTCTCTTCCCCTAGTAGAGGTTGTATCAGTAGCACCACCTCCTCCCTCCTCGCTCCTCTCTTCCCCTAGTAGAGGTTGTATCAGTAGCACCACCTCCTCCCCCTCGCTCCTCTCTTCCCCTAGTAGAGGTTGTATCAGTAGCACCACCTCCTCCCCCTCGCTCCTCTCTTCCCCTAGTAGAGGTTGTATCAGTAGCACCACCTCCTCCCCCTCGCTCCTCTCTTCCCTAGTAGAGGTTGTATCAGTAGCACCACCTCCTCCCCTCGCTCCTCTCTTCCCTAGTAGAGGTTGTATCAGTAGCACCACCTCCTCCCCCTCGCTCCTCTCTTCCCTAGTAGAGGTTGTATCAGTAGCACCACCTCCTCCCCCCTCGCTCCTCTCTTCCCTTAGTAGAGGTTGTATCAGTGGCACCACCTCCTCCCCCCTCGCTCCTCTCTTCCCCCTAGTAGAGGTTGTATCAGTGGCACTACCTCCTCCCCCCTCGCTCCTCTCTTCCCCTAGTAGAGGTTGTATCAGTAGCACCACCTCCTCCCCCTCGCTCCTCTCTTCCCTAGTAGAGGTTGTATCAGTAGCACCACCTCCTCCCCCTCGCTCCTCTCTTCCCTAGTAGAGGTTGTATCAGTAACACCACCTCCTCCCCCCTCGCTCCTCTCTTCCCCTAGTAGAGGTTGTATCAGTAGCACCACCTCCTCCCCCTCGCTCCTCTCTTCCACTAGTAGAGGTTGTATCAGTAGCACCACCTCCTCCCTCCTCGCTCCTCTCTTCCCCTAGTAGAGGTTGTATCAGTAGCACCACCTCCTCCCCCCTCGCTCCTCTCTTCCCCTAGTAGAGGTTGTATCAGTAGCACCACCTCCTCCCCCCTCGCTCCTCTCTTCCCCTAGTAGAGGTTGTATCAGTAGCACCACCTCCTCCCCCCTCGCTCCTCTCTTCCCCTAGTAGAGGTTGTATCAGTGGCACCACCTCCTCCCCCCTCGCTCCTCTCTTCCCCTAGTAGAGGTTGTATCAGTGGCACCACCTCCTCCCCCTCGCTCCTCTCTTCCCTAGTAGAGGTTGTATCAGTGGCACCACCTCCTCCCCCCTCGCTCCTCTCTTCCCCTAGTAGAGGTTGTATCAGTAGCACCACCTCCTCCCCCTCGCTCCTCTCTTCCCCTAGTAGAGGTTGTATCAGTAGCACCACCTCCTCCCCCTCGCTCCTCTCTTCCCCTAGTAGAGGTTGTATCAGTAGCACCACCTCCTCCCCCTCGCTCCTCTCTTCCCTAGTAGAGGTTGTATCAGTAGCACCACCTCCTCCCTCCTCGCTCCTCTCTTCCCTAGTAGAGGTTGTATCAGTAGCACCACCTCCTCCCCCCTCGCTCCTCTCTTCCCCTAGTAGAGGTTGTATCAGTAGCACCACCTCCTCCCCCCTCGCTCCTCTCTTCCCCTAGTAGAGGTTGTATCAGTAGCACCACCTCCTCCCCCCTCGCTCCTCTCTTCCCTAGTAGAGGTTGTATCAGTAGCACCACCTCCTCCCCCTCGCTCCTCTCTTCCCTAGTAGAGGTTGTATCAGTAACACCACCTCCCTCCCCCTCGCTCCTCTCTTCCCCTAGTAGAGGTTGTATCAGTAGCACCACCTCCTCCCCTCGCTCCTCTCTTCCACTAGTAGAGGTTGTATCAGTAGCACCACCTCCTCCCTCCTCGCTCCTCTCTTCCCCTAGTAGAGGTTGTATCAGTAGCACCACCTCCTCCCCCTCGCTCCTCTCTTCCCCTAGTAGAGGTTGTATCAGTAGCACCACCTCCTCCCCCTCGCTCCTCTCTTCCCTAGTAGAGGTTGTATCAGTAGCACCACCTCCTCCCCCTCGCTCCTCTCTTCCCTAGTAGAGGTTGTATCAGTGGCACCACCTCCTCCCCCTCGCTCCTCTCTTCCCTAGTAGAGGTTGTATCAGTGGCACCACCTCCTCCCCCTCGCTCCTCTCTTCCCTAGTAGAGGTTGTATCAGTGGCACCACCTCCTCCCCCCTCGCTCCTCTCTTCCCCTAGTAGAGGTTGTATCAGTAGCACCACCTCCTCCCCCTCGCTCCTCTCTTCCCCTAGTAGAGGTTGTATCAGTAGCACCACCTCCCTGCCCCTCGCTCCTCTCTTCCCCTAGTAGAGGTTGTATCAGTAGCACCACCTCCTCCCCCCTCGCTCCTCTCTTCCCCTAGTAGAGGTTGTATCAGTAGCACCACCTCCTCCCTCCTCGCTCCTCTCTTCCCCTAGTAGAGGTTGTATCAGTAGCACCACCTCCTCCCTCCTCGCTCCTCTCTTCCCTAGTAGAGGTTGTATCAGTAGCACCACCTCCTCCCCCTCGCTCCTCTCTTCCCCTAGTAGAGGTTGTATCAGTAGCACCACCTCCTCCCCCTCGCTCCTCTCTTCCCCTAGTAGAGGTTGTATCAGTAACACCACCTCCTCCCCCCTCGCTCCTCTCTTCCCCTAGTAGAGGTTGTATCAGTAACACCACCTCCTCCCCCCTCGCTCCTCTCTTCCCCTAGTAGAGGTTGTATCAGTAGCACCACCTCCTCCCCTCGCTCCTCTCTTCCCCTAGTAGAGGTTGTATCAGTAGCACCACCTCCTCCACCCTCGCTCCTCTCTTCCCCTAGTAGAGGTTGTATCAGTAGCACCACCTCCTCCACCCTCGCTCCTCTCTTCCCTAGTAGAGGTTGTATCAGTAACACCACCTCCTCCCCTCGCTCCTCTCTTCCCTAGTAGAGGTTGTATCAGTAGCACCACCTCCTCCACCCTCGCTCCTCTCTTCCCCTAGTAGAGGTTGTATCAGTAGCACCACCTCCTCCACCCTCGCTCCTCTCTTCCCCTAGTAGAGGTTGTATCAGTAACACCACCTCCTCCCCCCTCGCTCCTCTCTTCCCCTAGTAGAGGTTGTATCAGTAGCACCACCTCCTCCCTCCTCGCTCCTCTCTTCCCCTAGTAGAGGTTGTATCAGTAGCACCACCTCCTCCCTCCTCGCTCCTCTCTTCCTCTAGTAGAGGTTGTATCAGTAGCACCACCTCCTCCCTCCTCGCTCCTCTCTTCCTCTAGTAGAGGTTGTATCAGTAGCACCACCTCCTCCCTCCTCGCTCCTCTCTTCCTCTAGTAGAGGTTGTATCAGTAGCACCAGCTCCTCCCCCCTCGCTCCTCTCTTCCCCTAGTAGAGGTTGTATCAGTAGCACCACCTCCTCCCTCCTCGCTCCTCTCTTCCTCTAGTAGAGGTTGTATCAGTAGCACCACTGATAATTCCCTCAGTTTGAAAAAAGAGATAAAAGCGGATAAAAGAAATTAGGATTTCATATTTTTTTCCCTCTCTCTCTCACCCGTTCTCTCTTCCAGTACACTATGATGATCATTTTCTTTGGAAGAGGAGGAGGAGAGGGAGGAAAATAATTTAAAAAAAGAGAAAACGGGAATGAGAGAGAGAGAGAGAGAGAGAGAGAGAGAGAGAGAGAGAGAGAGAGAGAGAGAGAGAGAGAGAAAATATGAAATTCTAGTTTCTTTTATCCATGAACGCTTTTATCTATTTTTTCAAACTGAGGGAATTATCAGTGGTGCCACTGATACAACCTCTACTAGGGGAAGAGAGGAGCGAGGGGGGAGGAGGTGGTGCCACTGATACAACCTCTACTAGGGGAAGAGAGGAGCGAGGGGGAGGAGGTGGTGCTACTGATACAACCTCTACTAGGGGAAGAGAGGAGCGAGGGGGAGGAGGTGGTGCTACTGATACAACCTCTACTAGGGGAAGAGAGGAGCGAGGAGGAGGAGGTGGTGCTACTGATACAACCTCTACTAGAGGAAGAGAGGAGCGAGGGGGAGGAGGTGGTGCTACTGATACAACCTCTACTAGGGAAGAGAGCCGAGGGGGAGGAGGTAGTGCCACTGATACAACCTCTACTAGGGGAAGAGAGGAGCGAGGGGAAGGAGGTAGTGCCACTGATACAACCTCTACTAGGGGAAGAGAGGAGCGAGGGAGGAGGTGGTGCTACTGATACAACCTCTACTAGGGGAAGAGAGGAGCGAGGGGGGAGGAGGTGGTGCTACTGATACAACCTCTACTAGGGGAAGAGAGGAGCGAGGGGAGGAGGTGGTGCTACTGATACAACCTCTACTAGGGGAAGAGAGGAGCCAGAGAGAATGAGGGGGAGGAGGTGGTTGTAAGTTAGGTGGCTGTCAATACAGAGATGGAACGCACTTCTCATCGCAGTATTAGTTGGGATCCATGTTGGAGCTGAGAGGCTGATCATTGCTTCTCACACTGAGAGAGAATTGTGATACAAAACAAACAGAATGGCACAGGGTGCATGATCAGTGGCGTAGGCCGGCGCTCAGCAGCTCTTCTCTTATTTCACATGGAAAAATATTCAACTAAAACCAAAAAGACAAAATAAAAACATTGATGCCAAAGAATATTATTAATCCCAAAAATGGAACCAAAACCAAAATAATAAATGATATTTCCCTCCTGTGATAGCTACTTGGCTTGACTTCTAATCTCAACTGTTCCAAGTGTTTTTTCATTAAATGTGTGTCAAGACTAATTTCGAGGCAAATGAATACAGATGTCAGGATGCCATCAAATCCCATCGTGGGCCCCATAATGAGATAACAGGCTTTAGTCAAAGCATTAACGCTATTGAAAAAATGAGATTAGTTCAATGGGATGTGGATACGGGTCTGTAACCGTGGAACGAGGGCTTGGCGGGCGGAGAGGCACGGGGAGGAGGAGAGAGGATGAGGTGGAGAGAGAGGATGAGGTGGAGAGAGAGAGGATGAGGTGGAGAGAGAGAGGATGAGGTGGAGAGAGAGACGATGAGGTGGAGAGAGAGAGACGATGAGGTGGAGAGAGAGAGGATGAGGTGGAGAGAGAGAGGATGAGGTGGAGAGAGAGAGGATCAGGTGGAGAGAGAGAGGATGAGGTGGAGAGAGAGACGATGAGGTGGAGAGAGAGAGGATGAGGTGGAGAGAGAGAGGATGAGGTGGAGAGAGAGAGGATGGGAGCTCCAGCATCAGACTATGAGACCTGCCAAATCACAAATCTATTTCCAACGTCGGTATTAATTATCAAACTGAAGCCGCTGGTGCATATTGATTCATCGGGCGCAACACTTTTGTATTATCTCCTATTAAGCAGGAAAAAAGCAGAGATTATGGGAGCCTTCAGGGGCGTCTTCTGAACTCTGTGAGACTATTAAGCCACGTCATGGACGTTGGAGCAACAAGACAGGGCTCCCTATAGTGTTCTCTAGCTGTTCCTTATGTGGACTAAAACGCATCCTTAAGCTCCAAATTCAATTATTTTGGGTGCCTGTTACAATTACCTTGAAGAATGACATGGCTCTGTATAAACTCGGTATTCACTTATTATGTCTCTCTCTGACAGTGTGTGTGTGTGTGTGTGTGTGTGTGTGTGTGTGTGTGTGTGTGTGTGTGTGTGTGTGTGTGTGTGTGTGTGTGTGTGTGTGTGTGTGTGTGTGTGTGTGTGTGTGTGTGTGTGTGTGTGTGTGTGTGTGTCTGTATGCACCCATATGTATGTGAACAGAAGCTTAAATGCAGATGCAGTAATTTAAACGGAGCATCATGCTGTTGTATGTATGTATGCTGTGTTGTGCTGTGTCGTGCTGTCTAAGTGAGGTTAAGCTTCCCTGTCCCCTCCATTGACCGGCTCTCACCAGTGGAGCTAAACACTCGAATGGTTGTCACCCCCATTGACCTCTGCCCTTATTTGGACATAACAGGAAATTAACCAGGACGTAAGCTAAGTATCCATGACGGCTCAAGTCTTCGCAGTTGCCTGGTATTGGCCTTTATCTAATGACAAAGACATTAAATAGACCCAAAAGCAGGACAACAAGATACGCATCCACGTCAGTGAATGGGTAATCAAACCATATTGACCTACCACAGTCAAAATGGAAGGAAGGATTCCATTATCACCTAACATCAAATTCAATCATTTTCAAATACAACCAAAAGCCAATATCTGTGGTGTATGCAAAATCCTACAACATCTCAAGTGCCTCGCCCCGAGATGATCTAGTCAGTGTGACCAGGGAGAGAGAGAAAGGTGTAGCTATCAGAATAACCGTGTTAGTCAGTGTGACCAGGGAGAGAGAGGTGTAACTATCAGAATAACCATGTTAGTCAGTGTGACCAATGTAGCTATCCTACCATCCACTATGCTACACTAGATGCCTCCACAGTATAATGAGCCCCCAACAGTCAGACACCCATTTCACACATGGACGGCAGCGGTGATGGGAAACATATGTTGGTATTGATATATAATTATGAGCATCGAGTTCTACTTCCTGTGAGTCGTATGAAATGACATCATAGATGGTGTTGGAGAGAGAGAGAGAGGAAGGGAGGGAGGGAGGAGAGAGAGAGAGATCTGCTGACTGCACTCAATCATCACCTGATTATGCAGTGAGAACAGAACACACTGCTCACTCATTGTCCGTCTGCAATGTGTTTGTGTGTGTGTGTGTGTGTGTGAGTGTGAAAGACACGTTGTCATCAACAGACATTTTCTTAATCTTCCTCTCCTCGCAAACACATCCTCCTCCTCCCCTTCCTCTTCTTCACCTCTTGCACATTCACTTTTCCTGTTTTCTGTTTTTCCAGACTTACAGTACTGTATGTGTTCTGTGACTGTCATGATAATGAAGATAATAGGTACTGTAAAGTCAGTTATTTACATTGATGGCCTAGGAACAGTGGGTTAACTGCCTTGTTCATGGACAGAACGACAGATTTGTACCTTGTCAGCTGGGGGATTCAATCTAGCAACCTTTCGGTTACTGGCCCAACGCTCTAACCACTAGGCTATCTGCCGAGTTAATAAACAGCCTCTACCTTCCGTTCTATTGGTGAACGTACAATCACTGGAGAACAAACTTGACGAGCTCCAATCGAGACTATCCTATCAATGGGACCTGAAGAACTGTAATATCCTATGTTTCTCTGAGTCGTGGCTGAACAAGGACATGGATAATATACATCTAGCTAGTTTTTCTATGCATCGTCAAGGCCAAACGGCAGCTTCGGGTAAGGTTAAGGAAGGAGGTGTGTGACTCTTTGTTAAAAACAGCTGGTGCGCGACCTCTAACCTCTCTAGTACAGTAGGTATCAAGGTTTTGCTCGTCTGAGCTAGAATACCTCAGCTGCAGACCATACTATTTTCCAAGAGTTTTCATATACAGTACAAGCCAAAAGTTTGGACACACCTACTCATTCAAGGGTTTTTCTTTATTTTTACTATTTTCTACATTGTAGAATAAAAGTGAAGACATCAAAACTGTGAAATAACACATATGGAATCAGGTAGTAACCAAAAAAGTGTTAAACAAATCAAAATATATTTTATATTTCAGATTCTTCAAAGTAGCCACCCTTTGCCTTGATGACAGCTTTGTACACTCTTGGCATTCTCTCATAAGGTATATAAAACCTCAAATATTTGTTTAACACTTTTTTGGTTACTACATGATTCCATATGTGTTATTTCATAGTTTTGATGTCTTCACTATTATTCTACAATGTAGAAAATATTAAAAATAAAGTACTGAATGAGTACTGTAGCTGTCTCCAAGCTTTTGGCTGGTACTGTATATTTTTCAGGGTGTGTATTTACCACCACAAACCAATGCTGGCAATAAGACCACACTCGACGAGCTGTATGCCATAAGCAAACAATAAAATGCACATCTAGAGGCGGTGCTCCTAGTGGCCGGTCATTTTAATGCAGGGAAACTAAAATCTGTCTTACCTAATTTTTACCAACATGTCACCTGCGCAACTACAGGTGAAAAAACTACAGACAGCTTTTACACCACACACAAAAACGCATACAAAGCTCTCCCTCACCCTTCATTTGGTAAATCTGACCAGAACTCTATCCTCCTGATTCCAGCTTACAAGCAAAACAGGAAGTACCAATGATGCGCTCAATACGGAAGTTTCACTAGCACAGACTGAAATATTTTCGGTGCTTCATTAATAAGTGCAGCGCCGACGTCCTATTTAAAAAATATTTATTTAACTAGGCGAGTCAGTTATGAACAAATTCTTACTTACAATGATGGCCTACATCGGCCAAACCCAGACGACAATGGGCCAATTGTGCACCACCCTATGGGACTCACAATCACAGCCGGTTGTGAACCAGGGTGTCTGTAGTGACACCTCTAGCACTGAGATGCAGTGCCAGACCGCTGCGCCACTTGGGAGCCCAACCAGAAGTATCCCAACCAGGAATAATGGATTACATCCGCACTGAGCTAAAGGCTAGAGCTGACGCTTTCAAGGAGCGGGACACTAATTTGGATGATTATAAGAAATCCCGCTACGACCTCCGACAAGCCATCAAACAGTCAACATGTCAATACAGGACTACTAAGCCGGCTTAGTAGCCCTTCCACATCATCAGATGTGAAAGGGCTTGCAAACTGTCACGGATTACAAAGAGAAACCCAGCCACTGCTCAATGATGCAAGCCTACCAGACAAGTTAAATTCCTTCTATGCTCGCTTCGAGGCAAGCAACACTGAACCATGCATAAGAGTACCAGCTGTTCCGGACGACTGTGTGATCTCACTTTCCATAACATTCACAAGGCCGTGGGTGCAGACGGATTACCAGGATGCATACTCAGAGCATGCGCCGACCAGATGGCAAGTGTCTTCACTGACATTTTCATCCTCTCCCCTGACCCAGTCTGTAATCCCTACATGTTTCAAGCAGACCACCCTAGTCCCTGTGCCCAAGAACGCCAGGGTAATCTGTCTAAATGAGTATCACCCATAGAAGTCACATCTGTAGCCATGAAATGCCATGAAATGCATCCCAGATACCCTGGACCCACTCCAATTCGTATACAGCCCCAACAGATCCACAGATGACGCAATCTCTATTACACTCCACACTGCCCTCTCCCACATGGACAAGAGGAACACTTACAATAGAGTGCTGTTCATTGACTGCAGCTCAGCGTTCAACACCATAGTGAAGGAAGGAGGTCAGTGACCTGGCAGTGTGGTGCCAGGACAACCACCTCTCCTTCAATGTCAGAAAGACAAAGGAGCTGATCGTGGACAACAGGAAACGGAGGGCCGAGCACACCTCCATCCACATCGACAGGCCTGTAATGGAGCAGGTCTAGAGCTTTAAGTTTGTCAGTGTCCACATCACTAAGGAATTATCATGGTCCACATATACTAACACGACAACACCTCTTCCCCCCCCTCAGGAGGCTGAAAAGATTAGAGAAACCAAGTTTGGAACCAACAGGACCCTGAACACCTTCTACCCCCAAGCCATAAGACGCTAAATAGTTAGATAAATAGTTACCTAATAGCTACTCTTAACATCTGCATTGACTCTTTTTGCACTCTCTTTTGACTCATCAGATAAGCTGCTGCTTACTGTCTATTATCTATTCTGTTGCCTGGTTACTTTATCCCTGCCTATATTTTTGTAATTTATTTATTATTATTTTTAATTTCACCTTTATTTAACCAGGTAGGCAAGTTGAGAACAAGTTCTCATTTACAACTGCGACCTGGCCAAGATAAAGCAAAGCAGTTCAACACATACAACAACACAGAGTTACACATTGGAGTAAACAAACATACAGTCAAAAATACAGTAGAAAAAAATGAATCTATATACAATGTATGCAAATGAGGTAAGATAAGGAAGTTAAGGCAATAAATAGGCCAAGGTGGCGAAGTAATTACAATATAGAATTTTAACACTGGAATGGTAGATGTGCAGTAGATGAATGTGCAAAGTAAAAATACTGGGGTGCAAAGGAGCAAGATAAATAAATGAATACGGTAGGAGATGAGGTAGTTGTTTGGGCTATTAACAGATGGGCTATGTACAGGTGCAGTGATCTGTGAGCTGCTCTGACAGCTGGTGCTTAAAGCTAGTGAGGGAGATAAGTGTCTCCAGTTTCAGTGATTTTTGTAGTTCGTTCCAGTCATTGGCAGCAGAGAACTGGAAGGAAAGGCGGCCAAAGGAGGAATTGGCTTTGGGGGTGACCAGTGAGATATACCTGCTGGAGCGTGCTACGGGTGGGTGCTGCTATGGTTACCAGCGAGCTGAGATATGGCGGGGCTTTACCTAGCAGGGACTTGTAGATGACCTGGAGCCAGTGGGTCTGGCGACGAGTATGTAGCGAGGGCCAGCCGACTAAAGCATACAGGTTGCAGTGGTGGGTGGTATAAGGGGCTTTGGTGACAAAGCAGATGGCACTGTGATAGACTGCATCCAGTTTGCTGAGTAGAGTATTGGAAGCTGTTTTGTAGATGACATCACCGAAGTCGAGGATCGGTAGGATAGTCAGTTTTACTAGTGCAAGTTTGGCAGCATGAGTGAAGGAGGCTTTGTTGCGAAATAGAAAGCCGATTCTAGATTTGATTTTGGATTGGAGATGTTTAATGTGAGTCTGGAAGGAGAGTTTACAGTCTAGCCAGACACCTAGGTATTTGTAGTTGTCCACATATTCTAGGTCAGAGCCGTCCAGGGTAGTGATGCTAGTCGGGCGGGCGGGTGCAGGCAGCGAACGGTTGAAAAGTATGCATTTGGTTTTACTAGCGTTTAAGAGCAGTTGGAGGCCACAGAAGGAGTGTTGTATGGCATTGAAGCTCGTTTGGAGGTTTGTTAACACAGTGTCCAAAGAAGGGCCAGAAGTATACCGAATGGTGTCATCTGCATAGAGGTGGATCAGAGAATCACTAGCAGCAAGAGCGACATCATTGATGTATATAGAGAAGAGAGTCGGCCCAAGAATTGAACCCTGTGGCACCCCCATAGAGACTGCCAGAGGCCCGGACAACAGGCCCTCCGATTTGACACACTGAACTCTGTCTGCAAAGTAATTGGTGAACCAGGCGAGGCAATCATTTGAGAAACCAAGGCTGTTGAGTTTGCCGATAAGGATGTGATGATTGACAGAGTCGAAAGCCTTGGCCAGGTCAATGAATACGGGTGCACAGTAATGTCTCTTATCGATGACGGTTATGATATCGTTTAGTACCTTGAGCGTGGCTGAGGTGCACCAGTGACCAGCTCGGAAACCGGATTGCACAGCGGCGAAGGTACGGTGGGATTCGAAGTCGTCAATGATCTGTTTATTAACTAGGCTTTCGAAGACTTTAGAGAGGCAGGGCAGGATGGATATAGGTCTATATCAATTTGGGTCTAGAGTGGGGGATGACCGCGGCAGCTTTCCAATCTTTAGGGATCTCGGACGACACGAAGGAGAGGTTGAGCAGACTGGTAATAGGAGTTGCAACAATGGCGGTGGATAGTTTTAGAAAGAGAGGGTCCAGATTGTCTAGCCCAGCTGATTTGTACGGGTCCAGGTTTTGCAGTTCTTTCAGAACATCTGCTATCTGGATTTGGGTGAAGGAAAAGCTGGGGAGGCTCTGACAAGTAGCTGCGGAGCTGTTGGCCGGGGTTGGGTTAGCCAGGAGGAAAGCATGGCCAGCCGTTGAGAAATGCTTGTTGAAATGTTCGATTATCCTGGATTTATCGGTGGTGACCGTGTTACCTAGCCTCAGTGCAGTGGGCAGCTGGGAGGAGGTGGTATTGTTCTCCATGGACTTGACAGTATCCCAAAACCTTTTGGAGTTAGAGCTACAGGATGCAAATTTCTGTTTGAAAAAGCTAGCCTTTGCTTTCCTGACTGACTGCGTGTATTGGTTCCTGACTTCCCTGAACAGTTGCATATTGCGGGGACTATTCGATGCTATAGCAGTCAGCCACAGGATGTTCTTGTGCTGGTCAAGGGCAGTCAGGTCTGGAGTGAACCAAGGGCTGTATCTGTTCTTAGTTCTACATTTTTTGAAAGGGGCATGCTTATTTAAGATGGTGAGGAAGTTGCTTTTAAAGAACGACCAGGCATCCTCGACTGATGGAATGAGGTCAATATCCTGCCAGGATACCCGGGACAGGTCCATTAGAAAGGCCTGCTCGCAGAAGTGTTTTAGGGAGCGTTTGACAGTGATAAGGGGTGGTCGTTTGACCGCAGGCCCATAGCGGATGCAGGCAATGAGGCAGTGGTCGCTGAGATCCTGATTGAAAACAGCAGAGGTGTATTTGGAGGGCAAGTTGGTCAGGATAATATCTATGAGGGTGCCCATGTTTACAGATTTAGGATTGTACTTAGTTCCTTGATGATTTGTGTGAGATTGAGGGCATCTAGCTTAGATTGTAGGACTGCCGGGGTGTTAAGCATATCCCAGTTTAGGTCACCTAACAGAACGAACTCTGAAGATAGATGTGGGGCAGTCAATTCACATATGGTATCCAGGGCACAGCTGGGAGCTGAGGGGGGTCTATAGCAGGCGGCAACAGTGAGAGACTTATTTCTGGAGAGATTCATTTTTAGAATTAGAAGTTCGAACTGTTTGGGCACAGACCTGGAAAGTATGACGGAACTTTGCAGGCTATCTCTGCAATAGATTGCAACTCCTCCCCCTTTGGCAGTTGGCGGAAAATCTATCTTGGCGGAAAATGTTGTAGTTGGGTATGGAAATCTCAGAATCTTTGGTGGTCTTCCTAAGCCAGGATTCAGACACGGCTAGGACATCAGGGTTGGCGGAGTGTGCTAAAGCAGTGAGTAAAACAAACTTAGGGAAGAGGCTTCTGATGTTAACATGCATGAAACCGAGGCTTTTTCGATTAAGTCAACAAATGAAAGTGCCTGGGGACACACAGGGCCTGGGTTTACCTCCACATCACCCGAGGGACAGAGGAGGAGTAGGATGAGGGTACGGCTAAAGGCTATCAGAACAGGTCGTCTGGTGCGTTGGGAACAGAGAATAAAAGGAGCAGATTTCTGGGTGTGGTAGAATAGATTCAGGGCATAGTGTGCAGACAGGGGTGTGGTGGGTGAGGGTACAGTGGAGGTAAGCCCAGGCACCGAGTGATGATAAGAGTGGTTGCATCTCTGGAGGTGCTGGTAATACTGGGTAAGGTCACCACATGTGTGGGAGGTGGGACAAAAGAGGGATCTGAGGCATGTAGAGTGGGCCTAGGGGCTCCACTATAAACTAAAACAATGATAACTATCCTGAACAACAGTAAACAGGGCATATTGACATTTGAGAGAGACATAAAGTGAGGCATAAAGCAAACACAGGTGTTGATTGGGAGAGCTAGCTAAGACACAACGGGTAAGACCACAGCAGCTAATCAGCTAAGATAACAACAACAGGTAAACTGGAGATGAATGGGAAAAGAGGGTTGGTTAGCTACACACAGGGCCTGAGTAGCGGATGGGGCCGAGAGATAAACAAAAATAAACAAAATGGAGTACCGTGATTAATGAATAGTCCAGCAGGCATCAGCTATGTAGCCGAGTGATCATAGGGTCCAGTGAACAGCAATAGATGGGACAGGGAAGCTGTGAGGTATTCGTTACTACGCCGGCACGCAGGAGACACGGCGTTTAAAGTTAAGAGTTAACAGATCGGGGTTGGTAGAACCGTCTGCTACGACGTCCGACAGAGGCCGGTTGCAGGCACAGCGGAAGGAGTAATCGTCGGCAGACCAGTCGAGGTGGTACGACGGGGCGTTGTGTCAAGAAGGGATCCAAGCCAGCTGGCGAGAGAGGTATTGTTGTTGTGGTACCTGGCTCGCGGCTAACTGGAGTTAGCTTTGGGGCAGGGGCGTTACCCACTATAGCGACTCGAAAGTAGCGATGAATCCGGTGCCAGGGTCGAGAGCTTACGGCAAGGAACCGGTGGAGTAGTGGGTTCTAGTCATGTTTGGGAGGAGGCTGGGAGGTGGGCCTGGTTCAGGGCTGGGTCACTCGATGGCAGCTAGCTCGCTGTGGAGATAAGGTGTATTGGTCCAGGGTTAACGGCAGGGATCCGGCGTTGTAGTGGAGAAACAGTCCGATGGTGGTAGGCTGGCGAGTATTATCCAGGCTAAAAAGTGCTGGTGTCTGTGCAGAAGGTAAATGCCGCTAGCAGTGGCTAACAGTGACTGAATAGCTAGTAGCTAATTAGCTGACTGGCTTCCGATGGGGTTCTGTCTAAAAAGGTCCAAAAAAATAGCGGTTCCGTAACACATTGGGTGAGGCAGGTTACCGGAATGTATATTTAATATAAAAAATGGAAAAGAGATTGAAAATAAATTTGAAATATATATAAAAAAGACGAAAAACACAAAAGTACACGAGGGGACAATTTTTTTTTAAATAACACGTCTGCAAAAACAAAGTGTACATATGTACCTCAATTACGTCGTACCCCGGCACTCTGTACTGGTACCCCGTGTGCTTAGCCAAGTTATTTTTACTCATTGTGTAATTATTCCTTGTTTTATTATTTTTCTATTATTTCAATTTTCTCTCTGCATTGCTGGGAAGGTCTGTTAGTCTACACCTGTTGTTTACGAAGCATGTGACAAATAAAATTTGATTTGATAAGACTGGCTCTATTAATTTGGCCTTTGAAGATGAACAGTGGAGTGTATGTAGATTTGTAATGAAAAGCGAGACAAGAGAAACAAAACAATAGAGGGAAACCTGAAAGAGATTAATATGTACAGGAGAGAGGAAGAGAGAGACAGATAGTGTAGGTGTGGAGAGAGAGAGAGAGAGAGAGAGAGAGAGAGAGAGAGAGAGTGAGAGCGAGAGAGAGAGCGAGAGAGAGAGAAAGAGAGCGAGAGAGATAAAGAGATAGAGATAGAGAAAGGTAGAGCAAGAGAGAGAGAGTAGGGGAAAGAGAATCGGAAGGTGGGGGCCGGGGGAAGGGGAGGTTGGTGGTGAGGAGTGGAGGGGAAGGAGGACGAAATGAGACCACATTTTCTTTGGCAATCTCCCTGTTTCTGCTGCAGGTGCTAGGCCATTTCACTAAAGCAGGCCAGACGAGAATGTCATTAGTTCCTAAGCCCCAGGTGAATTTGCCACTGTTCCACATGATTAACCCAGATAATTGTGTGTTGATAGCGAGCATGGTCGATGGAATAAAATTTTCGGGCCCAGATTCCTAAACAAACAGTCAGCAGCGAGCTAGCGAGGGAGCGGTGGCGAGCAGGGGGGAGACGGGAGTCAGAAGGAGCGTGCCACTTGTGATGCTGGTTGCGTCCAGGTGCCAAGGTTGACAGAGAGGAGAAGATACTTCCAGAGGCTTCTACAAGTACTGGGCAGCATGCAGGGTCAGACAGGGAGAGAAAAGGACTAAGAATACCAGAAATCAAAGAATATGTTTTTGCATTTGTTGAGGCATTTTGTACTGTATATTTTTGGCAGTGGGATTTTTTTGTGCACTTGTTTTTATATATTTAGCCTTTATTCAAACCAGGCTGTCCCACTGAGATGTCCAAATCAGGTTGTCCCACTGAGATGTCCAAACCAGGCTGTCCTACTAAGATGTCCAAACTCTTTTTTCTATGGTTCCAACTTAAATTTGTCAAAAATAAGACTGTTATTATATAACAGTGGTGAATAGCTCAGAAAGTTGCTGAATAGGATTATAAACATGATACCTTCATTCTTTGGCTTATCCATTTCCTGGTACAAAGCGCTGAGTCTCATTAGCTTCATCTGGAAGGTGAGAAAAATCACTTGAAACTGAGAGACAACCCCAGTCTGCCGAGTAAACGAAGACAGGAAACAAAGTATCAAGGTGAAATAAAAAAACAGAATCATCACTGACAACATATTCTTTTTTGCACATTATTACAGTAGTATGACTATATTATTGATGAGCACGGGCAAAAGCTACGAACAATCTGGTTTTCATCATACATACAGCCCTTATAATATAGCTATATATTATATATGTAGTAAGTTTCTGCCTTTCTGAACAGTAATGTAATTTCCTGTCGTGCCCTAGGGTTGATGGGAAACACAGTGGTACATACATCCTCCATCCCATTCCCCCTCTCCCCTCTCACACCCCACTCACCTGGTTTGCCCTAGTTAGTCTCATCATTTTACAGAGAAACAACATGGCCCTTGCGCGCCTGTTTGAGTCAGATAGTTTTTTTTTTTTAAATACAACAACATTTCTATCGCACTTTCTGCTGCTTCTCCTTAATTTTGGAAGAAATTAATTTCCACTGTAGTGCTAGCTAGCTGTAGCTTATTCTTTCAGTTCTAGATTCATTCTCTGATCCTTTGATTGGGTGGACAACATGTCAGTTCATGCTGCAAGAGCTCCGATAGGTTGGAGGACGTCCTCCGGGAAGTCGTCATAATTACTGTGTAAGTCTATGGAACGGGGTGAGAACCATGAGCCTCCTAGGTTTTGTATTGAAGTCAATGCACCCAAAGGAGGACCAAAAATAGATGCCCTCCGGTTACACCATGGTGATACCCTACAGAGTGCTGTTGAATGTAACGTAATGGATCCGACAGATAGAACAGCTGTGCTTCTAGCTCCTAAGCAACTTTGTGTTATTTCTTACATTATTATCTCAGAATTTTTGATGTGCTATTACATACAGCCAGAAATAACTTTTGGACACAACAGTAGAAGGCCTGATTACCAACAATGGCGAGACAGCCTACAGGGAAGAGGTGAGGGCCCTGGGAGTGTGGTGGCAGGAAAATAACCTCTCACTCAACAAAACAAAGGAGATGATCGTGGACTTCAGAAAACAGCAGAGGGAGCACCCCCCCTTATCCACATCGATGGGACAGTGGAAAAGGTGTAAAGCTTAAAGTTCCTCTGCGTACACATCACTGACAAACTGAAATGGTCCACCAACACCTCAGGAAGCTGAAGAAATTTGGCTTGGCACCCAAAACCCTCACAAATTTTTACAGATGCACAATGGAGAGCATCCTGTCGGGCTGTATCACCGCCTGGTACAGCAACTGCACAGCCCGCAACAGCAGGGCTCTCCAGAGGGTGGTGCGGTCTGCCCAACGCATCACCGGGGGGCAAACTACCTGCCCTCCAGGACACCTACAGCACCAGATGTCACAGAAAGGCCAAAAAGATCATCAAGGACAACAACCACCTGAGCCACTGCCTGTTCACCCCGCTATTATCCAGAAGGTGAGGTCAGTACAGGTGCATCAAAGCTGGGACCGAGAGACTGAAAAACAGCTTCTATCTCAAGGCCATCAGACTGTTAAATAGCCATCACTAGCACCTTAGAGGCTGCTGCTCTATATACATAGACTTGAAATCACTGGCCACTTTAATAATGGAACACTAGTCACTTGAATAATGTTTAAATATTTTGCATTACTCATCTCATATGTATACACTGTATTCTATTCTATTCTAAAGTATTTTAGTCTATGGTGCTCCGACATTGCTCGTCCCAAATATTTATATATTCTTAATTACATTCCTTTCTTTAGATTTGTGTGTATTGTGTGCATTGTTGTGAAATTGTTAGATATTACTTGTTATATATTACTGCACTGTTGGAGCTAGAAACACACATGTATGTGACTAATACAATTTGATTTGATTTGATTTGGAGGCTACTTTAAACCTTAATTTTAATCAGTTATTTGGTGATGTGAATATATTTAGTATAGTTTTATCTAAAAATGATAACCTTTTCAATGTTTCACTATTTTAATTTGCATGAAATTCATTGAGTAGGATGGTCTTCCCCTTCCTCCTTTGAGGATCCTGCAATGCTTTGTCATTAGTTCTCCTAACCTGCAATGTAATCTCTCCTAACCTTTGTTGTTATGATGCAACAAGCAGCCTGGTCTCAAAAAAATATGCATAATACTAGACATCCTGCAAGATGTATGATATGTTACGTCATCCAATCCGTATGATATTGTGCGACCGCTATTCTGCTCGTAACGTAACATATCATACTAAATGGAGGGATAGAAATGTACATCCTAAATCATACAAATTGCCCTGAGGCCAGGTTGGGACATTTGTGGAGCCCAAGATGTTAACAAAACAAGAAGAGAAAAGAGGCCCCGTTCAGCATGGTGCAACGTTAGTGTGTTCAAACAGAACTGTATTGTAGTCAAAGTCAAAGTCAAAGTCACCATTATTAGTCAGTTGTACAACCGAATGCCTTCAACGGAAATGTGTCTTCCGCATTTAACCCAACCCCTCTGAATCAGAGAGGTGCGGGGGGTCTGCCTTAATCGACATCCACGTCTTCGGCGCCCGGGGAAAAAAAATAAATGACACTTTCTGAAGTCAAATTCACCATTATTAGTCAGTTGTACAACCGAATGCCTTCAACTGAAATGTGTCTTCCGCATTTAACCCAACCCCTCTGAATCAGAGAGGTGCGGGGGGCTGCCTTAATCGACATCCACGACGCCCGGGGAACAGTGGGTCAACTGCCTTGTTCAGGGGCAGAACGACAGATTTTTACCTTGTCAGCTCGGGGATTGGAACTTGCAACCCTCCGGTTACAAGTCCAACGCTCTAACCTCTAGGCTACCTGCCGCCCCTGGTATGGTATAGAACACATCTAATTCTCAATCTGCAACGTTTTGAACAATTCTCCTGACTGAGATGGGATCCAAGATTGATGCTTTTATTAGTCCATTGAGAGTATATTGGCGTCCTAGCCATCTCTGGTTCCAACCGTGTCTCTACGCTACAGTATGTTGTTAGAGACATAACACGAGTCGTTATGCTGTTAACGACAGGTTTAAAACACATTACAGGCATCTCGACTTCGAGGAACAAAACAACAGATGCCTTATGTGTTAGAACAGGGATCCAACACTATTGATGTTGTTTTTTTAAATGCTTTTGGTTTTTACGATGACTTAAAACAGAGACATACAGTACGTTGTTGGGCTGAGACAGGAGAACACTCGGTCTCAGAACGCTCTCTCCGAGGCTTGGCGGGGTGAATGTATAAAACAGCATCAAAGAGGGCGGCAAACTCCATATCTCCTGCTCTGTTCTCGCTGCCTCTAAGAAAGTCGGGAAAGAGGGAGCGAGTCGACAGCCAGCCAATCCCCCTGGTGCATTCTGGGAGTTCAACCTGGCAGGAGAAGTTAACGGCGGCGCTAAGTGAAAGGGATAATCCCTCCCTTGTTCCACAGAGGAGCGCTAGCTGCATGCCAGCTGGATCCAACTACTGATCCCTGTGTTTTCCGATTCCCTGTTCCAGGTTTATTTATTAAGAGGATAAGCTGCTCTATGTAGACAGCCCAGAAAGGGGTCTAAAGCAGGGCGGAAGCCGTTCCAACATGCAAGGGGTCGACACTCTCTCAGAGCTCTCACACTGTCCTGCCATTGGCTTCTGTCCCAGGCTAATTCATCTCCATTGACCTGAGCAGGGGCCAGGTGTGTGGTTAATGTGAGGTGGGTACACTGGAGGGCCACTGATAAAACATACCTGCTTTCTGTACCCCCTTTAAAAGAGTTGACCTGGAAAATCAGCAAGATGTCTCACCGATACCAGATACTCACTTTTGAATCGCCACACAGATGATGGATGCCAATAGCACAAGATGTGTTCTATCATCATCATTTAAAATGCATAAAATAGGTTTCATTATTCATGTGTTTCTGAACCCATTACGGGTTTCTTTGCGAACACTGTTCCGCTAGAAGGCGACGCAGTCTATCTATCCATGTCTGTTGTTCACCATTACCATCAGCAGGAAATCGTTATTATAAAAAAATGTTTGCCTTACTTTGACAAACTTTTCCAAGACGTTTCTCTTTCTTATTCAAAATAGCCTAATAATTCCACAGAAATTGTGTGTAAATAACGAATCATTATGAAAAAAGTAACATTTTCCTTGATTTCAAATACATATTCATGGTGAGAAACAAGCCCAAATGAATCCTGCATCATTTCCTTCTGTAGACACAGAGAGAAGCATCTTAGACTTGCTCATGCATAAGCAACCATGATCACCAGCCTGAAGCAATGCTCATTTGCATAGTAGTGTAATAACATTATTCTTAATGTTGTATGACAAGTTTGATTCTTCTTTAGTCGTAATTAATTTTGTTTTTCCGTTTTTACTTGTGTTATGTTTTGACTGTTCTGTGTCTTACAGAACTAAAATAAGGCTGCATTGTGGCCCTCCAAGCTTATTGGTTTCAGCTTGCAAGGTCGACATGGGACATGCAGGTATGGGAAGAGCTGCATTTTCATTTTTGTCACTGTTCCCCCTGTCCCCTCTTTTCCCCCTGTCCCATCCCCTGTCCCCTCTGTTCTGCCATCCCTTCTTTCCCTCTGTCCCCCTGTCCTCCCCATCCCTTCTTTTCTCCTGTCCTCACCATCCCTTCTTTCGCTTTGTCCCCCCTGTCCTCCCCATCCCTCCTTTCCCTCCCTTCCTTCTGTCCCCTCCATCACTCCATTCCCTCTATCCCCCCTGTCCTCCCCATCCCCTCAGTGCTGAGCAGGCAGCCACTGAAGTGTCCCAGGGATATTGAGTGCTTCATTGATTCATTCAGGACAAGGAGAGATAAGAGAACAAATATGTGGTGAGAAGAAAGATGGGGAGAGAGAGAGAGAAAGAGAAAGGGAGAGAGAGAAAGGAGAGAGAAAGGGAGAGAGAGAGAGGAGGGAGAAAGAGAGGAGAGAGAGAGGAGAAAGGGAAAGAGAGAGGAGAGAGAAAGAGAAAGAGGAGAAGAAAGAGAGAGGAGAGAGAGAGAAAGAAAGAAAGATGGGCTCCTGAGTTCTTCTGCAAAATCTTGAATTATAGTTTGATAAATGTAGATGAACTTGGATTCAAAATTCCACACCTAAATCCTTGATTTTGGACAAAATAACCTGAAGGGATTCTTTCTACCAAGGACTAATAAGAAAAAACATTTCCCCAACTCAGAAGTGGTTATCTCCACTCTGCTACCACGAAAAAGACATTCACCTTGCCACCATATTTATTTTCATATTTTGTATTTAACCTTTATTTAACTAGTCAAGTCAGATAGATAACTAACACTCCAGTGTTTAATTGCTAAATTGTAATTATTTCGCCACTATGGCATATTTATTGCCTTACCTCCATAATGTTACTACATTTGCACACACTGTATATAGACTTTTCTATTGTGTTATTGACTGTATGTTTGTTTATCCCATGTGTAACTCTGTGTTGTTGTTTGTGTCGCACTGCTTTGCTCTATCTTGGCCAGGTCGGAGTTGTAAATGAGAACTTGTTCTCAACTGGCCTAACTGGTTAAATAAAGGTGAAATATATATATATTTTTTTAAATTACAAATTATTATTTACAATGACGGCCTTCCGGGGAACATGATAATGAAGATAATAGGTACTGTAAAGTCAGTTATTTACATTGATGGCCTAGGAACAGTGGGTAAACTGCCTTGTTCAGGGGCAGAACGACAGATTTGTACCTCATCAGCTCGGGGATTTCATCCAGCAACCTTTCAGTTACTGGCCCAACACTCTAACCACTAGGCTACCTGCCACCCCTACATACAGCAGGTGAACGCAAGCATTTCCCAGGACTGTGCCTCAAAACCTAATGTCTACCTGGCCCACCACTCCACCCTGGACCTGCACAGCCTTTACGACCAGGTCCACCTCTACAAGGCAGCAATTCAAACTTTTGCCAGGACCCTGAAGGACGTCACCCTCAACCTCAGCCCCAGCAACTCACACATGAGCAACAGAGCAACGGACACCCTGCCTTGACCAGCGAGACACCCTCCCAGACCTGCAAGACACCTTCCCGAAGGACCTGCACTGAGAGAACCCACACCAAGAGGACCTACACCGAGACCACAGCTTCACCAGCCACAACCCAACAAGCTGAGACCACACCCGAAACAAACCCTGGCAACACCCTATACAGGCCCTCCCACATCAGACCTATGGCCCTTCTGCCCCTCCCCATGCCCCTCGCCCCTGCAGTAAGGACCTCAGCATGACAGCCACACATATCTTTTTATTTTTTTATTTAACCAGGTAGGCAAGTTGAGAACAAGTTCTCATTTACAACTGCGACCTGGCCAAGATAATGAAAAGCAGTTTGACACATACAACACAAAGTTACACATGGAGTAAAACAAACATACAGTCAATAATACAGTAGTAGAGAAAAACAAATCTATATACAAAGAGTGCAAATGAGGTAAGATAAGGAAGGTAAGGCAATAAATAGGCCATGGTGGGAAAGTAATTACAATATAGCATTTAAACACTGGAATGGTAGATGTGCAGTAGATGAATGTGCAATGTAGAGAAACTGGGGTGCAAAGGAGCAAGATAAATAAATAAATACGGTAGGGGATGAGGTAGTTAGTTGGGCTATTTACAGATGGGCTAAATACAGGGGCATGGGTCTGTGAGCTGCTCTGACAGCTGGTGCTTAAAGCTGGTGAGGGAGATAAATGTCTCCAGTTTCAGAGATTTTTGTAGTTCGTTCCAGTCATTGGCAGCAGAGAACTGGAAGGAAAGTCGGCCAAAGGAGGAATTGGCTTTGGGGGTGACCAGTGAGATATACCTGCTGGAGCGCGTGCTACGGGTGGGTGCAGCTATGGTGACTAGTGAGCTGAGATAAGGCGGGGCTTTACCTAGTAGGGACTTGTAGATGACCTGGAGCCAGTGGGTTTGGCAACAAGTGTGAAGCGAGGGCCAGCCAACGAGAGCGTACAGGTCGCAGTGGTGGGTAGTATATGCGGCTTTGGTGACAAAACGGATGGCACTGTGATAGACTGCATCCAATTTGTTGAGTAGAGTATTGGAGGCTATTTTGTAAATGACATCACCGAAGTCGAGGATCGGTAGGATGGTCAGTTTTACGAGGGTATGTTTGGCAGCATGAGTGAAGGATGCTTTGTTGCGAAATAGGAAGCCAATTCTAGATTTAATTTTGGATTGGAGATGTTTAATGTGAGTCTGGAAGGAGAGTTTACAGTCTAACCAGACACCTAGGTATTTGTAGTTGTCCACATAATCTAAGACAGAACCGTCCAGAGTAGTTATGCTGGACGGGCGGGCAGCGATCGGTTGAAGAGCATGCATTTAGTTTTACTTGCTTTTAAGAGCAGTTGGAGGCCACGGAAGGAGAGTTGTATGGCATTGAAGCTCGTCTGTCCAAAGAAGGGCCAGAAGTATACAGAATGGTGTCGTCTGCGTAGAGGTGGATCAGAGACTCACCAGCAGCAAGACCGACATCATTGATGTATACTGAAGAAAGTCGGCCCAAGAATTGAACCCTGTGGCTGCCAGAGGCCCGGACAACAGGCCCTCCGATTTGACACACTGAAATCTATTGGAGAAGTCGTTGGTGAACCAGGCGAGGCAATAATTTCAGAAACCAAGGTTGTCGAGTCTGCCGATAAGGATGTGGTGATTGACAGAGTCGAAAGCCTTGGCCAGATCAATGAATACGGCTGCACAGTAATGTCTCTTATCGATGGCGGTTATGATATAATTTAGGACCTTGAGCGTGGCTGAGTTGCACCCATGACCAGCTCTGAAACCAGATTGCATAGCGGAGAAGGTACGGTGGGATTCGAAATGGTCGGTAATCTGTTTGTTAACTTGGCTTTCAAAGACCTTAGAAAGGCAGGGTAGGATAGATATAGGTCTGTAGCAGTTTGGGTCAAGAGTGTCTCCCCCTTTGAAGAGGGGGATGACCGCAGCTGCTTTCCAGTCTTTGGGAATATGCCCAGGTCGTGAGCAGAGCAACAGGCCCAAGCCCCATCCTGCGATCTAAGAGGTATGTATCAGATGCTCAACATGCTCTGCTCACACCTACTGTGATGGTCCGGGCCTAAACCACACAAAACAACACTATGGAACACAAAGCTTTTACTATCTAATCCTGGAATATACAAGGTTTGAGGTCATCTGCCTTTGGCTTAAAGAGCAGGAACACAAACGTCATTAAAGAAATTGGAAATACAGACATTGTCATCCTACAAGAAATATGGTATAGAGAAGTCAGCTCCACTGGTTGCCCTCTAGATTACAGAGAGCTGGTTGTCCCTACCACCAAACTACCAGGTGTGAAACAGGGAAGAGACTCAGGGGGTATGCTGATTTGGTATACAGCAGACCTAACCCACTCTATTAAATTAGTAAAAACAGGAACATTTTACATCTGGCTAGAAATGAATAAGGAAACTATTTCCACACAGAGTAGCTTCCTATATCCCCCCCAATAGGATCCCCATACTTTAAGGATGACAGCTTCTCCATCCTAGAGGGGCCCAGGGACATGTTTCCAGGCCCAGGGACATGTACTAGTCTGTGGCAACCTAAATGCCAGAACTGGACAAGAACCTGACACTCTCATCACACCGGGGGACAAACACCTACCTGGAAGTGACAGTATTCCCTCCCAAATATGCCACCCAAGACACAACTATGACAAAGAACCAACAAAAATGGGTCACAACTCCTGCAGATCTGTCACATGCTGGGTCTGTACATAGTCAATGGTAGACTTCGAGGAGACTCTTATGGTAGTGTCACGCCTGCTCCTGCTTCCCCTCTCTGGCGCTCGAGAGCGCCAGGCTGCCCTTCATTACACACACCTGTTACCATCATTACGCCCATCTGCAGTCATTGGACTCACCTGGACTACTTCATGTTGTTGATTGCCCTCTCTATATCTGTCTGTTCCTCAGTTTTGTTCCCCGTGTCAGCATTATTGTCGTAATGTAATTTTGTTTCCCGTCAAGACTGGTCTTGTTTGGTTTGATGTCCGTTTTCCATTAAATGTTCACTCTCTGTACTTGCTTCTCGTCTCCAGCGTCGGTCTTTACAGGTAGGTACACCTACAGCTCATCCCTTGGCAGTAGTACTGTAGATGACTCTATCATTGACCTCGAGTCTCTCAGACCGTTCACAGTCAGCCCCCTACCACCTCTATCAGATCACAGCAAAATCACAGTCTACCTGAACAGAGCAATACTCAATCATGAGGCATCAAAGCCAAAGGAACTGCACAATATTAAATTAAATTCTATAGATGGAAGGAAAGTAGTGTAGAAACCTACCAAAAAACAAATAGGCAACAACAAATTCAATCTCTTTTAGACAACTTCCTGGACAAAACATTCCAGTGTAATGGTGAAGGTGTAAACTTGGCAGTAGAAAGCCTAAACAGTATATTTAACCTTTAGCTTCCCTGTCCAATAAAACAATTCAAGCAGACAACCTAAGAAAACTAACAACAATGACAAATGGTTTGATGAAGAATGAAAAATCCTAAGAACGAAATTGAGAAACCTATCCAACCAAAAATATAAAGACCCAGAAAACCTGAGTCTACGCCTTCACTATGGTGAATCACTAAAACAATATAGAAATACACTACAGAAAAAGAAGGAACAGCACGTCAGAAATCAGCTCAATGTAATTTAAGATTCCATGGAATCTAACCACTTTGGACACACTAAACAAACAACACAACACAAAGAGTTATCTATCCAAAACGGAGATGTGTGTAAAAACCACTTCTCTAATATTTTTTGCTCTATTTCACCTTAATTTAACCAGGTAGGCT
The DNA here is from genome assembly GCA_030435695.1 of Brachymystax lenok tsinlingensis. Taxonomy (NCBI): domain Eukaryota; kingdom Metazoa; phylum Chordata; class Actinopteri; order Salmoniformes; family Salmonidae; genus Brachymystax; species Brachymystax lenok. The sequence continues at coordinate 68,185,661 of CM059814.1, forward strand.
AGTTGAGAACAAGTTCTCATTTACAACTGCGACCTGGCAGTAAATATATCAACAAACAGCAAAAACATCTACATGATCAATTCCAATACTTAGAATCAACTATTAAAGACTACCAGAACCCACTGGATTATCTGATTACATTGAATTGAAAGATTGGTCATGACTCACATCAACAGCATCCTCCCAGACACCCTAGACCAACTTCAATTCGCATACCGCCCCAACAGATCCACAGATGACGCAATCTTAATCGCACTCCACACCACCATTTCTCACCTGGACAAAAGGAACACCTATGTGAGAATGCTGTTCATTGACTACAGCTCAGCGTTCAACCCCATAGTGCACACGAAGCTCATCACTAGGCTAAGGACTCTGGGACTAAACACCTCCCTCTGCAACTGGATCCTGGACTTCCTGACGGGCCACCCCCAGGTGGTAAGAGTAGGCAACAACACGTCTGCCACGCTGATCCTTAACACTGGGGCGCCTCAGGGGTGTGTACTTAGTCCCCTCCTGTATTCCCTGTTCACCCACGACTGCGTGGCCAAACACGACTCATTAAGTTTGCTGACGACACCATCATTATGTTTGCTGACAACACAACAGTGATAGGCCTGATCACCGACAACGATGAGACGGTCTATAGGGAGGAGGACAGAGAACTGGCAGTGTGGTGCCAGGACAACAACCTCTCCCTCAATGTGAGCAAGACAAAGGAGCTGATCGTGGACTACAGGAAAAAGCCGCCAAACAGGCCCCCATTAACATCGACTGGGGCTGTAGTGGAGCGGGTCGAGAGTTTCAAGTTCCTCGGTGTCCACATCACCAACGAACTATCATGGTCCAATAATACGAAAGGAGTCGTGAAGAGGGCACGACAAAACCTTTTCCCCCTCAGGAGACTGAAACGATTTGTCACAGGTCCCCAGATCCTCAAAAGGTTCTACAGCTGCACCATCGAGAGCATCCTGACCGGTTGCATCACTGCCTGGTATGGCAACTGCTCGACATCTGACCGTACGGCGCTACAGAGGGTAGTGCGAACGGCCCAGTACATCACTGGGGCCAAGCTTACTGCCATCCAGGACCTATACAATAGGCGGTGTCAGAGGAAAGCCCATAAAATTGTCAGAGACTCCAGTCACCCAAGTTCTCTGCTACCGCACGGAAAGCGGTACAGTAGCGACAAGTCTAGGACCAAAAGGCTCCTCAACAGCTTCTACCCCCAGGCCATAAGACTGCTGAACAATTAATAAAATCGCACCGGACAATTTACATTTACAACCCCAAATCCACAAAAGTGAAGACAAATTTGACCCCAATAACTACTGTGGGATATGCGTCAACAGCAACCTTGGGAAAATCCTCTGCGTTATCATCAACAGCAGACGTGTACATTTCCTCAGTGAAAACAACGTACTGAGCAAATGTCAAATTGGCTTTTTACCAAATTACCGTACGACAGAACACATATTCACCCTGCACAGCTTAATTGACAAACAAACAAAACAAAGGCAAAGGCAAAGTCTTCTCCTGCTTTGTTGACTTCAAAAAAGCTTTTGACTCAATTAGGCATGAGGGTCTGCTTTACAAACTGATGGAAAGTGGTGTTGGGGGAAAAACCTACAACATTATAAAATCCATGTACACAAACAGCAAGTGTGTGTTTTAAATGGGCAAAAACGAATTTCTTTCCACAGGGCTGTGGATTGAGACAGGGATGCAGCTTAAGCCACACCCTCTTCAACATAATATATCAACAAATTGACCAGGGCACTAGATCAGTCTGCAGCACCCGGCCTCACCCTACTAGAATCTTAAGTCAAATGTCTACTGTTTGCTTATGATCTGGTGCTTCTGTCCCCAACCAAAGAGGGCCTACAGCAACACCTAGATCTTCTTCACAGATTATGTCAGACTTGGGCCCTGACAGTAAATCTCAGTAAGACACAAATAATGGTGTCCCAAAAAAGGTCCAGTTGCAAGGACCACAAATACAAATTCCATCTAGACACAGTTGCCCTAGAGCACACAAAAAACTGTACATACCTTGGCCTAAACATCAGTGCCACAGGTAACTTCCACAAATCTGTGAACGATCTGAGAGACAAGGCAAGAACGACTTTCTATGCCATCCGAAGGAGCATACAATTTGATATATCAATTAGGATCTGACTAAAAATACTTGAATCAGTTATAGGACCCATTGCTTTTCATGGTTGTGAGGTCTGGGGTCCGCTCACCAACCAAGAATTCACAAAATGGGACAAACACTATACTGCATGCAGAATTCTGCAAAAAAAATCCTCTGTGTACAACGTAAAACACCAAATAATGCATGCAGAGCAGAATTAGGCCGATACCTGCTAATTATCAAAATCCAGAAAAGAGACGTTAAATTCAACAACCACCTAAAAGGAAGCGATTCCCAAACCTTCCATAACAAAGCCATCACCTACAGAGAGATGAACATGGAGAAGGAGTCCCCTAAGCAAGCTGGTCCTAGGGCTCTGTTCACAAACAGACTCCACAGAGCCCCAGGACATCAACACAATTAGACCCAACCAAATCATGAGACAACAAAAGATAATTATTTTCATTGTGTCAGGTAATTAACAAAGAAACAGAGCAAACTAGAATGCTATTTGGCCCTAAACAGAGAGTATACAGTGGCAGAATACCTGACCACTGTGACTAACCCAAAATGAAGGACTAAGCTTTGACTATGTACAGACTCAGTGAGCATAGCCTTACTCCTGAGAAAGGTCACCATAGGCAGACCAGGCTCTCAAGAGAAGACAGGCTATGTGCACACTGCCCACAAAATGAGGTGGAAACATAGCTGCACTTCCTAACCACCTGCCAAGTGTATGACCATATTAGAGACACATATTTCCCTTAGATTACACAGACCCACAAAGAATTCAAAAACAAATCAATCCTATTTTGATAAACTCCCATATCTATTGTGTGAAATACCACAATGTGCAATCACAGCAGCAATATTTGTGACCTGTTGCCACAAGAAAAGTGCAACCAGTGAAGAACAAACACCATTGTAAATACAACCCAGATTTATGTTTATTTATTTTCCCTTTTGTACTTTAACTATTTGCACATTGTCACAGCACTATATATATATAGACATAATATGACATTTGAAATGTCTATATTCTTTTGGAACTTGTGTGAGTGTAATATTTACTGTTTACTTTTTATTGTTTATTTCACTTTTGTTTATCCATTTAACTTGCTGTGGTTTCCCATGCCAACAAAGCCCCTTGAATTGAATTGAGAGAGAGAAGAGAGAGGAGAGAGAGAAAGCGAGATGAGAGAGATAGAGAGAGAGAATTAGAGAGAGAGAGAAAGAAAGAGGAGAGATGAAGAGAGAGAGCAAGCGAGAGAATCAGAGAGAGAGAGAGAGAGAGATCCAGATTCAGTCTTCTCTCTTCTCTCTTCTCTCCTCTCCTCCATGGTTATATACTAAAGGTGTCTGTTCGTTCCACCTGCAAATCGCCTCAGAAACAGAACAGGATTAAACACGCATTATCAAGTAAATGTCAACCATGGCCAAATACAGAGAGTGGTACTATTAAGAATCAGTCCACATGCATGGGTGAACAATGATTAGCTGCTACCTTATCCTTGGAGCTGTACACTGTGCAACGCCAAAATACAGTATGGTGCTAATTTAACATTACCTGTGTGAACAGTCACACTATTGAACAGTACCTCACCAGTCAGTGGCAGTCGGTGCTATTTAAGATTAAGGAGGATCATTTTTTTTTGTTTATGAGCATGGCCTTATTTCTATTACAGCATATTGGGTGACTGTCATTCATATTCCATTCACCCAGTTCAATGTAACATTGATAGGTTTAGGCTACTACCTGATACTCTAATTTGCCCTGTACCCATCATGAGGTTGCTACAACCTAGCCTTCAAATGAACATTTATAATGTAGGTGCACAGGTTGAGAGACAATTGGAGTAATCAAGGTGACACACAGTGACATATTAAATACCGCCTTGCACACTCTTGCAAACGAGAGTTTCTATTGGACAACTTCTGGTAGGTCCAGCCCCATTTCATTCCATTTGCTTCCATTTAAGAAACGTTTTGCAATAGAATCGGCGGAAGGAATACACCCACAGTTCACTTTCATAGCAGCCACATACAAACAGCATCATCACTTTGCTCGTTTTATAATTCCTTCTCGCATCTACACGCTCTCCTCCACTCCCCTTTTTTTCCTTTCGCTTGTGGACTTCAGACTTCAGATGCCAAACAGCTGTCTGTGACCAGGCGGAAAAAACTCTCTAAGCCAAACATTCATACCATAAACGCTAACCGCTACATCGTTGTCACCATATTAGCTAACGATATAGTCAACATAACTACTAGAACTAACGCGTTAGTAAACTTGCTACAATCACGCAGTGCAGTGTACAGCAAGCAGTTTAGCAGTTACACCGGCGGGTCCCGGTGGCAATAAATAAATTAAACCGAAACCTTACTTTGACATGGAAGAGTTCCTGTGTTGGATAGCCTTAGCCAGCCAGCTAAAATAAATAGCATTCCTCTCTTCAGTCAGGTTGTTGAGTAGGCTAAATTAGCTAGTTGCATTAGGTAGCTAAGTAAGTGAAAGTGACATTTAAAAAAAATGTATAGCTCTCTCTGCTGCTTCTCCTTAATTTGTGAAGAAATTAATTTGTTCAAAACTGTTTAATTATTGTCTTTCTCTTTTTTTGAGTCAACAACTTACCACATTTTATGCACTGCAGTGCAAGCTACAGAAGCTGCACCTTTTGCTTTCAGTACTAGGTTCATTCTCTGATCCTTTTATTGGATGGACAACATGTCAGTTCATGATGCAAGAGCTCTGACAGGTTGGAGGACGTCCTCCGGAAGTCATCATAATTACTGTGTAAGTCTATGGAAGGGGGTGAGAACAATGAGCCTCCCAGGTTATGTATTGAAGTTAATGTACCCAGAGGAGGACGGAAGCTAGCTGTCCTCCAGCTACACCATGGTGCTACCCTACAGAGTGCTGTTGAGGCTACTGTAGACCTTAATTGCAAAGCAGTGTGTTTTAAACAGTTTTGGTGACATACATTTACTATAGTTTTATCTGAAAAGATCTAAAAAGGATAACTTTTTCAACGTTTCACTATTTTAATGAAATTCACTGAGAAGGATGATCCTCCCCTTCCTCCTCTTGGAGCCTCCACTGCTCACCAGAAAATATCTCCTCTGATAAACACATGGTTGATTTGCCTTAGCATCTGCTGTCTTACTAAGCACCTGAGAAATACAGTTGAGGAGGTGCATGCGTACAGCACAGTACAGCTCTTCCCTGATCCAACATCTGGGGAAGCAGATGACATGTCTTAGATATCTCTGAGGAATAAGGCCACCTCTGTTCTGCCCTATATGGTGGAAAGACAGAGAGACAGAGAGCACTAAGACACAGAACAGAGCAGTACCGGACAGGATTTCTAAACACATCCATTCGGATCTACTAATGACATTCAGCCACCATGAGAGAAAAATGGGGGTTCAATAAAATGTGTCCACCAATTATCTCCAAAAGTGACTAATTATCTCTCAGAGAAGATTCTTGATTTCTTACTGTACACCTTGGTTGGTGTGACTGTGTCACTGTGACAAAATATACATTTCATTCCGAAGACAAGGTGTCCTTCAGGCACAGAGGAGTCCCCCTAAGTGACAGCTTCACCAGGCAACCACTCAGAGGGGGGATTGAGAGGGGGTTGCCTGGGACAAAGGCCAATTCTCCTTAGTGTCAGCGATAAAACTCCTTCTGATTGAAATTGCGTCTGATTATGATACGAGGAGAGAGATAGAGGGAGAGGAGGGAGGAAAGTGGCTTGCACAATCGCTGAGGTGCTCTTTTTCATTCTCCTGTCCTACGCTTCGCCTGATGAAAGCTAATTACGCCGTGTAGCGAGGAGGAGAGGAGGAGAGGCCGCTGTGTTTTGGCGGAGGAGAGGAAATAGGGGATAGAAAAGGAGAAAGGGAGAGCAGGGGTTGGGCTAATTGGGGTGTGTGATTACACAGACTGCTGTTGGGAGGATTTAGCCAACAACAGACTCTGCAGCAGGCAACACACTGCTCTGCCATCAGGAGAGACGGAGTGAAAGGAGCAAGCGATAACACTGATATTTCACTAATGGTGCCACACAAACACACACATACACACACACCGCACACACCTTCACTCCAGTCACGCTACCAGACAAGACAGTGTTATAATAGAGGAATTGGGGCAGGATGTTAGCTGTTCCTTGCTGGTCAGGTTTAGAAAGACAAACACTCTTACTGAAGACGGAAGGATCTAAACATGGGTTTAATGCTTATTTATTAATGACCTCTGTGTTTGGCCATCTCAACAGCAGCCAGCCCCAGCCCAGACTAACAGAACAGTATGAGGTAGAACCAGCCCCAGCGCAGACTAACAGAACAGTATGAGGTAGAACCAGCCCCAGCCCAGACAAACAGAACAGTATGAGGTAGAACCAGCCCCAGCCCAGACTAACAGAACAGTATGAGGTAGAACCAGCCCCAGCCCAGACTAACAGAACAGCATGAGGTAGAACCAGCCCCAGCCCAGACTAACAGAAGAGTATGAGGTAGAACCAGCCCCAGCGCAGACTAACAGAACAGCATGAGGTAGAACCAGCCCCAGCCCAGACTAACAGAACAGGATGATGTAGAACCAGCCCCAGCCGAGACTAACAGAACAGTATGATGTAGAACCATCCCCAGCCCAGACTAACAGAACAGGATGATGTAGAACCAGCCCCAGCCCAGACTAACAGAACAGTATGACGTAGAACCATCCCCAGCCCAGACTAACAGAACAGTATGACGTAGAACCGGCCCCAGTGCAGACTAACAGAACAGGATGATGTAGAACCATCCCCAGCCCAGACTAACAGAACAGCATGAGGAAGAACCGGCCCCAGGCTAGACTAACAGAACAGTATGAGGTAGAACCAGCCCCAGCCCAGACTAACAGAACAGTATGACGTAGAACCATCCCCAGCCCAGACTAACAGAACAGGATGATGTAGAACCAGCCCCAGCCGAGACTAACAGAACAGTATGATGTAGAACCATCCCCAGCCCAGACTAACAGAACAGGATGATGTAGAACCAACCCCAGCCCAGACTAACAGAACAGTATGACGTAGAACCATCCCCAGCCCAGACTAACAGAACAGTATGACGTAGAACCGGCACCAGTGCAGACTAACAGAACAGGATGAGGTAGAACCAGCCCCAGCCCAGACTAATAGAACAGCATGAGGTAGAACCAGCCCCAGCCCAGACTAACAGAACAGCATGAGGTAGAACCGGCCCCAGCCCAGATAGAACAGCATGAAGTAGAACCGGCCCCAGCCCAGATAGAACAGCATGAGGTAGCTGTCATTAGACAGTAGATTCAGACTATAACAATTGGACGGGCAACAGGACAGAAGTTGAAAAGAGCTCCAGGGTCAACTAAAAGAAAGAGCCCATGAACTGTCCATGTAGTCCAGGGTTGTATGCTACTGACACCACAATGACCTACTCTCCAAATCCATGAAGCATCCGTCTTTCCCACTATCTTGCTGCTAGATGGGGCATAATATTGATCAGTGGTTCATTCAAAATGTCCCTGCTCCCCCCATGTGGCTCCTCTTCCTTCTTCGCTCCTTTTATGTTGCAGAACAAAAGCGTAACCAGTGAAAGGCCAGAGACAGGGTGAGTTAGGGACCATCGATGGTAAAGACAAAACCAAAGGGCTGGTTTGACTAAGTGTCACTGGTTATTTACACTAAGAAGAAGTGGCAGTCTTAGAGAAAAGAGAACCTTGTTAAGGTGAAGACATTTATCGAAGCAGTGCTTAATCTCCAGTTAAAAGGGCCTTACGGATCCCTCAACCTCAGTTCATCACTGACCACGTCACCTGTAATACCATTAGGAAAGAGTTATCATGTCCTCAAAGAGTTATCATGTCCGCATTTACCAGTTATCTGACATTACAAGTACAACTGCTAGGATTGACCAACGATCAATGAAACAATTAAATTGGCACAGAATTAAGCGGCATCAAAAACGAATGTTCATTAGAGATGAAAAAGGGAGAGATGAATATGGATTTTCCCACTTGTGGCCTGTTCTTGGGCCTAATCAGTGTCCCTCCCTGCTATCCCATCAGGCTGTACAGTACCGTGGTCCGTAGAGCCCTCTCCACCCTTCTCTGTGACCTTCATTATCAAAGCTACAGGTGCTGCACGAGTGGCTTCACATCAAAGCTCCCCACGTCCTCCTAATGAAACACAATGTTGTTGCTCCAACGTTGTCTTTGAACCTCCCCCTCCTCGCGGTCTGGCCCACAAAGACTCAATTAGCCCCACTTCAGAACACGACGCAGCGGCGACATCAGCCACGTCCTATCCCCCCCTTATCACAGACCCTCTTGAATCAGGCTGCAGCTTTGTTTGGGTGAATTATTACAGAATTGTCAGCTGCTGTTGTTTTTAATCAATTGAAAACCCTGGGCATCGTGATCAAGGTAACTTCTGGATGAGAGCAAACACAGGCGGATCAGAGAGGAGTGTTATCTGTACTGGAGGAAGATGCATGTGTGTGTGAGATGGTGTTTAAAGATGATGAAGAGGGGCAGAGGCTGGGGTTATGGAGACCAGAACCATATACAGATCCATACAATACGTCCATCCATATGTCCACATGATCCCAGAAGATAATATGAGGGTGATGAAGGGGTCAAAAGTGCCATATTCCTCTTCTTGAGGAAATAAATAATAATAATAATAATAATGATGATGTTGGCCATTTCATCCCTTTGTTATAATGTCTACTAATAATAAAATATACAAAGTAGAGGTGCAATGTCTTATTGGACATTTTGAAGGAAGTTCACTATTTGGCCACTAGATGTCACTATAAGACATGGGGAAAAATACAAATCGACGTTATCTGAGTGCAAGTGACAGAGCAAAGGCCTATACAACAGAGGTATATCATGTCTACCAATATTGTAGTGTTCAAATCTATTATTTTGGCATATATTAATATATTTATGAAGTGAAGCAAATAGCTACTCATCAAAACACTTGTGCTTCCCTCTCTTGTAGTTAATTAAGAATCCCATTCCTTCTATCTGAGACTACAGAAGCCAGGTAATAATATCCTTTGGAGACATGCTGAGAAGCCTACATGCATTCTAAAAAACGTAAACATAATCTTTACAAAAGTTTGAGTTTCAAAGGATCAATCAGAAAGACTGAACAATAGCCAATGATCTGACTAGCCCAAAAAAAGAACATCCAGAACGATCTGCTTAGAATAAACAATAGGCAGTGGCTGATTGTATAACACATTGTGGAGATGAAGAGAGGGGGGAGTGAGGGAGGACTGTAGCAGCATACATCATTCTATCCTAGTTCTACTGATAAGAAACCCCTGGAGTTCAGAGAAATGATAAAGTCCATTGAAATGAGTCGCTGATACGCTTTACATCTCTCCCGGTCATCACAAAGGAAAGATGGAAGACAAATTGCATACCACAGTCTCCCTCTCTCTAGATTAGAATTGCTTCTTGTTTATGTTGTTTGAGAGTGCAACCTTACAATTAGTTTTAGTGAGTGGCTGACTGCAGGCAATAACTTCTCCTTCTTTACTCAAAAACTCTATTGGCGGTGCTCCTTGTGATACGAATCCAAGCCTGTGTGATCAAAAAGTTGTAACACCTAACTATTTCTTGTAGCATCCTTACAATGAGTTCCCATAGTAGGCCCTAGATCACATCTCCCAAACAGATTGTCATTCAATCCAATTTATTCGGGGTAACCTTTTGTAAAGTGCCCATATGCTTGATTAGCATCAACACGCACATGCTTCTGTTTATCGCCATAATGCAGACACATATGGACCAAACTGCTGGGGATGGGGAGGTTAACATCTGGAACGATAACCAATCTAATTATAATGGAACATAGGACTATATAAAATAAAACAAAATCTATTCTTGCCGGTTTTATTTGACTCAGCTTATGTTTTACTTTTTACAAAGCATTTTAAACATGCTATGATTTTTATGTTGCTGTAAGATTATTTCATGAGCATTATTACTGGGCTCTATGATTGCCTAAAGGACTTCTGCATTTCTAAAATGTATCTAAACAGGTGTTTTGTAGACTACTATTTACCTGGGAACTAATGATCTGTTTTGTGTTTGGCCTTTGCATTATTGGTGTACAAAGGTTATTGATACAGGAAGTGACAGACAGTTCCTCTGTTGTGTCAGATCGTGTTCAATATAAATACTTGCAATGTTATTAAAAGATGGTCAAGTGAGTTAACTGCTAATGACCATATTCACTTTGCTGCCCAGTGTGTGTGAGAGAAGCTGAACTAACTAAACACTCGACTATCTCGACAGGTAGACCTATCACATTGATTGAGTTTGAACAACTTCTTCACGCACCTCCTTGCAATGCTGACTTGCATCACGAATGCTGTCTTCCCACAAACGCGGCTGATGAGGTAGGCAAATTGTTCTCTCCTCTCCTTGCAATCTCACCGGTTTGCCCCGGAATAACACAACCAACCTACAAGGGCTCTTCTCCTCTTTACCGCTCCCATCACGGCGCACGAGGCGTGATTTCTCGATTTCTCCGTCCTGAATAGCGGTTGTTGTATTATCTTCTTACAAGCTAATTCATTAGGGAATATGATGATGACTTGTTATCAAGAGGTATTGTAGAGATTGTATTATCTGGGAGACCGTTGAAGGACCCTCAGGTTTTTGACTGCGGCTAATAGTTTGATATAATCACTTGAATAAAAGTAAATTGTTACTTGCGGTCTTATTGGCAGTTTTTATTTCTATAAGTACCAAATCTTCAGGTGCCATGTCTGGGAGAATAATAATAAAATAAAAAAAACCTTTACAATTAAAATTTTCATTAGTCTGTGAATCTTGCTAGGAGCACATTTACTAATTTTATTTTCCCCAAACATGCATTAGAATCCAGTTTAATGCAATAAATACATATCTCATAATTTTAGATAAACCCATGTGACATTTAAGTGCAATTCTTATTTAAATTAGAATCCGTTGCCTTCGAGTAACTGAAGGTATTTGAATAACATTTTATTACACTCTGAGCATGCTTTGAGAGGTTGTTTTACATAATTTCATTGACGATTGAAAAAAATGAATAAACAATGGATTATGTAAAATGCCACAATTTAAATTGCATAGCAAGAAGAGCACATGATTAAGACCCATGTTAAGGACCTATGAAGGCGGCTATCATGTCAATACTGTAGAAGGTTACACTACTTTATATAGCCTACATTGTGTATGTTCAAATGCTATTGAATTAAAATAAATCTATTATGTATGACAAGAAGTTAAATAGAAAATGCACTTGTCTTGCCATTCAAGATAAATGTGCTGCACATCAATGATATGAATCTAATACCTTAGAAACACATTAAATCAATTATTTATTTACAACATATTTAGAACACACACACACACACTTGCACTCTCTCGCTCTCTCTCTTGATGTCTCAATGTAAATAAGTAGTTGTGATGACTGTGTGTTATTTGTGTACTATGGCCTATTACTGTAGGCAGTGAAACAGTATCTCTTCTCCATGCAAGTTTCCCTCACTGGTTCAACAGTAATGTTTTGGGGATTCCAAACTAGAATTCTGAATAAAACAGACCATTATGCTTCAATAGACACCTGTCTAGAAAACCTGTTCACCAACTGAAATCTATGCTAACAACATGAAGGGGTGCATCAAATGGAAGAGAGATGCTCCTATAACCTGCCGCCCTACTTCAAGGGACCGCCAAAGGATAATTGAACTTAGCAATGAGCCTCCTCTCTATTGTTTTAATAGTGGTGGGCATGGGTTTTCTTTTACCTGCTGCCAAATGACTTACATTTGCATGCTCTTTAGCAATCTGCCCTTTTCTCTGAAATAACACTCATTGCGTAATATTCAAATGAGAGCGGGCCTCAGTCACTAGTACATTATGATTAGCTGGAAACCGTTTAGCATCTGCCAGCCCCTTCACTGGCTGAGCCCACATTATATGTAGTGGTACACAAAGGGTTATGGGCCATCGTTTGATGGACACGCCGCCTTTTGATTTTTAATTGTCATCCTCTCCACTTGAGGACGGTGGAAACGCCGCTGCCGTCATTTGAAACCCTGCAACCGGAGATGTGGAATAATATTCAGCCCCGGCGAAGCGCCGGCCCACTTCTCGTCCCTGTGCTGCAACATTAAAAGGTGTAATCCAACTGAAATGTAAATCACAGTTCTTGAAAACAAATTAGGGCGAAAGATAACAGGGCAGCGCTCTATCAGTACAGCATCAGAAGGGCTCCATCTAGGAGGTGGGCTTTTCTTTCAGTCCCCAAATTGCAGCTAGGCCTGTTATCATGGGTAATAGTGTGCTGTCAGCCAGGTTGATTACAAGGTTATAGTAAACAATCGGCTCTAACCGCTCACTCCCGATGAATTGGAGCGGGAGAGAGAAAGAGGAGAACACATCACATTCATCAAGCAGATTCAAACAGACTCGCTGCCTGTCTGCCTGGCAGGGTGCAATAGTTGGCCACTGTCGCAGCCTCCGCCGCTTCTCTAACTCTCCTGATAATTGGCCATTCTACTCTGGTGTGATTTTTGCAGGCCTTTACCTAGTTATCATGCTTCTAACCATCAAGCTGAGTTGCTTTATCACTGGAGAAAGCACTTTAATAGCTGCTTGAAGAGTGACTGACAAATGGTCCGGCAGTTTTTCTAAAAGGCTGATTTTGAGAACTGTTGTAAGCCTAATACAAATAAATAACCAGGTTATAGACACAACCTGTGAGGATTTTGGCCTAATAACCAATTAACAATATGAAGCAACTCATTCATCATGATGTTGAGGTGCACCTTGGTTCATTCATATGATGCCTATAACACTGTGCAGACTTATGGTGTATTGAAAATGCATGGAAACTGGTGTGCACAAACAGGTTTACCGTGGTGGCATGGGATTATACTGCACTGTATGGTCTTGCTGTGCCCATTACATTGCTAATGCTTCTGCATCAACATCTTTGTTTACACTACTGCCTACTGACACTTGTCTTGTTCTGATAACTGGATGGAATCTACCTGCTATTTTTACCATTCATCAATTGTATTTGACCACAGGGGAAAGGTATATTAAATGCAACCGTATGAACATTGCACTGCTGGTTGTATTGAATTGATTCCTTAGAGCCTGTTCCGCTAGCAAAAAGTTGAAATACAGAGGTTATCACAAGCAATCCTGACAGTCTGTGACCTGCTCCTTCTGAACTCCTCTGGTCTCACAAACAATCCTGACAGTCTGTGACCTGTTCCTTCTGAACTCCTCTGGTCTCACAAACAATCCTGACAGTCTGTGACCTGCTCCTTCTGAACTCCTCTGGTCTGCTGTCCAGTCATTTGGGAGGTAGTGATAAACACACTGCAGTACTATCTAGTGAATAAGAGCTGAGGACAGAGCAGACCAGAGCGCTCTCTAACTCCCAGCTCTGATATCCTCAGCTCTACCATTATTTATCTCAATCAGCTCCTTGTTTGAGCCACTTTCAGGCAATTAAAGACAGTTGGAGTTACAAATTTGTTACAAATCAAGCTTGTTGAGATCCTGCTAAAATAGAGACGGTGGGGGGGCTGAGGGAGCGGGTGGGATTGGTTTCTTTAAACCTGCCTCTGTGCCGAGTTCCCGAGTGTGGAGGTCTGATAGTAACGAGGGGAAAAGGGTCAGTCGTTTCCTGGGCCGTCTCCATTAGCGAACAAACAGGACCATTGTGGAGCCTTTGGAAGTGATGAGGTTGCAAATGGAATCCTGCAGGAGGAAACAAAGATGAGGGGATTGTTTAGTGTAACAGGACTCTGGGGCAGGTGCCCCTCTTGGACACTTTAATTGATCTAATTTGTTACTTATACCTCTCCGATCAAGCTGCTATCATTGCTGGGCTGTCCCAAAGAGAGTCCTAGCCCGGCCGGGCTCTGCTACTGTGTCATAGTCAGAGGGGAGAACGAGAGAGAGAGAGAGAGAGAGAGAGAGAGAGAGAAGAGAGAAGAGAGGTTGGGGAGACTAAGGGAGAGAGGGTAGAGGGAGGCCAAGCTCACCAGCCAGCCAGCCAGTGAGACCAGGACCAGGCCTCTACCCTTACCGGCTTAATTTCAGCAGCGTTAGTTCACCTGGCCCTGAAACAAGACGCTCCCAAATATCCCAATTACACTAGCACTTCTTGTCCTTTTGTAACAGGAATTCTGTGGGGTTTTTCTGTACCCCCGAGAGCACAAAGTCCACAGTTGTCCAGTGGAATATCTCAGACCATGTGCTCAAGCAGGCATGTCTGTTTGACAGGAAGTTAGAGGATCGTATGTGCTTTTAATGGCCTCAATTGAACACTGTATCAGGCCACTGTTCTGTAAACTGACATTTTACAGCTGCTGTGGGTCATGTACAATGTTATTGATCTGGGCATCATGGATTCTTTAGCTGTTAGGATCTTGTTTATGCTGTCATTACTGCTACTGTTTGGCAACCTTTGTCCTTTGCAGTTGCTAAATGATTGTGTTTGGCACAACGTTTTTCAGGATTGCGTCATGTCATAAGGTTTAGTCCATTTCACATGGCTTGACTTTGTTCAGTTCCTGATATGGAGATGTAGACCATATCATCTCTGTGGTGTAACCATACTGGGGACAAGGCTGAGACCTGTCTCTTATGGTTTAAGTTTGGGGTACTTTATTGGTGCATTATGTTTGACCAATCAAGTTTCTACCCAGTTGGACTCTGTGAGGCAGTGCTGGTTTGGCCTTTCAAGGTTGCGTGGCTTCATAGACTTCTATGCCATGTCTCTGTGTGCTTTTGGCTATTTCTGTTGGCCTTTTGTTATTTCAGCCCCCTCCTGTCAGTGTCTTAAAGTTGTCATGAGAGGGGTGGGAGCACAACAAGCTGCATGCCCGCAGCTCCTCACGCATTTCAACTTGGCTGTCAACGGACTGGATGGGCGCAATTCACCCCAATTAGCCAAATCCTCCCAGATTTTCTAAAACTAATCGCATTTTTATTTCGCCCGCGTCCATCATCTGCCAATTTCACTGGAAGTAAGAGTGCCACCAATTAATGACTGGGGTCCAGCGGCGGCACCATGCTCCACCAGCCCTGCCCTCCCTGGCACTGGTGCAGAATGTTTCAAGCGTCGGGTGGCATCTTGTGAGGCCGGCTCTTCATCAACAGTAAAGCAAATGAAATGAGACTAATAGGAAGCTAGTTTCCAGGCAGCCGCTGATTAAAAGGTCTATGGAGCTCCCGAGGCATCGCCTGCGTCCAGGTCTCCTACATCTCATCGGGAGGGGACTCTGGGATTGCTCCTGTGATGTCATTTCGGACATCAGCACGTCTGTCTCCCTAAGGGTCCTCCCATCCTTCCCTCAGACTCATTTGTTTTGGGAGTTGCTACACGCCTAGGAAATCTACACTTCTTCCTTTGGGGTGTTAATTAAGGAGAGCATCCAAAATTAATCAGCAAATTCACCAGGGCGAATGGGGATCAGTCTGAAGGCCGGGAAACAAAGTGCTCTCGCACCGTGGAGAAAGGAGCCTTCGGCTATGGCCACGGAGATAAACAAGTGCACAGACGGCGATGTGACACACAAATTCATATAAGTATATCATTTTACACTCATTTTCCTTGTCAGCTTGTCACATTGAATTATAAAGGTTGATTCGCTTATCTGGCTAAGTGCGATCACACACGCCCGGTCATCTGAATATCGTCATATGGTCAACGTCTCCAGTGAAAGAGCTAGGCTAACTGGGCTAACCAGAGTTACAGTGGAAGCTCCTCTGAAGTTAGGCCAACCTCAGCCAAACGGACAGTGACCCTTCTGAAAGTCACGGGATGTTCACTCGACCAGCTGAAGCTTATCTCACAATCCAAACTCCCACTCTGCAATCCTGCGTTTGATCCTGCGTTTGATGTCTCAAGCAAAACACCCTCTCTGTCCCGTACTACTTTCATTCACTTTCATCTGTCTTTTCCTCCACCTTCAACACCTAAACATACTTAGATGTTACTCAATTTTTGTCTTTTTAATTTATCTTTGGAGTTTTTTTTTTTTTTTGCACAGTCTAATTAGCACAGCGCCTGGAGGCTATTTGTGACCTTTCAGTATGTAAATACACCGGCGATGCCTCTCTCTCGTTCCCCATGACAGGAGCCGGGTGGGGTGTAACACGGAGGCACTTGGCTGGGGTGACACCACTAAGGGCATGTTTGGCAGTTAGCTATTGATATGAGTGAGCGAGGTGTTTGGTTCCGCGCCGTGGCAGCAGATTGATGGGTGACAGGTGTGACACTATAGCCTGACGCAATGCGGGGACACTGTCTCCTGTCACTTAACTCCTCTCGCTGCCTCTTCCAATGAGGAGGGAATCATGAGGCCTGTCCTTCAAGGTCTCCTGGGTGAGAGAGAGGGCCTCTCTGAGGGGATAACAGTGGCACTAGCATGAACAGGCACAGGAGGCTGCTGAGGGGAGGACAGCTCATAATAATAGCTGGACTTAAGTGAATGGAATGGTATATAACACAAGGAAACCAAGTGTTTGATGTGGCAATACCATTTTCATTCCATTCCAGCCATTACTATGAGCCCGAACTACCCAATGAAGGTGTCACCAGCCGTCTGTGGTGGAGAGGCAGGAAGGCAGGCTGCACCCATTGCCATCTACTATAAGTGTACAACATGTTTCTGGATCTGACACGCCGTTGTCCTTTTTCTGTTAGGAGGTGGAAAGACCTCATGCTGCTAACATGGGTATGGATGAGAAGGTTCAAAATCAGCATAGAATGGGACATTCAGAGATACACTACTGTATGATGGACTGACTGGTTTACATGTGTATGATGGACTGACTGGTTTACATGTGTATGATGGACTGACTGGTTTACATGTGTATGATGGACTGACTGGTTTACATGTGTATGATGGACTGACTGGTTTACATGTGTATGATGGACTGACTGGTTTACATGTGTATGATGTGACAATGTATTTTAATGGATGGTGATGCCAAAGAAAAATGTCCATCCTGTATAGACAATAAAGTGTTCTATTCTACTGGGGGTTTTGGCTGTGGCTTCCTACACAGTACGGCTAACGCTACCTAGAACAGTAAAATGTTTGAATTCGCTCTATAGTGTCGAAAATATATCATGGTCTAAGTGATAATATATGTGAAACGAAATGGCCTGCGGTGTCAGTTCATTTTCACCTATTTATTTTTCTTCATAGATGACACCCTGAACACATTGTTACGTGGTTAGTATCCATCCTGTATTCTCGTTAAATAGAACTATGCCAAAACAGGAAGTGTGCCTGTTTTCCAGTAGGCTAATATATATACATTAGCTGGTCCTAGTTAAGTGGTCCACTGGGTCAGAGGGGTGGTCAGGCAGATCTGTCTGGACTATTGATTGGGGTAGAGTACAGGCCCTGCATTCTATACAGTCCTGTCCTGGCATGGGGGCTGAGGAAGGACTCTTTTGGCCTGATTTAGTTTAACATTTTATTAGTCGTTTTCTTTAGTTTTAGTTTGAAGTTTTATTAGAGTTGTATTAGTCGTTTTCAAGTTTTATTAGTCGTATGTACAGGATACACATGGTATATACCGTCTAACGAAATGCTTACTTGCAGAAATGCTTACTTGCAGGTTCCTTCTGGACAGTGCAACAAGGATAAATAATAAAAGATAAGAATGCCAACATGAAGTAAATGGCTCAGTGGAATTGAATAAACATAGTGCTGCAATGCACTGATGACATTGTCCTGGTCCAACTAACAGACTGTCTGGCTACCCACACACTTTGTTCAGCTCATTGTGAGAACTTATTGAGAGAACAAAAGTGTTTATGACAGGTGCTGCCTTTTCAACTTTTCTTGACCCCCAAAATGGCCTGTGTTGAATTGTGTTGAATTGTGATATGGCTTTTATTCCTCTGAGATGTTCTAAAGTGTTTTTACCCACATTAGCATACATTAGAAACGAGTGGTGGATTGCCAAACTACATTACTTTAAAAGACAACTGGAGATCTGCATATTGTGAATATGAACGAGGACCAGTAATACGGAATATTAATTGATGGTAATCTCCTTTGCCAGATCATGATTCTGAAATGAGCCAACTCTGACCTGTTTTAGTGGTAAATATAGTTACAGGGGGAAAAGATATGTAGAGAGTTTTAACACACACACTTGCACACACACACACACGGCTGAATAACTTACGAGGCTTGTCATCCTTTGTACAAAAGCATAAACAACACTGCAGACAAGACACAGCCGTGTGGAAATACCGCTGTAATGCATGAGTCGTAATTGTTTTACTTGAGCTGGCGTTTAATGTATGAATAATGTGTACAAATGGCACATCTCTCCTTCCATTTGCAGAGAGCAGTGGTGTATTCATGGACTGCCGGTGGTCTCCAGGGGCCGCCTCGCCCCCTTCAGCTGTATTAAATACCTCTAAAGTGTATAATTGCTGATCAGAGAGGCTGTTTGGTGTGTAACGGCCTTCTTTCTCAGAGTGGAGGATGGTGGGAGGGGGAGAAGGAAGGAACGCTACACCTCAGGTATCATTTTGCTATATTTGTTCACAGTGGCTGGTTGCTGGTTGCAAGCAGTGGAAGACACACAGCGGAGTGGTTCAGTCAATGGGAGCAGTGGTGTCTCTTTACCAGGGCCTTTGTGTGTAGAACAGGTTGGGTTGTAGCATTGTGGCTCTAACCGGCAGAGCTGACATAGATCCAGTTAATAACTAAAGGCCTTCACAGTGGGATCTCTATCTGCCTGCCACACTGACCTCTGAGAGGAGCTACCCAGGGGGCCTTGGTGTCCCTGTCCCCTGGTCACAATGAGGGGCATCCAGCATCGCCCTCCACCCCCCCTCCAGACAGTGCACCTGCCCAGCTACCCCCATCCCCCAGAGTGGTGTCTGTGTGCGGCCAGGGCCGACATTCCACTCGGACACTGATGCAGAGTGACCAAAGTGACCGTTTCACACAAGCTGCCCTCCAGTAGAGCTGTGCTGGAGCCAGACGCAGGCAGGCAGGCAGGCTGGAGAGAACAGGGGACAGGAGGGGACACAGGATGGACATCCTTAACTGTAAGGCGACAGACTCACTGGTACATGTTTGTCTAGAAGGCCATTTTAAGGCAGCTGCCAACATATTTAAGTCATGGACATTGCTGTCTGAGATTACACAACTGTATTGTATAGAATGTTCCCAACACAAGAACTGAGTTTGGTAAGAGTGCTTTTAGCTTGGCTGCCCCATCATATCGGAACACTTTGCAGAAGGATTTTAAAACTTTATCATTTTATTCTGATTGATGGTTTTAAATCCCGGATTGGATGGCTGCTGTCCACAGATTGCGTGTTTCTAAACCTGCTCTTTTTAAGTTCAGTCAGTCACTTTGCACTGCTTTATCTTCTATTCATTGTTCTGTTTCATGTTGTGCCGTGTCTCATGTGGAACTATATGTGTGCTGCTCTCAGTCTTGGCCAGGGCTCACTTGAAAAGAAATGTTGTCTCAATGTGACCTCTGGTTAAATAAAGGATACATAAAACATCAAATGAGAGAGACAGGACAAAGGGAGATAAGTCTCCACAAAGACAACAGCAGAGAGCTGCCAAAAAGCTAGTCATCAGAATTACAGAATGAAATGCAAGCAAGAGAGAGAGAGATTCAAGCCTATATAGAACAGCTATTTGAAATGACAACAGAGTTATAGTTATGCGTAGTGTTTAACACCACTTAACGAGTAGGGATCATATGTGACTGGAAATGGAATCTGTTAATGAAGTGAAGATTCACACCCTAGTTTTTATTATTATATTTAACATGAACCTTTTATCTTGTACTTATTATGTTAAACATAATCCCAGCAAAATGATTTGAATATAAATATTTACTATAGTTGGATATTATAATATTTATTATTTTACTTGATTTATGTCTTCTTTAATTATGAAATTAACAATTCAGATGAAGTGAACAATATGAAGGTCATTTATACATAAAGTGGTCTAAAAAGCTTGAAGTGTCTTATCGATACCTTGACAGATGTTTATTGTTCCATCAAATTTGAGCCGTTTCAAAGTGTTTATGGTCAGAATTGTCCTCTGAAATGTCCAAATTGAAGACCTGAGACACAATGTTAAAGGCCAAGGCCAGTCAAATTGAGGAAATAGTACAGAATGAATAGCAGTAAACTAAAAGTTTGTTCTCAATTAAATATGAATGCTTAGAGGCAAATCCTGTCACCGCGGCAAATATTTCACTCCTTCCCGAATGTGAAGATAGGAAGCTTGAGCTAGCAGGAACGTGTTGATTAATGAAAGACAAACCTTCGCCAATTTAGTGCACATTTTGCTCCTCCCTCCCTCCTTCCCTCCTAGCCTTGTTAGTCCTCAGCCTTAGGTGGAATCATTGAGCAGAGGTTTGCTGTGGCACAGGCCCCTCTGAAAGAGAGAATAGAGCAGAGAGAGGGTTGAAATAATTTGTTTAATTTGGAGCAGCTCCCCTCGCAGCAGGTGATGATGGAGATATGGGGGTTGAGGAGGGTTTGGTGGGGAGGGGTTGAGGAGGGTTTGGGGGGGGTTGTTGGGACGAGGGGGCTTGGTAGCGGGCGGCTCGGGTGCCCCATGTCACACTTCACTTGCCCCAGCTGCAGACCCTTGGTGTCGGCCTGACCCCCGCCCCCCCACCCCCCCACACGACTCTCGCCAACACAAAACCAGCTCCTAATTATCTCTGAATAGCAGTTTCATTTAACCCTAACTTGTGCTAATGGATTGTGATAGGTAGATGAGGGAAAAGAAATAGAGATTCTTCCTCCTTGTTAATTGTCACGACACCCATTGTCAGATTCTTGTTATTGTTAGACTTTTGTGCCTCCCAGGTTTGACCCACAAGACCCAGACTGACCAAAGACTCCATTTGTGTGAATAATTCCACCATAGAACTAAAGAGAGGAAAATTGAATAAGAAACAGGATGAACTGACAACCAATTGTAGAGAACTGGCTCATTGTGAAATCTCTGTACACACTTAGAATCGATTTGCAGCTAAACTTTTCCAGAGAATTGTCAGCCAGTGAAAACCCCAGATCAGTATAGAACAACACTATGATTCATCCCTCCTGCTCTTTCCTGGGAACATGGCAGACAACAGAACAGCAAAACAACAAACAGTTTGGCCTGAAAGGCCACTGTAGCCTGTGGTCTTCTGTGGAGGTAATGGTCAGACAGCGGTGGCAGTTGGTCACTGGAAAAGCGGTTGGACGGTCAGTGAAGTAGGTAAAGGGCACTCGAGCTGCGGCTCCAACAGAGAGAGACTGAAGTGCTTCAGTTCAGCCGAGAGGGACGGGAACGAGGACAGAACTCGCTGCTGTGGAGGGTCGTCATTGGTAACGAGAGTGTCATGAGACAGGGCAGGTCAGGGGTCAGCTCTGGTTCTGATGAGTCCGTGGCCCCTCGCTGCCTCCTCTCTGCACATAAATGTATGTTACAGAGAGAAAACAGTGGACAGAACAACAATAAAAATGTTAACAACTAATAGTGGTGGTGTTCAATTATTGTGGAGTATTGTATAATATCATTGTTATTGTAAGTGGGCACTAGTACTTAGTGTGATAATGATTATTCTTAAAATTCTTATTCACTATAGATGACCGTAAACCTTTGGGGGATCTCGACTCACCCAACATAGGTCCACCCACTGTACTTGATGGTTATCGTTGGAGAGGCTGGACCCCTATAGCTGGACACACACTGTTTGCTCTGGCTTTACAGTCTGTGGACTTACATTACAATGTGTAGATTTAGTGATTCTGAAACAAGTCATGGGGCTTTCTAGAAAGAGAATGGCGGCTGCTCTCCCCCCTCCTGCCTCACTGGAAGCCCCCAATGTCTGTCAGACTCGGCTCCAAACAGATGGCAGGCATTCAACAGTGGGGCCCCAGCTTTGCTAAGCTAAAATACCTGATTACAATTCACCAATACAATTCAAATATGATACCGGGGCTTAGGGATAATGCCTCTGTAACCATATCATTTATTTTCTCCATGTATTCTTTATCCACGTCTTACTGGGAGAGGAGACCACAAAGCCTTCACCAAACAGATACAACAAATAGAAGCTGGTTTGTTGTTTTCCCTGTTTGCCAGCTGGGTTTATCTGTCCAGTTTTAGCTTTTCTTTAGAAAAGTAGTTCTTTTTGTTAAACGAAAAATTAGATTTTTATTATGGATATCATTTTGAGGAATTGGTCTGTTGTCGTTTTTGTTTGTTGCTACATGTCATTGTTTTAGGAAATGAGTGAATAAATAATGGAAGTAGCAATGCGTATGGTTTAACTTCTACTTCTGATATTTTGTGGAATGACAGTGATTAATTAAAATGGTATGCTACATTCAAATGCATGCAGTTTATTTAGATTTGACAAATATATTCATTTTTAGAACAAAGTCATACATATATAATGTTGTGCTCTTGCTTCCTATTAATGATGACCTATATTAGTGTAATCCTTTAGGCAAATGTCTTTAAAATGATATTACCATTATGAATATAGAAGTACAGTATAAATACAATATCTATTTGAATAGATTATACATAATTATGTAATATGTTTTGAGTCTCTGACTTGTTGTTGAATACAATAGCGATACAAACTTTTTTATATTGACATATATGTAGATCTTGGGTGGCTCTTTCTCTCAAGTAGGGTGAAAAGGGAGTATTTTAAGCAATAATTTATTAAGTCACTATATGTAGTGATCTCAGCTCAGTTGAATCAGATGTCGAGATTAACAGACTGAATTACAGACCAATACTTTTTCCCATGACTAGGGTTACAAAGCTACCGGTAATTTACTAAAGTTACCATTTTGGTAATTAACAGGTAATCTATGGCAGTCTATGGTAACTTTGGTAATTTATACTTGAATAACTTAAATATATATATTCACATATAGTTTGAATTGTTTATATTTTTGTCCATATAATGGATAGACCATATAGTTTAAGAGAAAATAGCCTAATTCATTTAAAAAGCACCTAATCAACAATGGCATTATTTTCAATTAACTCTGCAACTCTTCCAACTATTGTCTTTTTTCACAACTACCACTAGTTTGGTGACAACACATTTACAACAAATACTTATTGACGTAGTTAAATAAATTCAATTTTGTAAAAAATATATAAAGGATATTTCAGCTGAAAACCTCATATTTAAACACTAATGATATTCACTAAATTGATGGTTTATATTTAGGATGTTTTACAGCTTTGTCATGCCATGTTTTATTTGAAAAATAATCTTAGATTATGTATATATTTTACATGTGATAAGACCACACACAGAGGGCCAGAGATAATGACAGACACCTGTGAGAATCTGAAGTACCCAAAAAGGCCACAAGATGTCATCTGATAAGATTTCAAAAATAGCTTGAAAATTACCAAAATTCTGGTAGAAGGTTTCCAGTAATATACCCTCCCTTTGCAAACCTATCCATGACCGTAAGTGGGGTTCTTTTAAAACCTGCTTTGGTGAAAACTAGTGTTGTCAGAGTTAATCACTTAACTCAAGTTAGCTTAAAAAAATTGGTACACATTTTTTCTCTCTATTAATCGCATACAAATCAGTGTGTGATGACGCAGTGCACACAATATGTACTTTAGATTTCATGTACCAAATAAAAATCTAAAGTTCAATATGTTTCCATCGCTTTTTAAACTACTGATAGTTTTGTCACAAAAACTGTTAGATAAATGGTACAATGTGCCTTATCTGGTCTTGACACGTGCGCTCTAGCTAACAGCTCACAGATACAGCAGATAGGATAGTCTACAGGATGAGATTATAATGAATAGGAGCGAGAATATTTGTTTATTTATATTTGAATATGTATTTATTTATTTGTCAAATGGCTGTCAAGCATTTATCATCATGTCACCAGAATAAGACCCTCAATATTTATTGGAAAGGACTGAAGAATCAAGCTCATCACCGTGCACTTTCACCACCCTGTGAAGTTCATCATAATTTATTTCATCTGTAGCCTAATAAACTGCATGGTTTCTCGAATCCTAGTTCCTCCACACACCCTATCATCACGTGACTTCAAGTTTACTTTGATATGATGGCTATTATATCAATATTTGTGCATAAAGGCATTTCCACTGCCATTTCTCGCATAATATATTTTACCGACACAAAAAGATCCCACCATGTCGATCTGACAAAATATCTGTTGGCATTTATAAAATTGTACCAAAACTTCCTGTTTGCGTCACAGCTTTCGTGATTTAACAAAATATTTTAAAACTTTATCAATTTACCTGATTTTGGTTGTCGTTACTTTGGACTAAATCAAGACGTCAATGTTCTTGTAATGCTTTTTGTATAAAAACATATTAAATTACAGCTACATTTTAGCAAATTCTGAATTTGCCATTAATTGTGAATAATCACAGCAAATCCTGTGATTAACTCGATTAAATATTTTTACTGTTTGACAGCCCAAGTGAAAAAACACATGTTAGCCTGACACTGAAATGTCTAGTCAAGCTCCCAGGATTAAAATGTGTCTCAATCCTTCAATAGTTAATGACTAGAAGATGTGTCCATCATTAGACAGAATGGCCCAGATATCCTTGCATCCCCACAGCTGTATTTGTGCCCCAACACCAAACAGTGAGTCTATCTGGGACTGTAGCTATATCCCCCCAGTTTATTCCCCCAACACACATCACTCTGTCCTCAAACGAAACACTCCTCACTATACTGTAGCACAGCATGGGTTCTGGGGGACCTCCCCCAGATTACTTTTTAGAATATTTAATGCAAATTTCCTACAATTCTACACTGTTTCTTAACAGGGGTAATCCATATTTATGGACAGAACACACTTAGGTTTTATCACAATAAATTATATTTGAAAAAGTGTTTTTAATTACTATTTGTTTGTGTGTGTGTGGGGATAATAACATATATCTCGGTAATATGGGTAATATTTGAACAGTTTGGGCTATAGCAGGGGTCTACAACCTTTTCTTTCATAAGAGCTACTTTATACTCATATACAGCCTGCATATTTTGTTATTGTGTAGGCCTAATTTGATTAATAGAAACAAAGAACAACACTGCATACATAATATAGTTTGAGTTTTGGTTCTTAAAACCACACATTTTGAACAAAAAAAAAATCTACAGTAGCCTACTTTGAGATTCTTGCCTTTTTTAAGATGAGAGAAACTGAAAGGGTTTTACATTTGAACAAATCTGTAGTCTGCAGGACTAGGCTACTATCAATTATTTGTAATTTGTCATTCTGTTTTATAGTGGCATTTTGAGCAACAACCACAGTGAGTAGGCTACATATTTCACAACAAATCGTGAAGAAACAGAATAATCATGAAAAGTATGAGGAATAACAAAGTGTAGTCAGCAAGCACATTACTTGACCGTTCCGCTTTTCCAATGACATGGACTTTATTTTGGCGCCATTGTTTGAAGCGCTGTCACATCAGTGTCACCATGAACATGTTTAAAATGTACTTGTCTCAGCAGCATACATATTGGATGCAACGAGGGTAGAAATTGCTTATTTGGTCGATATTACTTACCTTGCCGGGCAGAGCTGTTTTATCGAGATTCAAATGTCCTGTGCATTTTGTGCATTGGCTCATCCAGACCCAACTTGGCTACATTGTAATCACGAAGCCGCCACAGTGCACTCGCATATGGGGCCAGGCAAGGACTGTAACGTTTGTAACTGAATGAAAACATTTTAGCAATGTGATTTAACAGATTGATGCTGGAAAAATACTGTAGCTGGCCAAAATGCAGAATGGTGTGAAATGCCTGTACAATTATTTCACAGATTTCAACATGTAAAATTTGGCCTACTGATTATTTCTCAGTATCTACTTGCGAGCTACACATTGACTGCAATTGAGCCACCAGACATGCAGTTTTCTGCAAAGGTTCAACTTTTGCTAGGCTGATGGAAGGGCAGGCTACTCGGAGTCAGAGCCTGTGATACAGCGAAGATTAACCAGACCTGCCAGGCTACCAAGATCATCATGATTCTTACAGGCGAAGTGAAATGATACAATGAATTTGTTCATGGTGCATGGCACTAAAATGATATCTAACGACACCCTGAGTGCATCGGACATGAAACAACTATCCACATGTAACAACAGCACAACAAAACAACAAAATGGATAAAACATTTTCTTTTGCAGGTGCCTATTCATTTTAACGAGTGTTTTCTAACAGCACTGAACCAAAACAGTGGCACCTGGACGCAAAACGTTCCAGTGGTCAAAACCACTCATCTTGAGGTGATGGGGAGGGGGGTGCAAAATGCAATCTGTTCATTATTATATCAAATTGTAAAATGGACATCCATTTTAAGAAAGACTAGCTCAACACATTCCTAATCATTGAACATGACAAATGACCCAATAGATCATGATCTTTTTCTGGCAAAAAAACGTGGGGGAGCAAAAACCTTATTTTGAAAGTGGGGGGCAGTTGCTCCACTGTTCAGGTTCCTATGGTGGGTGTTGATGTGGCTATGATGTTCAGTGTGGTGTTGGATGGATTACTACTGAGGTGTTGAGGGTGTGAGGTATGTTCCGATCAGTGGGGTGTGAGGTATGTTCCGATCAGTGGGGTTTGAATTGGTACTAGGTGATCCCTCCACCCACACCTTCAGCAGGCCTGGCCGGGCTCCTTCTCCCCAACACCAAGCCCTTAGTGGCATCACAGTCTGCCCCACATCCCAAACACCAACCACCAACCACCTTCATTAGCGATTCAGCTCCTTATTTTTGTTTGGTTTCCCCTCCGGCTGCTAATTAATGCTTAATCAAAACTGCTGAACTGAGCTTGTAGAAAAATTCATGAATATTAAAATAAGCCTGAAAAAAATGATCTCTCTCGTTTTCTCTCATTTCTTTTCATAGGGAGGTTGTTGGCTCCATTTGTATTTGTTACTGTCAGAGGTTTGAGGCACTCCACGTTTTTATTCCACGTTTTATTCCAGTAACAGTGATGGAAGATATGGAGATATGGAGGCACTTGTAACCAATCCAGACAGAATTGAAAGGAGTTTTCCTTGTCACTTTGATCTATGGGTGTTTCCATTGTAAGCATTGGATTGTTTCGAGGGTCCACCTTGTTGAAGACAGTTAAGTGGGATAGAGATAATACTGTTTTGGTTTGGAGGCATTTTAGAGGGTGAACACATGAACACATAAACACATTATCCATTATTTGATCACACCACATATTCCTTGTGAGTCAGAACAGTGTGGTCCGCTGTATAGTGAAGGTCCATTTGTATTCTTTGACAATTTTGCCAGTAAAAGTAAGTAGAATTCTCACAAAAATATGAATTTATATTTATTTTTTGAAGGTACTTTTTTACTCAGTGCAGAAACTATGTAGAAGAACAAATGAGTAACATTTTACTATTACTACTATTTTACTATTGTTGTTTAGTTATTATTTCCCTCAAAAGAGTAAACCTTATCTTTTTCCTTCAAACATACTTAAGGCAATTATTCTTATGAAGTTAACTTCTTAATTGTGCATTGTGTTTCTTGGTGACTTAATTGAACATGATTATTAATATCTCCTTGGAGGAAGACCTGTCATGTTTCTTTGTGACTGATATCTTAGCAAGCGGAAAATCTTAAGAAATATACACTAACTGCTGCTGTTTATCATATTTGATTAAAAACTATGAAATTGAAATGTATTTATTCAGATGCTAAACATTTTATTATTAAAAAATTCACACAAGAAATGCTTCTGCAGCACAGTTGATTTCAACAACATTCATGACAACACAATCATGCTCCCCTTTAGAGAAATAAACATATGCCTATTTTTACATCAGTGACTAAATCGAAAATGGCGTTGAAGGCACCCAAATTCAAATCTTGGTGACAATTCCTCTGAAGTTACCCAAATATAATTTGACTCCTGACAAGGGGATGTAATTTATAAAACAGAACATGCCTATCAGTGGAACCCACATTTGCATAATTCGGATACTTCCATTTCCGCCAGCGATGGTTTTTGACTAAGAGGCATGGAGTGAGAACGGTCAATACAAATGAAGTAGAGTGAGAGAGAGGGGGCAACCATTGGAGCCATCAGAGTAAACAAAACAAATTTAGCTTGGCGAAAACAACGCTTACCCCAGCTGGTAGTCGGAGATGACCGAGGCGTACGACGGGGTTGACGCCCTGAGCAGCAGCCTTGACATTCAGCTGAGCGGTTCGGAGAGGACTGGGGGAAACAAAAGTACTCTTGGAGTTGTTTTAGTGACGGGATGACAAAAATGACTGAACTGACGATAATGCCATGTAGCTCGTTTGCTCTAATTGTTGATTCAATTTGCTAATGACTAATTTGATGTAAGTGGCAGACACATCTCTGTGTGTTCGGGACATGGTAAAACAGACGGGAGGTGGTGTGATGGCTTGTCACGGAAGGGTTGCTCAGTTCTGCTCTCCGTTGAATGTTCGATGAGAAGATCACTCTTAATAGTTTTTGATTTGTTTATTTTCTAATGCAGTGCTTTGGAACACACTCCAGCGGTCATGGTTTTGGCACCCCCTTCCTCCCTTCACTCCACACACACACACACTCACACACACTCACACACTTTCACAAGTGCCCTCAAACGTCCATCACACAGGCAAATGAAGGATCACTATAAGTTATTTCTGCGCATCAACAAAAGCATTCCCTCTCTTATCCCAATGTTCTCATTGAGCCCCACTGAAACTCTCTGATCTAGAGTAGCAGATGAACTCCCATGCAGACACATTGGCCCTCTATTGAAAAGCACTACCTGTTGCCATGTAAACGGATTCAAACTCAAAAGTCTAAAGGAGACTATTGTTCTGAGTTGTGGTCCTAAAGGCTCATTGGCTAGTGTTTGTTCGTTGAGTGGAGGCATGTTTTGTGTTGTTGCATTTTGTTGAAAGATCTCCTTTTAATATGCTTGTCCAGTGCAGCCATGTACCCCAAACCAGCTCACTGTAAAGCTATTTAAAGTATTTGGTTAAAAATTACAAATGGATTGGCTTCAGCTCACAGTTTCTATCAAGATAAAAACATCTGAGTCTGGAGAGGAAAGCACACTTCTTTATTTCAGGGAAGCAAAATGAAACATGTTTAGTGAAACAACAATGATGACTGAAATCTGAATAGGTGAACTGGTCAAACATTTCCAATGCATCTTTTGTTCTTTTGACCCTGAGCAGATTCTTAAACAGACTAGTCTTTCTTCTAGTTCAAATGGCCGGCCAAATATTTATCCCAGAACAACTTCCTCTGGTGAGGGTTATATCAAACTTCAAACCGGACGTACAATATGTTAAAACGATGTGTGTGTAAGGTTGAATACTGATCGACTGATTATTATCTGGATACATATTAAAACCAAACTCCCAGAGAGAGAGATGAAGAAAGACTTACCCAGGAATGCTAGAGAAAACCTCAGAGTGCAACTCTCCTGTTGCTTCCTGCCTTTGCCAAGTCTGTTGGGTTGAAATCAATAGTCCGTGTCCTCTAAAGTATCCTGCAGTTTAGGAAATTATTCTCCACTCTACTTTCCTACTTTGGCTTTGCTACAATATGTACACAGTACTCCCTTGCTGGGTTAAGGATTCCAAAGACCGCAAAACTCTTTGGTTTTTGTCTTTATATTGCATCACTTGATGTGTTTCCTACATTGCATGACTTGCAAATTGTTCTATGATATTGAATGGGATTGACATTTTTAAATGTTAATGCATAGAATATTTCATATTTTCATAATGTGTGATGGAAAACGGCAGTCTAATTAAAATAGAATGATATTTTCTCTCTCACGTCGTCTGGGGCCAGTGAGTGTGTTGCTATGGAGA
The DNA here is from genome assembly GCA_030435695.1 of Brachymystax lenok tsinlingensis. Lineage (NCBI taxonomy): Eukaryota > Metazoa > Chordata > Actinopteri > Salmoniformes > Salmonidae > Brachymystax > Brachymystax lenok. Next base: position 68,215,791 of record CM059814.1, read on the forward strand.
TTGGGAATAAATATGGTCATGTATTCATGTATTAATTTGTACATCTGACTAGATATTTATTTGTGTATGCTCATGTATTCATTTATTAATTTATACATTTTGTTGGTTATTTTATCTGGACAAACAAGACTTCAGTGAAAGGATGATTCTATGATGCCACACAGTTCTAGTAATTATCTAGCTTGTCAAAATCAGGGGTCTAGACTGTGTCAGAAAACACTGGAATGAATGGTATTTGAATTGGATTTGTTCTTCATCAAACGAGTTGACATCACCACTCCATCGCTCTCTCTTGATGTCTCTGATCGCATTCTCTTTTGCTCTTTTCAGCTATAAAACGTAGGAAAATAAAACTTCAAGTAGAACTCTCTAGTACTTTATTGAGGGAAAATGTACTTGCTACAACTGTGATATCTCATTGTCTCAACTAGCTATCTTAAGATGAATGCATGAATTGTAAGTCACTCTGGATTAAAGCGTCTACTAAATGACTAAAGTGTAAATGCTTGTTGTGATGTGAAACTATAGACCTAGAAAGGAGAGCCACCAGGGTCTTAGGGGAGTGTCAGTTTAGGGCACTTTTATATTAGTATTGATAAATAAACATTATTTAAAACATCTGTCAGGCCCTGTTAAATATCCTCACCGTGGTTCAGTGACTCCAGAAACCCAGGGCATTGAATATTTAATTATTGTACTAACTGAATAATCAGAAAGTCAATTTCCAAACAACCGCCCGCGTTTGGATAAACAATTGCATTTTTAGTATGTGCATGTGTGGTATCCTCCTCTCTCACCCCCACCATGCCTTCTCAAAGTCTCACACTGAAGGACCAGTAGTAAGGCTTCTCCAGCTCTTCACCTAATTACATGCTTAACTCTGTACTTGTGAACTTGTATACCATTAACAGTTACGCAGGCCAGAGCCAGGACTCCGAGGAGTGATGTGATGTGGTCCCGTGTGGCTCAGTTGTTAGAGCATGACGATTGCAACGGCAGGATTATGGGTTAGATTCCCACAGGGGGACCAGTACGAAAATGTAAACACTCACTACTTACTGTAAGTCTCTCTGGATATGAGCGTCTGCTAAATGACTCAAATGGAAATGTGATGTGAAGAAACATCAGGATCAGGGATGTCCATGAAATCAGCCACTTGATAATTGATTAGCCTCTTGTAAAGAGGAACAGATTCCAGAAGACAGCGGTGTTACTGTTGTTGACTCTTGACCTTTTAGAGGGATATAGGGGTAGAGAATTTATAAATACTATAGGCTCTTTGAGACGTATGGAAGTGGAGCTCAGGCAAGACAGGGTTAATCATGTGTGTACTGTAGTTCAAACTATTCATTACAAGCGTTAACCTTATAATAGATGTTTAACTGTTAAAAAATATATCATATTGTCATTTGAATGTGTTACACTGTATTTCATTATTATGTTTGTAATGAAACTCTTAGAAACTGTGTATTTAATATAGATATGCTACATTGTTTTATTATATAAGTGTAGTTATTATATATTCAATTAATAAATGAATGATAATACACATGGTAATTATTATTCAAATTTGAATCAACAGTCAATGATAAAAATGCTATTAGCAATCAACACAATGATAATACACAATAATAATAATCATATACACCATTTTCCCAATAATAACATTGTGATTTCCATAATAGACCAATACGTGTAGTTATGTATTCACACAGTGGCATAATATAGAATTATTGTTTTCCTGTATAATAAACAATTATGCACATGTTGTCAATATCAAAATGTCCATGATTTGATTTAATTCTAATAGAAGTCCCAGGGCAATACATGAGGCGGTTAGTTAATAGAAGACAAATGATTAAAGCTTCTCTCTCTCTCATAATCACAATAATACTCTCATTGGTTTGGCTATGCAGTGATTAAACAACTCACAACACTATACAAATACTGTAGTTAACTTTGAGTTAGCTGTACCCTTCCCTCCATATCATTTGAAATATCTTAGCATCTGGGACAGAGAAGTGACCGATACTGTAGGTGTTAAAAGACATCTTTGATAGATGCCGTTCTTATTGTCCCCGTTGATCCGAGTGCTGTGTTTGTTTGCTCGTCCGCGTGTGTTTGTGTGTGTGTACTGACAGCGTGTGTGTGTCGTCTTTTGGTGCCCGGTGTGTGTTAAATCACTAGCACACTCCCCTGTACAGTGGTCCCATTGTGCTGCGAGCAGTATGTGTGTGTGTGTGTGTGTGTGTGTGTGTGTGTGTGTGTGTGTTTGGCATGCGGTACCAGGCTGGGTCAAAGCAGCTTAGTTCCGATCTGTTGGGTGACCTGCCTGGGCTGCATGCTCGCCTGGCCTCACTGACCTGGATGATTTCATTACAGAGAGGTGAGGAGCATGGCCTCAGAACTCAGGACGTCTGCTGCTAGCAGCTACACACACACACACACACACACACACACACACACAGATGAACACACACAAAAACACGTGCATACACACACACACATGTGCGAACACACATGAATGAACATGCACATGTTCGAACACATAGGCGAATACACACGCCAGTAAGGTGCACTGGCGGTTCTGGGGGGGCAGTGCCCCTGTGACAACAATTTTGGACCCCCTTGTGGCCCCCCTAAATGTGGAGTATGAAATCATTTTTGCATAACTCATTTTTGCTATCGTTCTTTTTTTACATCCGTTATTAGACAGTGGCAACGTGGAACACTAATTAAACCCACACGTTTACTAGAGGAACTTGGTCTTTTGCCTACTAATGCCTGCAATGAAGTGAAGAAAACAATATGACAACAATAACGTCTAATGTAACTGGCCCCTCTAACAGTACAACTGGCCCCAGCTTGGCCCCCCCAGTTGAAAGGGTCTAGAACCTCCACTGGTAAGGTGAACACAGACACGCAAACATACGCACACACACACCGACACACACATGAGCAAACATACTCACACCTACTACCATAGACATTCACCATGTGGACATTGTACACCAATGCTAGCTAACACATCCAATGTGAAAAACATGCACTATTTACTGTTATTCTAACAGATGTTACACATGGGTTTCCATAACTCCCTCTGCCACATAGCTGTATGATTATAGCCCTTTCACACTAGTATTCATGCTATTTCTCTGTCACCACATATGCAATGTGCTTTATTCAGATCAGATTCAGGTTACTGCATTTGCATGACAGTTCTACAGTAAAGACACTGTTTAGAACAGAGCTGTGGTAAAGCAGAGGTCAAGGACACGTCTTACCGCTGGGAGCCACTAGATGGCGATGTAGGTTAATGCAGTGTGTGGTTAGTGAACCCTAGTCTACATACACACTGGGGACTAGCCCTGGCCTAGTAGATACAGTACATCAGATCACTGGGTTATCACAAGAGGAAATGACTCAAACATCACCCTTTCTCTTTATTGCACAACAGGCTACATGCAGCCTCCTACCATGAAGAAAAATGTATTATACAGCTAGGAGAATTATAGGCTACAGCTAAGCGATCTGGTGTGAGATCTGGTGTGAGATGGTGGCACATTTCTGAGCAAATACATGTGAGGAGAGGAGAGGAGAGGAGAGGAGGAGAGGAGAGGATAAACAAAGGGAGGAGAGGAGAGGAGAGGAGAGGAGAGGAGGAGAGAGAGGATAAACAAGGGGAGGAGAGGAGAGGAGGAGAGGAGGAGAGGAGAGGAGAGGAGGAGAGGATAAACAAGGGGAGGAGGGGTTATGAAAGGCTGTGTACAGCTGTCCTCTCCTGCAGTGTTTCTAGGACACAAAGCACCTCTCTCTCTCTCTCTCTCTGTCTCTCGCTCTGTCTCTGTCTGTCTGCCTGTCTGCCTGTCTGTCTGTCTGTGCATGGCTTTGAGAGGCACACGAGTCCTAGGGAGGGGGGAAGGTGGGAGGGAGGGAGCTGCTTAGGTCACATGAATCGCTGCCTGTCCTTGCCTGCCTTCCTGGCCCTTATGCACGGACACAAAGCGCACACACACACACTGGAGAATACAAGTGTCTTCTCACTGCTCTACTCCTCCTCTCTTCTCATCTCTCTTCTTCTCCTCTCATTTTCTTTTCCACCGTCTTCGTTTTCTTCCCTTTCCCTTCTCTTTCTACCTGCGTGTCTTGTCATTCTCTCGCTATAAGAAATGTTCTGGGGCTTTATGTTGCTGCTTGTTTGCTTGAAATGTAATCTGCCCATGTAACACAGAGGGAAATTGAGTCTAACAAATGTCTTGAAAGGCACATACTGCATATCAAACCCGAACCAACAAAGGCAGACAAAACGCTAACGTCTTTCCTCCCCACCAACTTGTGAAGTTGATATTTCAACAGAATAGCATGCTGACGTCCTTGGAATAAAGGCAGACAGCGTTTGCTGCTGTTTTGTCTTGTGTTGTCATTTTGACTTGAATGGGGGAAAGTTGGATAGAAGAAATGGTTTTGTTTGATTAACACCCTCTCAGGGATGTCAGTTTGCTTCTTGGTGCCGTCATTTTAAGGTGAAACTCGGGGAAGCGAGAGTAAGGTTATGTAAATCGTAGCACAGGAGAAACAGTCAACAAATGTAATTGCTGTTTCTTTTCTTTTGTCAGACGGCGAGTTGACAAGAACGTTTGCAAGTATTCATCCTAGACAAGCAACAGAAAGGGATGGATTTGAAACTCCGATCTATCTAATCGATCTGCGCCTTCAGAAAGTATTCACACCCCTTGACTTTTTCAGTTTGTTGTGTTACAGCCTCAATTTAAAATGGATTCAATTTAGATTTTGTGTCACTGTCCTACACAATACCCCATAATGTCAAAGTGGAATTGTGTTGTTAGAAATGGTTACAAATTAATACAAAATGAAAATCTGAAATGTCTTTAGTCAATAACTATTCAACCTCTTTGTTATGGCAAGCCTAAATACGTTCAGGAGTAAACATGTACTTAAGTCATATAATAGGTGTTTAACATGATTTTTAAATGACTACCTCGTCTCTGTACCCCACACATACAATTATCTGTAAGACCAGGGAGGTTTTCCAAAGCCTCGCAAAGAAGGGCACCTATTGGTAGATCGATAAAAAAATCTGACATTGAATATCCCTTTGAGCATGGTGAAGTTATTAATTACACTTTGGATGGTGTTTTAATACCCCAGTCACTACAAAGATACAGGCGTCCTTCCTAACCCAGTTGCCGGAGAGGAAGGAAACCGCTCAGGGATTTCACCATGAGGCCAATGGTGACTTTAAAACAGTTACAGAGTTTAATGGCTGTGATAGGAGGAAACTGAGGATGGATCAATAACATTGTAGTTACTCCACAATACTAACCTCATTTACAATGTGAAAAGAAGGAAGCCTGTACAGAATAAAAAATATTCCAAATCATGAATCCTGTTTGCAACAAGGCACTAAAGTAAAACTGCAAAGAATGTGGCAAAGAAATGAACTTTATGTCCTGAATACAAAGTGTTATGTTTGGGGCAAATCCAACACAACACATCACTGAGTACCACACTTCATATTTTTAAGCATGGTGGTAGCTACATCATGTTATGGGTCAACAGGCATAATGTGCACATATTGTGCAATCCAGGTGTGCAATGCTCTTAGAGACTTACCCTGAAAGACTCACAGCTGTAATCACTGCCAAAGGTGATTCTAGCATGTATTGACTCAGGGGTATGAATACTTATCAAAATTATATATTTCTCTATTTAATCTTCAATAAATTAGCAAAAATGTCTGAAACGTGTTCACTTTGTCGTTGTGGGTAAAAAAAAAACATATTTAATCCATATTGAATTCAATTGTAACATAACATGTGGAATAAGTCAAGGGGTATTAATACTTTCTGAAGGCCCTGTGTCTGTCTGTCTTCTCTTTGAGGAGTAGAAAGAACAGAAGAATGGATGGTGAACAGCTGCCAATAGCATAGATAAGCATACAGAACACACTGCTGCCATAATCACACTGGCCATTACTGTCATTACCACTGTCTGACCATCACTGGCACATTATCACAGGCTGAGTGGAGTGTGTGCGTGCCTGTGCGTGCCTTTGTGTGTGTGTGTGTGTGTGTGTCAGTGTGTGTGTGTGTGTGTGTGTGTGTGTGTGTGTGTGTGTGTGTGTGTGTGTGCTCACGAGGGAAGCTGCAGGGACAGCAATAACCTTTTCCACTGGGGTTATACTAATGCTCAGTGACTCTGTTGTTCTGAAATAACTAAATTACATCTCCATTCACAACTGTATAAAAATCACATAACATACCCACACAATAAGCCATTTGAAAGTCTATGTGACTGTGCTGCGGTAAATAGCATAATGTACTATAATAGCACACCATTACATATTTGGCCAGCATGGGAATCCATTTTCTGAGTAAATGAATGTCAAGGTTAAAGAAGGTTTGTGTGTTCTGTTTGTTTGTAAAATCATCTTTGTCATGGTGATGTCTGACTTGTTTAAAGGTTATAGTTTAATGGTTCATGCATGTATTTACTGAAATATTTCGAGCATTGGATGACTTCATTGAGTGTTAATATAGTACCACTACCTACAGTATTGCTTTAAAGGAAAACAACAATAAAGGTAGGATGTTTTCCAGAGGAATGCGAATCCATATTCCGATGCTAGTTTCCTTCCTGTATGTATGCAATGCATAGTATGATAATGCAATATTGTTCCTTCAGAGACTCCAGTGTGTGTTGCTGTGGCAGCGTTTCTGTGCCTCTCCTATCCTTCGCGTCTCACTCCTTTAACAGAACACTAGATGTTTTCATCTGTCTGAAACACAGATTTTGGTGTTAAATAAATTCACCCTCTGTTTCTCTGAGGCGAGCTTGTAACCATTATCATTGTTTTCACCTCAGCAGAGCTGCTCCCTAATCTGGCATGTGTTTTTAGGGGGAATTCACACACACACGCACACACTCTCGCGCTCACACACACCTCCTCTATTCATTACTGTATCCTTAACCTTGTGTTTTCGTGTGTGTGTTTATTTATTTAACCCTTATTTTACCAGGTAAGTTGACTGAGAACACGCTCTCATTTACAACAACGACCTGGGGAATAGTTACAGGGGAGAGGACGGGGGGATGAATAAGCCAATTGGAAGCTGGGGATGATTAGGTGGCCATGATGGTATGAGGGCCCGATTGGGAATTTAGCCAGGACCCCAGGGTTAACACCCCTACTCTTATGATAAGTGCCATGGGATCTTTAGTGACCACAGAGAGTCAGGACACCCGATTCACATTCCATCAGAAAGACGGCACCCTACACAGGGCAATGTCCCCAATCACTGACCTGGGGCATTGGGATATTTTGGGGGGGACCAGACCATGGACCGACCAGGACCAACCCTACTTAGATATTTGTATGACAGAGGCAGGTAGTGCTCCAGAACTGAATTCCAGAGTGATCCACGCCACTTCTAAAACAATGTTATTTTGACTCATTCCAGATCAAATTTTCCCATCAGTGAAATAATTATTTAGGTGAGCTTGGCTTTAGACCCATGAATTGTCATGGCTACATGGGGTTGTAGGAGGTGGAGGGTACGGAGTTGGAAACAGTGGTGACTAATGTTAAAACAAATCCAATCTTTGGAGTCCACTTGAAGGTACAGTTGAAGTCGGAGGTTTACATACACGTTAGCCAAATACATTTAAACCCAGTTTTTCACAATTCCTGACATTTAATCCTGGTAAATATTCCCTATTTTAGGTCAGTTAGGATCACCACTTTATTTTAAGAATGTGAAATGTCAGAATAATAGTAGAGAGAATGATTTATTTCAGCTTTTATTTCTTTCATCACATTCCCGGTGGGTCAGAAGTTTACATACACTCAATTAGTATTTGGTAGCATTGCCTATAAAGTGTTTAACTTGGGTCAAATGGTTCGGGTAACCTTCCACAAGCTTCCCACAATAAGTTGGTGAATTTTGGCCCATTCCTCCTGACAGAGCTGGTGTAACTGAGTCAGGTTTGTAGGCCTCCTTGCTTGCACATGCTTTTTCAGTTCTGCCCACACATTTTCTATAGGATTGAGGTCAGGGCTTTGTGATGGCCACTTGACTTTACCTTGACTTTGTTGTCCTTAAGCCATTTTGCCACAACTTTGGAAGTATGCTTGGGGTCATTGTCCATTTGGAAGACCCATTTGCGACCAAGCTTTAACTTCCTGACTGATGTCTTGAGATGTTGCTTCAATATATCCACATCATTTTCTTTCTTCATGATGCCATCTATTTTGTGAAGTGCACCAGTCCCCCCCTGCAGCAAAGCACCCCCCACAACATGATGCTGCCACCCCCGTGCTTCACGGTTGGGATGGTGTTCTTCGGCTTGCAAGTCTCCCCATTTTTCCTCCCAACATAACGATGGTCATTAAGGTCAAACAGTTCTATTTTTGTTTTATCAGACCAGAGGACATTTCTCCAAAAAGTATGATCTTTGTCCCCATGTGCAGTTGCAAACCGTAGTCTGGCTTTTTTATGGCGGTTTTGGAGCAGTGGCTTCTTCCTTGCTGAGCGGCCTTTCAGGTTACGTCGATATAGGACTCGTTTTACTGTGGATATAGATACTTTTGTACCTGTTTCCTCCAGCATCTTCACAAGGTCCTTTGCTGTTGTTCTGGGATTGATTTGCACTTTTCACACCAAAGTACGTTTATCTCTAGGAAACAGAACGCGTCTCCTTCCTGAGCGGTATGACGGCTGCGTGGTCCCATGGTGTTTATACTTGCTTACTATTGTTTGTACAGATGAACGTGGCACCTTCAGGCGTTTGGAAATTGCTCCCAAGGATGAACCAGACTTGTGGAGGTCTACACATTTTTTCTGAGGTCTTGGCTGATTTCTTTTGATTTTCCCATGATGTCAAGCAAAGAGGCACTGAGTTTGAAGGTAGGCCTTGAAATACATCCACAGGTACACCTCCAATTGACTCAAATGGTGTCAGAAGCTTCTAAAGCCATGACATAATTTTGTGGAATTTTCCAAGCTGTTTAAAGGCACAGTCAACTTAGTGTATGTAAACTTCTGACCCACTGGAATTGTGATACAATGAGTTATAAATTAAATAATCTGTCTGTAAACAATTTTTTAAAAATTACTTGTGTCATGCACAAAGTAGATGTCCTAACCGACTTGCCAAAACTATAGTTTGTTAACAAGAAATTTGTGGAGTGGTTGAAAACGAGTTTTAATGACTCCAACCTTTAATAATGAAGCACCAGTACAAACAATAATACTCAGGTGCGGGAAAATATCGGTACCACGAATAAACGGGCGTTAACAAAACACTGCAACAAAATAACCAGCCGTCAGTAACTGCCTGAACAATCAAACAAACACGCACACAAACATGTGGGAAACAGAGGGTTAAATAATGAACATGTAATTGGGGAATTGAAACCAGGTGTGAATCAAATCAAAGACAAAACAAATGGAAAATGAAAAGTGGATCGGCGATGGCTAGAAAGCCGGTGATGTCGACCGCCGAAAGCCGCCCGAACAAGGAGAGGGACCGACCTCGGCGGAAGTCGTGACAGTATGTAAACTTTCGACTTCAACTGTATATGCATAATAGGCTATTGTGATAATTGCATGAAGCAGGATTATAGTAAATTACAGGACGTATTGGCATCTAAAGGTTCTACAAACGTTTGCCCATGTAGTTTCTTACTTCCCGGTAAGATGAGCATCCGTGGGTAGCTAGACCTCTAGTCACCTCCCTGGCCCAAGCAGAGTGCATCCTGGGTAGCGGGTTGGCCCTCTCCTGCTTATTAACCTTTCCTAATTAGATGGCAGAGACACCATTGTTCTTCTAATGATCCCTCAATGGAAGGACAGGGCCTCGTCTGTCCTCTGACACCAACGCTAAATTACAATTCCATCCTCTCTTTTTTTTTCACCCCCCTTCGCTTTTCTCTCCCCTCGTTTTCTCCGGTCATGAGTTTTCTGTTTCTTAGGGCTAGCTGACTGAGTTCAGAGAGAGAAACGAGTCTCCTCTCAGGCGTTTCTCATCATCTTTAAGAGTTAGAAAAAGAGAGAGTTAGAGAGAAGGCCTGAGAGAAGAGAGATGGAAAGGAGAGATGGCGAGAGAGTTAGAGAGAAGGCCTGAGAGAAGAGCGGGAGAGATGGAGAGAGAGTCAGAGCTAGAGATTCCCATCCCCGTCGGCTGCTCCAGCAGAGCTCAGAGTTTTATTAGCCATGATTAGCACCCCCAGTATGGATCCTATTCACTAATGACTTGAGCTGCTGTGGTTCACTGAGATTTAAGTACCACCTCAATCCCATTATCTCCTGTCCCTGAAGCCAGCCTCCGTCACCCAGGCCTTTGTGGAGGGGGGCTTTAGGGTTATCGATAGAGGATCCTGGACTGGGGAACTAGAAAAGAAAGAGAACCACCACAGACTTCTGATGGACCAATGGGGGGGCTGGGATCACTTCCGGCCTGCATGGCCAAGCTGCAGTCGATTCTTCCTGGTTTGGTTCTGGAGTGGGGTTGAAACAAAGGAACTAAGGAAAGGTTTGTGTGTGTGTGTCTGGCAGAATTGCTTGTTTTCTGGGGTCTCGCTCTCTGTTCACCCCTGAGCTACTAATTACAATTCAGATGTCACACACTCAGCAGATAATAGGAGTCAGGATACAGAATTAGAATATTCCATGGGACTGCAGGGGGTGTCTTCTTGAGAGAGGAAAGTGTCTGTTTAGCAGGGAGGGGAATGCGGGGTGGGGGGTGAGAACAGTCTATATTTGGCCACTCTGTGTTCTTGTGCCCCCTATCCCTGTACCCCGTCACCCTCTCTTCACACGTCGGGTGCGTGTTGGCACGACGGCGGCTGTCTGTCTGTTAGGGGCCGATTGAGTGACATCTGCTCCGGAGAGAGGGAGAGGGACGGCCTGGCTGCTCTTGGCAACGGTGGCGGCGCGGGCTCTGGCACAAGGCACGGTGGGTACAGCGGGGTGGCGGCACCAACAGCAGGCTGTGGATGGCCTAACAGAGAACCGTTTGCCGGAACAGCATGACATCTCCTGGAATGAAAGCTCTCTCTCTCCCTTTCACTCCTCCTCTCTCTCACACACACTCCTCTCTCTCACACACTGTCGACTATCTCTCTCCCTCTCTCTGTCTCTCTATGGCATCTCTGTCTCCAGTCCTGTTCTTCTCTACTGGTGTCTGAAGCAAGGATGTCCACGTGTAATTTTTCATGGGATGTTCAAAGTAGTTATTTTGTGGCATGTGTCTTCGGACAGAATCTTTTTTTCATTTACGTTGCCAATTATTCTCAGAGCGTCTTGTTCTCTCTATTTTGAGCTGAACTCTCCTCTTTTATCCTCCTTTTTTCAGGTTTTCTTAAAACAAACACCATTAATGAAGCAGTGCGCTGACATCTGCAGGAAACCAACAACTAAATGAATGCAAGAAGCAACATCACATCTCAGCCTTCCCCTGTCAGTCACACACAGCATCTCAAAGAGAACACCTAACTACCACAGGCAGGCATGCAGGACGGGTAGTGTGTGTGTGCTTCAGCAATTTACATAGTCTTTATTCATATTCTCTAATTCTTAATTGTTCTTACCAACAATTTAACATAAGTCTATGTATTAGCCATCAAAACATCATTAATGCTCAGAAAGTTTCAGAGGACTGGAAGTACGTTTTTTGAATAAGGAGAAACAAATGAGATTTGATCAAAATGACTGCACCTCTCTCCTCTGTTTCCCCCTCCTTTCCTAGCTACTGAAGCCTCCCCACCACCAGTCAGTGTTGTCAAGGCGATATACAGTTGATGTGCTGTAAATTGATTTCCGGGGAGATGTGATGGATGAATGGAAAATGAACATCTTCATCGGTGACCCCTCCGCGCCGTCGTCTCGATTGCTTCTCCCCACGCACGCCCATGATTGACAAGCACGCTAACGAGCGCTGTCGCCGGTCATGTTATAATTTCCCTGTGTGGAAAACACGGCGAGTCTCCGGCCCTACGGTAATGAGCTCTACAAAGAGAAGGAGAGGAGAGAAAGAAAGACTCGCCCCAAAGAGATGGAAGACGGAATGAAAGAAGTCCAAGTAAATAAGATAGAAAGGGCCAACATGAAAGTAGATTAAAAAAGTTGAGATTATTACCAGCAAAGGAAAGGGGCATGTCATTGTTTATCTGTCTTCTACTGTGATGGATGTCCTTTCTTGCTGGCGGTTTCAGCTACAACTTCAACCTAATGGATTCCTAGAGTGGGCTGGGATTTCAAAAGACAAAATGAGTCTTGGCGTAATGAGTGGATATTATATATTTGATATATTATAATTGATATAGAGTGGCAGAGTGTGGTCCTTATTGGACTTTAACATCTCCTTCAACGCAGATGAGAGCTTCCTTCTAACTTTACTGTTGAACACAAACACTAATCAAGGTGATCACAATTACAGGAAGAAAAAGAGTGCAGACTTTTATACTATCAACAATACTTTGATATGATGGAACTCAAGGTCATAAAGCCAGGTAGCTACATTTTAAGCACAAAGCCATATTGGCATATTGAGTAGAAACAGAGAGTGTGTGAGAGAGAGTGTAATGTTTACTGTTAATTTGTATTGTTTATTTCACTGTTGTTTTTTTATCTACTTCACTTCCTTTGTCAATGGTAACATATGTTTCCCATGCCAATAAAGTTACATTGAAATTGAGAGAGATACATGTATACCTGTACTTCCGTGTGTGTTTGAGTCATGTAATTTATTCATCCAGACGAGTAGTGAGGGTTATAAATCCCTGTTTACTTAGTGTGATTAGGAGGTGGCGGGATGTTGATGATGGTCTGGTGTGTAATCACACATCATGATTTATTCTCGCTGTGATTAAAGCCCCCAAACGTTCCTATTGTCAGCCCCTCATCAACACACATAGGTAGGATGCTGCTCTGATTAACACACACAGGTAGGATGCTGCTCTGATTTAACACTGTAAAGCCTGTTTGTCTGGGGTGAAGGACAAATCCATTATCACCAAAAGAGGAAGGTATCAACATTTTATGTGGCGCCGTCCGTTTTGTGCTTGACATCTATGTTGGGGTAAATATAAGACATATTTATCGTTACCAATCACGTTGATTAACATCTGAAATACACATGAATGCAATCCTGGACTCACATGTAGTAAACGACCCCCCTCTATCCCCAGACATCATATACCAGTAGACTACTAGATGACTTCTCTCAGTATACATCCACAAGTTTTTCCAACTCTGCCTTCCTCCTGAAAGTCACTCATCAACTGCAGTGTCTCTCTCTCAGCTGTGTAGCTAGGTTCATTAGTCCAGGAGGGGGGAGACGGGGAGAGGGAGGGGAGACAGGGACAGGGGGGAGAGACGGGGAGAGACGGGGACGGGGAGATGAAGGGGGTGAGTGAGTCAGGTTCTCAGATGATGATCCCACCAAACAAAACCGCAGGCTCTGGCAGAGATGTGACTTCAGGCTGGTTGACAGTGACACCACAGCCCTCTCCTCTCGTCCTCTACTAGTGCTGGATAACTCTTGACTACAGCAGTAGTACACAGCTCCTGTTCTAACAGTCTCATGGTTTCATCAATGTTTTCAAACTCATTGTGTATTGTTTGTGGTATACCTCAACTCTGTTCGACAACCAAAGATTATCTAATTTCCCCTCTCTTTCCAAGTCCGTCCTTGAAAGCATTCTGCAGAATGGATGTGTTGAAGAGAAGGAGCTAGGAGCCACACGAGCTGCAGTGTTTTCTATAGAGCTGAGAGGCTGAGTGTGTGAGGGCCACTGGGTAGTGACCTCTCCTTTAATGTTCCAGCACGATGGGGGACTCTAGGACTCTGCAGGCGGGCAATTCATGCCTTAAAGATGGGCCACCCTGCTGCTCAGGACGTGTGCCCTCCCTTTGACCTCCCCACACCCCTGAACCCTGTCACCATGGCAATGGGGAGTCCCATCACAGGCAGTGCACACACCTGGCACCTGGCCACCCTTCCTCTCTCCCCTCTCCCCTCATCTTTCCCATCTCCCAGGTCCCACTAGGGGATCTGTAATGAAACAGCAGCTCTGTACTCTGCAGCAGTAGGCTGGCCTACACCATGCACCATTCATACCGTTTAGATAGGAAACCTGACAGTAATCTGAGTTTATGACAGTACAGTAAATGCCCTTGATCAAAGGAAATGTAGAGTGTAACCTAAAATCAACATCTTCCTTGTTTGTCTTCTTGACCCTTCAGAATGTTCTCTTCTCTCCTCTCTTCTCCCTCCTCCCTGTCCCCTCCTCTCTCTTCTCCCCTCTCTTCTCCCTCCTTCCTGTCGCCTCCCCTCTCCTCTCTTCTCCCTCCTTCCTGTCGCCTCCTCTCTCTCTCTTCTCTCCTGTCTTCTCTGTTCCCCAGACATCATGCCATCATTAGTGTTAGGCCTCTCCTCTGACTCAGCGCATCTCTTCCCCAGCCTCTCTTCTCTCCCTCCTATAACATGGCCGTTAACTGCACCCAGTAGTAGAGGAAGGTGTCTAATGTAATAACCCTACTGAGGACATATTAACGGTGCACCACTGAGACGTACAGTATGCCCAAGCCAGCCACTGACATGAAATCAATAATCGCCCTGTCACGCCCGCTTGTTCATTCAATGCTTGGCATTTTATTTCTACATGGTTTGATTGATTGTTGGTAGCGGGGGTTTTGATGGCGGGGTTGAGGTTGATGATGATATGTGTAAGGCAGTAGCGTACGTTGCTGGGATTTTCATGGGACTGTTATGTAGATCGTAACAGGTTTCATTTCTGTCGTTATAACTAATGCATCTTCAGTTGAAATCAACTGGTGTGTGAGTGTTGTGTTTGTTGAGAGAGAGAGAGATTCCACTTTCCTTTATCTATTTCACTTGCTTTGGCAACGTAAACATGTCTTTCCCATAACAATAAAGCCAGAGGGAGAGGGAGGGAGAGCAATATAACAGAGAAGCACCTCTGATTTCTGCTACTGTTTACACCATGGAGGCCCCACTTCCCCACCGCCCACACCCTTCTTCCCAACACTACTACCCCACACACGCGCGCACACACACACACATACACACACATACCCCTCCCCTCACTACTACCCCACACACACAGCCCCAACAGTAGACAGAAGGTGTTACTTGCAGGGTGCCCAAAGCAGGTCTATTATTCCCTCCTATTAGTGTTAATTAGTCTCTTATTAGGCAGGGCGACTCAGCGCGCTCCCTCATACTAACCAACCATTGAAAACACATGATCTCTGGCCCTGATCAAGGTGACCAGGCGTTCTGTTAAAGACTAACCAGGACTTCACAGCCACTGGAAGGTGAACCTGGGACCCGTCTGAAATGGCCCCCTATTCACTATATAGTGCACTACTTTAGACATTAGCCCATAGGGTATAGGGTGCCATTTCAGACGCTGCCCTGGATCTAATGAATGCACAGACAGACTCTTCTACTTTCAGCCAAGGCTCCTAAAACCTTTGAAACATGTAAATCCTCCTTCCTAAATCCCTTCCCAACTCATTTGTTTCCTTTTTCTGTTCTTTTTAGGAGTCTGATATTTTTAGCTGGAAATTAGGCAAGTGTGCAAAAGCTATTCTTATCATGAATCATTTCCTCCCTCCCTCTCTCCATCTACCCGGTCACTCAACCTTGGAGACATGACATTACAAACAGATATGGGAGCTTCTGTCTGATGGTAGCCTTTCTCTATAAACTATGACAAAGTCCCACACTCACTCTCAAAAGGGATAAGTACCATGTTTCGCCCATCCAATTCAAGGTTATGAATAATGTGTTTTTGATAAACATTTTAATTACAACTATCCCTATTACATATACAGCAGCAAGCCAAATAATTATTGTGCTGTTCTACATTTTTGCCAAACCCTCCCTCCCTCCAAACCCAAAGTAATTCTGTGTAGTTGCATCCCGGAATGATGATGTCACTACTACTGTTCAAGGAGATTACTGACTAGCCTAGCGTATTAATCACTGTCTGGGGCCGGGACACCTTCCCAGAGTGCTTTGCATCTCGCCACATCGCTTTACAAGTCTAGCGACTAGAAGGAGGAGAGTGACAAAGTGATTCTCAAAGCGGCTCGGTGCCTGCAGGGCGTATGCCTGGGGAGTGGGGGACGCCTCATCCTCTGAAGCCAGTCCTGGGGATGGATAGATAGACGAGGAAGAAAGATGGTAGAACTTGGAGTGACAACTTTTTTTGACCTTCACTTTTAGCTGCTTCATTGTCCTGTTTATTAGAGGCGCACCCACTTTAGTAAAAATGCACAAAGCTGCATTATTCCCTTACAATGTTGTTGAGAGAATAAATATGCTAATTTAAGCCAAAGAACAAACAAGGTGGTTTACCTAAGTTATTCCCTCACAGCTTTTGTATTAGTTCCAAACGCTAAACAGAATCGCTGCAATTAAGCGCAGTGGTTTGACCTGCACACATACATTAATAAATGAGACTCAGACTCGCTCCGCTGCAGCACCAGCTAAGTACCCAGCCAGTGTTTGCATCGCAAACAAATGCCTCCCCACGTTGTGTTTCCTTGCCGCTCCTGATTCACTCTGACAGATCCTCAGCTTTCTGAGCTTTAATTGGGCAGCCTCGGGGTGTGAGGAAGGAGAGAGAGAGGAGAAGGAAAGAGAGAGGAGAAGGGAGAGAGAAAGGCCTTTAGTGCTGGGTTACACTATGTACGCACTTCTCTTTCTCTGTGGTAATTACAAGCAGGTGCATGTGGAGAAGAAACAGACTGACTATGGTACCGACCATTGCTTTCTCCCAAGACTGCCTGGGATGAGAGAGAGGCAGAGAGAGAGCAGAGAGGCAGAGAGCGAGCAGAGAACTCAGAGGTAGTAGTAGTAGTATTACACTATTGCTGACAAACAACTCCGGGGGCACCACACCAGACAAATAAACATTTAACTTTCTACTCTGGCTCAGGGTCAAACTAAGGTCACAATAGTAAGGGTGAAGAAAGGCAATAACAACGTTTAGCAAATTCCTCTGCATGTCTCTGTTCTAGCTTTACCTTTTATATGAAGTGATGAGACCCAGAGAGAAGCACAGGGCGGGAGGGGGAGGGAGAGCATGACCGTCCAGCTCCCCCTGCCGCTCTCCCAGAATGCACCACTGCTAGTACGACCTGGCCACCGCTCACGGTCCGTGGCTCCATCATCTCAGTACCCCCAGCAGCGTCTTGTGTCCTGCTAACCAGAGCACTTAACTTGACTACACCATGTAAGCTTGTTTTGGTCCAGAATCACACAGAGTACTAATGGAAAAACAACAAGTGGGGCCCAGCAGCCCAGAAACCTCTCATGGACTCTCTCTCCACTCACAGTACTCTTACAGCTACTGTGTGTTGACTTCAAAGTCATGTCTGAATGAAAAACCTTTATGCCTGCATTGCATGGTCTTCTTCAGTGTAGTGTCCGTGAGGCTGGTCAGGCAAGGCTCTGGAGTAAGAGAATGATCTTTAGACTCTGCATTAGTGTCACTGTAGTCTGTCACTGTTGTTCCCACAACAAGTGAAGGGATCCTCTGAGCACGCTGCAATAGAGACTTCAAATCAACTGCAACACAGGCTTTATGAGGACCATCATGTACGATCGTAATAACGAGGTAGTATACACACATAGTCACATTAACACCTATGGATGGTACATAGTAGACAGCACTAGTCCTTATATTGAAATATGGGAGATTACCTGAAATCGTAGAATTTTTTTTTAGTGTATATCTACAAGGTGAATAGCATTAACAGAAAGGACTGGAGGGAAAAACACATGACAGATATATAAGAAAATGCGACATAAACGTCACACAGACAAAAGGTTAGGACTGTTGTCGGCGGTGTGACAGGGCCAGTATTACTGGTTACTGAATCACGACTGAATAGACCCTTTCTTCCATGTTACTGATCATCATCTTCTCACTGTAATGTCACCGTTTCTCCCCTTGTCTCCCAAGAGCTCTCTCTCTCTCTCTCTCTCTCTCTCTCTCTCTCTTTCTCTCTCTCTCTCCAGTGTATAATGGTCTATCATTCGACTGCGTTAGTTCACAAGGAAACGGGTGAGAAAGCAACAAGCGAGCGGGGCTGTCAGGGAGGAAATATTGTGGTAAAATAACAGTGAGGCAGGTGTTTTGTCTGAGCGTGTGTCTCTGGCGTTTCTCACCCACAGATGAACAAGGCCTCAATTACAGCCAACAATGGCCACAAAGACGCAGGTATAGGTTCATTACCGATCAACAACCTTGAGTCTTTTCACCACATTTCCATATCGCTCTCTTCTTTCTTTTATTGAATTGTTTGTACCCCCTCTGTTCTTTACACACACACACACACACACACACACAGTATTGTACAGGTAACCTTGTGGGGATTCAGTCCCATTCAATATCCTATTTTCCCTAACTTCTAAACCTAACCTTAACCCTAACCCCAAAAAATAACCTTAACCATAACCCTAAAACTAACCCTAGCTCCTAACCCTAAAACTAACCCTAGCTACTAACCCTAAAACTATCACTAGCTCCTAAGCCTAAAACTAAACCTAGCTCCTAACCCTAAAACTAACCCTAGCTCCTAACCCTAAAACTAACCCTAGCTACTAACCCTAAAACGAACCCTAGCTCCTAACCCTAAAACGAACCCTAGCTCCTAACCCTAAAACTAACCCTAGCTACTAACCCTAAAACAAACCCTAGCTACTAACCCTAAAACTAACCCTAGCTCCTAACCCAAAAACGAACCCTAGCTCCTAACCCTAAACCTAGTTCTAACACTAATTCTAACATTAACCCTGAATCACCTAGAAATAGCATTTGACCTTGTGGGGACTAACAAAATGTCCCCAGTTGGTCAAATGTTTGTTTGTTTACTGTTCTTGTGGGGACTTCTGGTGGGG
Source organism: Brachymystax lenok tsinlingensis (assembly GCA_030435695.1). Taxonomy (NCBI): domain Eukaryota; kingdom Metazoa; phylum Chordata; class Actinopteri; order Salmoniformes; family Salmonidae; genus Brachymystax; species Brachymystax lenok. The sequence goes on from CM059814.1 coordinate 68,234,751, forward strand.
ACCTCTGGTCCCCACAAGAATAATTAAACACGTCCACACACACACACACACACACACACACACACACACACACACACACACACACACACACACACACACACACACACACACACACACACACACACACACACACACACACACACACAAGCTAATTTAAAAAGAGGTGGAGGAGGGGAGAGAAAAGAGGCTAATAAAGTGAGTGTGTCACAAATGACCGTCAGACAGTCGGTGAGGGAGGCTGCACTTCCATTTCGCCGCCCATTAAGTGTCCTGCTGGAGATGGGGGGGAGAGAGAGAGAGCGAGGCCGGAGCGCAATCACAGACCAGCTGATAACCGTTATCATGACCAGCCCGCCTGCTACCACCACCCCTACCTCCACCGCCGTGCCGACCAGCTGCCGGAAAACCCATTTAGGAGGGAAATGAATTCAAACAAAATTCACTTTTATTTTTACCGTCACCTAATCGTTTGAAGGCCATCGGGTTCGAGGGACACACGATAGAGGGGGAGTTGGGTCGGGAAAAGAGGAAGAAAGCTCAGCCAGTCAGACACTCGCCGCGCTACAACTCCTCACTAACACTGTGTGTCTTTAGTCCAGCTAGAGGAGGTGAGATTAGCTTCAGAGGAAGTCACCTAACTGCTACTGCTACCTCTCTTTGTGTCCTTCCCTCAGGTACTTACTCATGTATTTACTTACGTACTGTAGTCAACAACTCACATACTCGCTCAGTCGTCATAGATCATTGTTTTCTATGAGCTCTATATAGGAAGGAGCTGTCTGTTAATGCTAACAGCTATCCACATAGCATTTTGACCACCCACCAGGACAATGGGACAGCCAGGGGTTTAATGGCTGTCTGGGGTCAACTCTGTCTGGGCACGGGCATCATTCTAGCACCAGGAAGCAGTTTGAGGCCTGCTTGGGAAACTAGGATATCAGCGTGGATGGTTCAAATGCCCTTGGGACGCAGTCATTTGTCTTTCTGTTGCCTATTGGGTTGGACACAAGCTGTCTGGCTGGATGGATGGACAGGCAGAATCATTAATTAGAGTCTTCAATTACACTATTGACAAAAGGCTACATGCATTTTGATATGAGACCTAAGTATCACAACTAAAAACTAAGAAACACAATTTTGTATTTTTTTTTAATGAATGGTCATGATACCTAATCAAGAAACATTGTTCTCCTCTTTCTTTGATATCAACCTCTGATTAAAATTGGCACTTTTATTATGAGAGAGTAAAATCCACACTGTATGGTAATTTACTGAACAAAACAAAAAATTACAAGGCTGGAATGACTCATTTTACAATACCCTAATGATTGCTCATATTCCAATTAAAAACCTAGACAAAAACATGGCAACAATGGGCAATAAATACTGGGCCTTCTGCCAGGGGAAAACACCCCAAAACAATTAATAATAACAACACACTTAACACAACCTTTAATTTATTAGATTTATCCATCTCAATTCGCCTGCGCTGTAGGGTGGATGTATTGTGATGTATTGTGATATGGCGGTGATGTATTGTGATATGGTGGTGATGTATGGTGATATGGCGGTGATGTATTGTGATATGGAGGTGATGTATTGTGATATGGCGGTGATGTATTGCGATATGGAGGTGATGTATTGTGATATGGCGGTGATGTATTGTGATATACCGGTGATGTATTGTGATATGGTGGTGATGTATTGTGATTTGGCGGTGATGTATTGGGATAATGATAAGGATGTGATCACCCAACCCACACTGAGACCAACATTCATCATCAACCAGGCTGTTGTTATTGTTCTTTTCAAGGCACTGGGTCCTTCAGGTTCTAGCCTGGTGTGGTTCAGTTACCATCTACTACAGCCACAAGGGGCTTGGTGAACAATTGTTTTCTCAGCTTGTGAGAAAACAATGTATGAAGAACACTACAGGTATCCAAAAACACCCACTGTGGTTGGGAGACCAACAGCAGTTAGCAGCAGTTGCAATAAAACCAGTGATAAGGTTAAATGTGGTCTGATGTGCTGCCTGTGCTGGTTGCCTAAAGCATTGGTTGCCTATCACCTCATATTGAGGTCTTGGGTGAGGTCTTCAGCAAAACAGATGCACCACCTCTCACTGCACTGTCTGTCTGTCTGTCTGTCTGTGTCTCTGCTGTGACAGGTGTCTCAGACCTGACAAGTCTCTCGGAGAGAAGTGACTGGCTGTCTGTCTGGGTGTCACTCATTACAAGCAGCACATAGAACAACATATTAACTTCCAGTAGAGTGCAGTACCAAGACTAGGTTGTATTGTAAATATGACATTTCTCCCTTCTGTCTGTCACAGTCCTGTTTACTCTCTCTCTCTCTCTCCCTCTCTTTTCCCCATCTCTCTTCCCTCTGCATTTGCTCTGAGCCTGATGAGAACAAGAGACAGCGTGTGTTTGTGATGCAGTGTTCGTCTGATGAGGGGGCTAGCGTGTTGTGTGTTGGCTGTGTGATGACAGAAACACAACAGAGTGGTGCAGTGAGTACATCAGTAACCTCTGTCTCCTAACTCAAATATCTAGCTGGAGTAGAGCTAGCTGCTTCACAGGCCTGTGTGCACTGCATGGGATGCTGCCTACCCACAGACTGAGAGGGTGGGATGCTGCCTACCCACAGACTGAGAGGCTGGGATGCTGCCTATCCACAGACTGAGAGGCTGGGATGCTGCCTATCCACAGACTGAGAGGATGGTTCCAAGTGGACAACAGTAACAGAAGAGTCATTGTTCAGTAGTGCTGCTGTTTCAAGAATATCTCTTCTACTGTCTACAGTGACATACCACAGTTACTGGGCCAATCATGTATTGCACTTTGGTAGAGGACGTGGTGGGTTTCCACCCCATACATAAAGCACTTTGTTTACCGGTGGAGAGGGTTCTATGTAGTCCAATCTATTAGTATTGGTGGAGAAGGTGCATTGTAGTCCAATCTGTTAGTATTGGTAGAGAAGGTGATATGTAGTCCAATCTGTTAGTATTGGTGGAGAAGGTGATATGTAGTCCAATCTCTTTGCATTGGTGGAGAAGGTGCTATGTAGTCCAATATATTAGTATTGGTGGAGAAGGTGCTATGTAGTCCAATCTGTTAGTAGTGGTGGAGAAGGTGCTATGTAGTCCAATCTGTTAGTGTTGGTGGAGAAGGTGCTATGTAGTCCAATCTCTTTGCATTGGTGGAGAAGGTGATATGTAATCCAATCTGTTAGTAGTGGTGGAGAAGGTGCTATGTAGTCCAATCTGTTAGTATTGGTGGAGAAGGTGCATTGTAGTCCAATCTGTTAGTATTGGTGGAGAAGGTGCATTGTAGTCCAATCTATTAGTATTGGTGGAGAAGGTGCTATGTAGTCCAATCTATTAGAATTGGTGGAGAAGGTGCTATGTAGTCCAATATATTAGTATTGGTGGAGAAGGTGCTATGTAGTCCAATCTATTAGTATTGGTGGAGAAGGTGCTATGTAGTCCAATCTGTTAGTTTTGGTGGAAAGGTGCATTGTAGTCCAATCTATTAGTATTGGTGGAGAAGGTGCATTGTAGTCCAATCTGTTAGTATTGGTGGAGAAGGTGATATGTAGTCCAATCTGTTAGTATTGGTGGAGAAGGTGCTATGTAGTCCAATCTGTTAGTACTGGTAGAGAAGGTGCTATGTAGTCCAATCTGTTAGTATTGGTGGAGAAGGTGCATTGTAGTCCAATCTATTAGTATTGGTGGAGACGGTACTATGTAGTCCAATCTATTAGTATTGGTGGAGAAGGTGCTATGTAGTCCAATCTGTTAGTATTGGTGGAGAAGGTGCTATGTAGTCCAATCTGTTAGTATTGGTGGAGAAGGTGCATTGTAGTCCAATCTGTTAGTATTGGTGGAGAAGGTGCTATGTAGTCCAATCTGTTAGTATTGGTGGAGAAGGTGCTATGTAGTCCAATCTATTAGTACTGGTAGAGAAGGTGCTATGTAGTCCAATCTGTTAGTATTGGAGGAGAAGGTGCATTGTAGTCCAATCTATTAGTATTGGTGGAGAAGGTGCTATGTAGTCCAATCTATTAGTATTGGTGGAGAAGGTGCTATGTAGTCCAAACAATTAGTATTGGTGGAGAAGGTGCTATGTAGTCCAATCTATTAGTATTGGTGGAGAAGGTGCTATGTAGTCCAATCTGTTAGTATTGGTGGAGAAGGTGCTATGTAGTCCAATCTGTTAGTATTGGTGGAGAAGGTGCTATGTAGTCCAATCTGTTAGTATTGGTGGAGAAGGTGATATGTAGTCCAATCTCTTTGCATTGGTGGAGAAGGTGCTATGTAGTCCAATCTGTTAGTATTGGTGGAGAAGGTGCTATGTAGTCCAATCTGTTAGTATTGGTGGAGAAGGTGCAATGTAGTCCAAACAATTAGTATTGGTGGAGAAGGTGCATTGTAGTCCAATCTATTAGTATTGGTGGAGAAGGTGCATTGTAGTCCAATCTGTTAGTATTGGTGGAGAAGGTGATATGTAGTCCAATATGATTGTATTGGTGGAGAAGGTGAATTGTAGTCCAATCTGTTAGTATTAGTGGAGAAGGTGCTATGTAGTCCAATCTGTTAGTATTGTTTGAGAAGGTGCTATGTTTTCCAATCTGTTAGTATTGGTGGGGAAGGTGCTATGTAGTCCAATCTGTTAGTATTGGTGGAGAAGGTGCTATGTAGTCCAATCTGTTAGTATTGGTGGAGAAGGTGATATGTATTCCAATCTGTTAGTCTTGGTGGAGAAGGTGCATTGTAGTCCAATCTGTTAGTATTGGTGGAGAAGGTGTTATGTAGTCCAATCTATTAGTGTTGGTGGAGAAGGTGATATGTAGTCCAATCTGTTAGTATTGGTGGAGAAGGTGCATTGTAGTCCAATATGTTAGTACTGGTGGAGTAGGTGCTATGTAGTCCAATCTGTTAGTATTGGTGGAGAAGGTGCTATGTAGTCCAATCTGTTAGTATTGTTTCCTACTATTATTAGTGGTACAGTTATACCAGATAATACCACTATCAATCTAAAATCAGTCAATTAAATCTACCCCTGTCCAATTAAAACACACAATAATCCATTAATCTTTCAAACCATGGGGGGCAGAGAGCGAGAAGGAGAAGGAGAGAGAGGAGAGGTCTGAGGGCTGTAATTAGGAGGTCCTAACTCTGTTGCTGATCACAGAGAGTGTCTCCTGGCGTCTGGGGGGGATAGTGAGCCACCATGTCACCCCTCATCCCCTCACTGGGACCTGGGCCAGGCCAGAGCCTCTGTCCCTGTCATATGGCCCCTTAATGAGGGAGGGAGTCACATATGGGCCGGGGAGCTGGCGCCCTCGTTAGGAAGCCACACACAGAAACACATGAATGCCCAAACACACACACACACATGCGCACTCACACACATGCACACGCACTCACATACAGACACGCGCACACACAGGCCCAGAAATGCCACCAAATCTCATCTCAGACTTCTATACTAACCCTCATGTGAATAGTGTTGAGGTGTTTAGGTGACAGTTTGGTTCCTGTGTCTGTCCAGTGTCCTCTGTCCATTTCCCTCCAGGACTCTTCTTAGCCCCCTCCAGCCTGCCTGGGGACTGGGGAGGACAGGCAGGGGCGATGGGCAAGGGTTGCTCAGCTGTGGCCCTGTGGCCCTGTGGACTGGACAGAGAGGAGAGGGGGGACACTCTTTTACACAGGCTTCTCACCAGCTGTCACCCCTCTGCTCACCACTGAATGGAGCCTGTCACTCCAGCCCACAGGGATTTAACACTGGTCAGAGAGAGAGAGGGCAGATGAGGAAGCGAGGTAGAGAGCAGATGAGGAAGAGAGGTAGAGAGAGAGAGAGAGAGAGAGAGAGAGAGAGAGAGAGAGAGAGAGAGAGAACACTGGAAGTGGGAAAGCGGAGCAGCTCAGTAAAGCTGCTGAGAGGGATTAGGGGAAGGCAAGCAGCACATGTGTGGAAGACAGTAATGCATCTTACCCAAACTTCAGCTCCCCCAAAGCCCGGGATTAGTGACCGGGCCAGGCTTGGAGACGTAGGCCCCGGTCTCCCCATCCTCTCTGGCTTATTATCTGCTGCGCTACCCCGCTCCTTAGCTTATTACAGACCTCATCCAGCTATTTATCATCCCTTTGTGTCATATTATTTTTGGAATACATTATATTTCTTTAAGTGAAATCTGTCTGATCCTCATCTTAAGAAAGGGGGCGGGTTGGGTTAGAAGGAACATGTTGTCACAGTTGCCTCGCTGCTCACCCGTCTGGCTATGACTAACATAGTGCAAGGTGGATATGTGTGACAAAATGAAAAACACAGAAATATCTGCGGGAATGAGAGCATGAATATCTCTTACCTTGTACCCTCTTTCTCCTCTATCTCACATCCTTTATCTCTCTCTCTCTCATTCCCTCTACCCCCTCTCTCTCTCATTCCCTCTACCCTCTCTCTCTCTTCCCTCTACCCCTCTCTCGTTCCCTCTACCCTCTCTCTCGTTCCCTCTATCCGGTCTCTCCTTTCCACTACCCCCTCTCTCTCTCTCTCTCTCTCTCTCTCTCTCTCTCTCTCTCTCTCTCTCTCTCTCTCTCTCTCTCTCTCTCTCTCCTTTCCTCTACCCTTGCTCTCTCTCTCTCCTTCCTCTACCCTGTCTCTCTTTATCCTTCACTCTACCCTCTCTCTCTCTGTCTCCTTCCCTCTTCCCTCTCTTCACACACTCTCTTTCTCTCCTCTCTCTCTCTTCTCTCTGCTGCTTTTGTTTGGTGTGTGTGTGTGTGATGGGATTAGTGAGGCAGGTTCCAGCTCTGTCGAAGTCCCCTTTTGAAGACCTGCACCAGGAAAACTGGAGAGGAGCTTAACTGATACTGCTGCTGTCACAGCTCTGTATCATTCTCTCTCTCTCTCTCTCTCTCTCTCTCTCTCTCTCTCTCTCTCTCTCTCTCTCTCTCTCTCTCTCTCTCTCTCTCTCTCTCTCTCTGTCTCTCTCTCTCTCTGTCTCTCTCTCTCTCTCGGCCTCTCTCTCTCTCTACATCTGTCTCTTTCTATTCTTCTAGCTTTTTCTACCTATCTCTCTACTAGAGAAAAAGCAGGCGAGAGGTACGGTGAGTCACCATTGCTCCATCAGACCCAGATAGCATTCATCCTGCTGCCTCAGCATTACCCCAGACTGGGTGTACGTGGAGAAGAGGCTGCTTCTCTCAACAAACTGCAGGAGTTTAGTTCTGCAGCTAACAGCTCTGGTAGAACAACATGGAAGGTTTTCAAATTGGGATTATTTGGTGTGAAATCACATCCAGTGTTTTTGTGGGTTGGGTTTGTATGTTTTTGTTGCAGATTAATTGACATCCTCCATGCAGAAATAGCCCCTAACCTCAGCATCTGGCCCATAGGGGTCACTAGTACTTCACCAAATCACTGTGAATTTGCATTGGAAAAAAGGGATTTTGGATTGTCAGAGAACATGCAGACACCCACACAACAACACACACACACACACACACACACACACACACACACAAGCAAGGATGCACAAATGTGTTCTCCTCACACTCCCACCCCCTACACACACGCAACGGCTAGCTAACACATCCACCGCTCTCCCCACATCCAACACGTAGCGTGACGTTTGTCAGCCTCACAGTCTATCCAATAAAGCATGGACATTTCTTTACATAGTGAACACAGCCTGTGCAGCCAGCTAGCCAGACCTTGCTGGACCTGGTCCTGGCTCAAGCCGAGCTGATTAGCAGAGCTACATGAATGTGACACATCCTCTCTGCCAACGTGTCATCCCCCAATCCCCCCCACCCCCTCCCCTCCTGGTCCCCCTGCCACCCCCAGCCACTGGCTGAAACAGTAGAGTAGACATGCAGGCCTCGAGCGAAATCTACACATGCAAATGAGCTCTGGCCAGCCAGGCTGAAAGGCAGGGAGGGAGGCAGGAGCGTATGGCCAAACAGCAGGGCCACCGCCCCTTCCCCTCCCTGCCTCTCATCCACCCCACTCCCCTCCACTCCTTCTACCCCCACCCAACAGCCCCCTGCCCTTCTCAGTCAACACACACAGGCAGTCACTCACCCTCCATCACACGTACACACACTCACACTCACCCCTCGCACACACACGTTTTTACACTCTCCTTCTTGGAAACAGAAAACCCCACATGGGCTATTGGATGTGTTCACAGGATACAGTAGTGTGGGTAATATTACATACATGATTCATTTCTTTCACTGTTTATCTTTGAATGCTATATTCACCTATTAGGATTAGCTCATTAAAGATATGACATGGCCAAATAGGTATAATTCATGTTTATATGAAAATATTTCCACTATATTACAATGACTGAATTATGACTGAATTATGACTTATTTCTATTCATAAGGAACATAAACAAACTAAATTCTTAAGGTATCACAAAGTAGTTGTGATATTAGTAGAAACCTCATTGTGTAAGAGTTGTAGTAAATTATTGTATTTTCTATTTTTATATCAAGTATTAATATGGATTATACAGTAGCTGGAGTCTATAATATTTAAAACATATTTTGATAAATTATGAAAGAACCGAACATTCATATTTGGTGCTGTATATAGATATATATTTTTTCCTTACAGACATAAAATTAAATGGAGTTTTCTCACAGGGTATCACATTACGTTCGCAACATTGAATTAACATTGTTTAAATGTTGAACCAGCAGCTTCCTATCTATTACAATAGAACAGTAAACAAACTTACCGACCTGTCATCCTCTCTGTGTAGCTGTTCCACTGGAATGTTAATATTGTAGATGTAGATTTAACATCATGTTGTTGTGATCACGTCAGGCTGACGGTGTGTTCTCATAATCTGGTTTACTGTAAATGTCTCCTGTTCCCAACATCGAAAAATACAGAACCTGTCTTTCTCCGGTGACCGAAATCATGTCCGCTATACTAATCATCCGAGTCATTACAAATTGCATTTAATTGGGTATGCTACATGTCAGTAGCTGTACTGGGCAGGGGCAGATAACTGGGTAGTTTATTATATAAAGTGTTACTATAGTTAAAGACAGTATTTTTTATTTTTTATTTCACTCATTTACAACTGCGACCTGGCCAAGATAAAGCAAAGCAGTGCGACACAAACAACAACACAGTAGCTTACTACACAGTAGCAGTAGCTTACTAATTTAAGAATTTGTTTCTTTGGAATGAATTAAACCAAGCACCAACAGGCATCACTTGATACCAGATACAGTAGTGTTGTTTTGAACTCTTTGAAGAAAGTACCAGAAAGTACAAACTGTTCTTCACACCAAATCCCAAGTTCAAGAACATTGGGAAACTCCATAATGTAAAAAAAGATGTCAAAATCACATTTTTTTTTTTTTTGCCAGGCAGGCTAACGCGTTTCAGGTGTTATTTATTCACCACCATGTTCTGTCGCTCTTGTACATTATTTCCAAAATTCACAAAGAAAAGTACAAACCTTCTCACTTACAATACCTTTAAATGTCTATTTTTCCAGTATAAAGTACTTTCAAGAGCCAACTGAGCGTTTATGGTTAAGGAATGTAGAGTTGTATTATTGTTGTTTTCCTTTATTATCCTAAGTCTGTTTCTCCATGAAGGCAACGTTCCTCTATACAATTTCTCCATTGCCACTGACGGTGAGTATCCCCTATATTCAGCTCAACCTGCATCTGATAAGCTGAACAGTTGGCTTTACCCGGCCTACTTTTCATTCTGTTCAATATATTTTCTCTCTCCTTTTCTCTACCTCTCAGCTCTCTGGCTCTCTTGCTCCCTTTTCTGTTTCTCTTTACTAACTCTCCCTGAAAGACATTTAGAGAGGGAATGTCGTAGGTCAAAATGAATTAAATGTTCTAATTAATTTGACGTATCTGAAGTTTAAACCTTAAGTACAGCAATGCCAAAAAGCACTGTTCCACCACTCTAATTGTCGTATTTACAATATTTGATAGTTTGTAAAATACCAACCACATGCTGAATATGTCTAACAACGGCACACGCAAGTAAAGGTAAATATGAAAGGAAATGATGTTCTTTTCTCTTAAAAGTGTAAGAAACCAACTTTAATTAAAGTAACAAAGAAGCCAGATTCAAATGTACACATAAATAATATATTGCAAAGAGAAAAAATAGATAGAACCAAGTTAGTTTGAGTAATTACTTTGATAATATTACTTTGTACATAGAACCCTGTAGTTTGGGAATGAGATAAAGACAGAGTGGCCTCGTTTTGATTTGAACAGCTTTTAGACTTACTCCAGCGATCGATTCCTGCCTCTAATTCTGACTCCTTGAAGAGAGAGTTTCTTTCATCACGCTGGCATTGTCTTAAACTCTCATTAGAAGCCCCCTGCTCTCGTTAAAACCCCACCTACTGTTGGCTTTAGCCAGGCCTACATTCATCAATCAACCCTGAGAGAGAGAGCTGTTCAAGACGAAGGGATGAGGTTGTCGATCTCACCCCATTTCTCCAAAGTTTTATGTTACTTGTATTACAATAAGTTCAAATGTTAATTAACATATAGTTTGTGGTTGTCGGCATCATTGCGTCACAATACTTCGTTTGAGCTAATTCATTTATGGCTCATTGCATCATTCATGACCTCAACAGAAAAGTTGTCATTAGCATTTTTCTGAATAAAAAATAATTGTTAACAAATAATGACTTTCAGTCAACCTTTGGGCCTTCTCTTAAAAATGAATTTCATACAGGTCAAGTAGCTGCATCTAGTAAAGTCCCGACCTTCAGCCACACCACTGACCCGACAACCCCTGAGGAATACCTGAACATTGTTTTGTCAAGCACTTACAATCAATCTTCCTCTCTCTCTCTCCCTCAACCCAACACACTACACGTTAGCTAGCCGGTCCTGTGTGTAGACCTGTGTGTACTGAACGGCTGAGAGAAGGGATTAGAAATAGAACAGGAGTTTGACAGATACTGGGCAGCACAGGGACTGAGGGAGATTTACACTCAACAGAAAGAAGGGAAAATAACGGGGAAAAAAACAATAACAGATGAAAAGATGAGATGTGAGGCGAGAAAAATGTTGCTTCTGGAGGCAGTTTCCTCAAACCAATGAGAACACAGCTTTTCACCTTTACAGTGCAAAGGTCAGACTTCGCCTTGGGCCAAGTCAACCAAGACTCGGAGGAAAAACCTTCCCATTTTCACGGAGAGGAAAGAGAAAAAGAAAGAGAAAAAAGAAAGTGTCTCAACCAACCTCGCACAAAATGGACCCTCTCGATTTGTTTCTGGTGTGTTAATGGCCACTCTTAATAGTCACCAGGGGGTTTATTATTAATGCCACCCAGAACCCCTGCTTTGTCTTTCTCTCTCTCTCTCTCCCCCACTCTCTCTCTCCCTCCCCTCTCTCCCTCTACCCCCCCTCTCCACCTCCTCTCTCTCTCTCTCTCTCTCCCTCCCCTCTCTCTCCCTCCCCTCTCTCCCTCTACCCCCCCTCTCTCCGCCTCCTCTCTCTCTCTCTGCCTCTCTCTGTCTCTCTCTCTGTCTCTCTCTCTCTGTCTCTCTGCCTTTCTCTGTCTCTCTCTCTCACTGATGCAGTTTGAGATGTAAATGTAGTGGAACACTCACTTCCTCTATCTCTCCCTAAAAGATGCTTAACGATCTTACAGCTTCGTGGAAACATGCGCCACACTCCGGAAGATTTATGAACACATGTGCTTTGCCAATAGGAGGGAGTGGATGTGTAGCTGTGGTGTGTGTGTGTGTGTGTGCGTGGCTCAGTTCTGAAGGCTGGATGTAAAGGAATCAGAGACAATGGGAGGGTTACTAGTTACTGAAAAGGGGAGCACTTTGACTAGTGATGAATAGACATGAGTACAGGAGAGAGAGTGAGAGAGAGAGAGTGTGAGAGAGAAAGAGAGAAGTCTGATTAATTATTGCAAGGCTGCTATGTGCCGATCTGGCTTCTCACTTCAGTGGGCCGGTGCATGGATCTCGCCTTCGGCCATGTCGGTGGGGCTCATTAAAGAACCTCTCGAGACCTGACAGAAATTGTTAACGGAGTGTGATGGTCGACTCAGGCAGCATACCCCAGACACACACACACACACTCAGCGTCTAGCCCTCAACCGGACAGACAGGAACTAGAGGATTCCCTCCTCCAGTGGAAGGAGAGAGGGCCTAACAAGGCAGTCTGTAATACACCTGTAATCAAACCGCTCCAAAAAGCACCCAGGGAGCGCGCGCCACTGCCTCTGATTGGAGCGTCGGAGCACTGAGAGCACAGCCCCGATCTATAATTGATGTGTGGGCACAATTACAGGCCTCCAGACATCAGCAAAGTGTTGCACAAGCGCCTCAAGGATTGTTGAATTTTGAACAGGCGTTGCATAAAATCAAGGTTCTCTCTGGTGTTTCTGATACATCTCCAAAATGTGAAGGCGGTCGGATGTCAGGCTGGATGGATAAATGAACGTGCAAGTTGAGTCTGCTGTTGCAGGATATGCATGTATGGGCTGCCACAGTATCAGTGCATATCTTACACTTTTATAACACTTGGAACGTTATGAGCCAGCCATAACACAAGTGTTCTAGTATTGCTTTCCAACAATAATATGTCTTTCTAGAATACAAGCCACAGAAAAGGTGACTTATAGATGAGGTAAAGACTGACAAGTAACACAAATCCACCAGTTTTGTACTGGATAATCAGAGGTTTGTGAGAAAGCTCATCTCGCTGACATTCACAGAAGCCATTGTCATGTCTTCTTGGGTACGAAAACAGTTGTTCAGGAATTTGGAGATTTCAGAGCAATATTAAAAAAACCTAGTGGGCCGTGTTATTCATCTATGCCAACCCAAGTCTTTTTTTCTCCTTATTCGATGCCTCGCTCTCTGTGTGAATGTCATGAAGTTGCTGGAAAGGCAACCTGTTGCTTGTTCTATTAACAATAACAATGATAAAGTGATATTACATAAACTCAGGCCATTTCAGGTCAACTCAGCTTCATTTAGTAATTATATTTACTAATAAACAGTCCAGTGTGCATTCAACTCCATGTGCAGGCTTTCTTTCTTACTTGCATTTCAGGTTTTTGTCTAGAAATTGAAAGACAACATTCAACCTTATCTGAATACCGCCTGGTAAAAACCACATCGTCTTCGTGGTCTCCCCAGCGAGCAAGGTCATTCATTTCATATTTCCAAAGGAACACTTCCACAGAGTTTCTCAACACAATGACTCATTTATGCTGGAGTAAAGAGGCTATTGATAACAAGGTCTTCGCATGGGAGTTTTAACTATGATTTGGCCACTCAGCAAAATCACCAGTTGCAAGATTTTGCTAATTTACATAAACCCTTCTGTTAGAAAGAGAGAAAGAGAGGCAGAGAGAGAGAGAGAGAGAGAGAGAGAGAGAGAGAGAGAGAAGCCTAGAGAAGAGGAAGTATACACTGTTTTCATGGACCATTAAAGAACACTGGAAAAACAATAAAGGGAAGCCATTTTCCAAATAAAGTTATGCATTCAGTACTGCTGCTCTACTCCAACTCACCTCACTGCCTCAATGAGTTTAGAACAGAGTCACTTTCAGAACGCAAATACAATAAAACAGGAAGTAAATCTAGTTTTGAGAGGAAGAAGACTGTAAAGTATGAGTGTTCATCTTACCCTATAGGTCATTCTGCAACTTTCAGATGCGATCTATTATCATAATAATTATCGGTCCTAAACCCCAAATAAATTGGGATAAATAATAAAACAATGTAATTGCCAAAAATGACAATTACTTGATAATTGATATCTCATCTACATATTTTAACCCTACAGATAAACGTGATCATTAATTGGCTGTTACGGATGCATACCTAGTCTCTTAACAGAATAATATGTTGTGATTATTAGATTGTATTGTTTGCAGAAGACAGTTATGTGTGAGAATGGTTGAGTAGGGGAAGAGTTCAGCCCTTTGGGTTTTGATTAACATATTTGAAATTCAGAAGGTGCTGGTGTTCTTCAATCATTCTGTGAACTTCACTTTTAAAGTAAAACCTTCTGGCAGATACGTGACTGTGTGTAGGAGTAAGGGGCTGAAAACATGAATTGATAAAAAATCCTAATGCACTGTGGGCATGACTCACACAAAAATATCTGCATGTACACAAGCACCAAAAGACTGACATGTTTTATCTCTCATTGTTTCTTTAAAAGCTAGAACAAAACTGATAAGAACAAAGATTGAAGAAATGGTACACACACATAACAAAGAGGGGGAGAGAGATTGATAGATGAGGGATGATGAACCCAATCATGAGAAAAATATGCGTTGAGCAAACTAGAATGCTATTTGGCCCTAAACAGAGAGTATACCGTGGCAGAATACCTGACCACTGCGACTGACCCAAAATTAAGGAAATCTTTGACTATGTACAGACTCAGTGAGCATAGCCTTGCTATTGAGAAAGGCCGCCGTAGGCAGACCAGGCTCTCAAGAGGCACACTGACCCACAAAATGAGGTGGAAACTGAGCTGTACTTCCTAACCTCCTGCCAAGTGTATGACCCTATTAGAGACACATATTTCCTTCAGATTACACAGACCCACAAAGAATTTGAAAACAAATCCTATTTTGATAAACTCCCATATCTATTGGGTGAAATACCACAGTGTGAAATCACAGCAGCAAGATTTGTGACCTGTTGCCACAAGAAAAGGGCAATCCTACCATTGTAAATGCAACCTATAGTTATGTTTATTTATTTTCCATTTTGTATTTGCACATCATTGCAACACTGTATATAGACATATGACATTTGAAATGTCTTTATTCTTTTGGAACTTTTGTGAGCGTATCGTTTACTCTACATTTTTTATTGTTTATTTCCCTTGCTTTGGCAATGTAAACATATGTTTCCCATGCCAATAAAACCCTTAAATTGAAATTAAAATTGAATTGATAGAGTAGGAGAAAGGAGGAGCGTACTAACGCAGCAGATATGTCTGCCTGTCTGTCTCTGCCTCTGCATGTCTGTCTGTCTGTCTCTGTCCCTGTCTGTCTGCCTGTCTGTCTGCCTGTCTGTCTGCCTGTATGTCTCTGCCTGTCTGCCTGTCTGTATCTACAGTGTTCTCACCCCTGGGTGTCAACAGGTGAGTGGGCGATAAGAGTGTTTGATGTTGCCAGCCAGAATTTTTACCACCCAACTTTGCTTCTTCTCCAAGACCTCTCAGACATCAAAGCACCCCCCCACCCCCCCTCTCCCATCTCACTTTAATCCACTGCACCGGAGCCCTTCAGTTCAAAGCTCCTTCCCCTCTCAGAACCCCGTCCCCCACCCCACCCCCAAAAAATGAAACCCAAACTTTTTCTTTCCCCTTCTTCCGCGGAGTAGCAATTACAGCTCCTCTTGCGTGGTGACCAGCTCCTGCTATTAATTAATCCTACAAAGAGGGCTCGTTTCCTGGCTGCTTTAGATTGACAGGGGACTGAGGGGAACAGAGAGACCCCCTTTTCAAAGGCCATCCAGCCTGACCAAGGCCAAGAGAGGGCAGGGAAATAAAGAGGAGAAGAGAAGAAAGACTTGCGTTCCCCAAAGTAGGTGGAAGAGGAGTGGACACATTTGATACTAGGCTACTTGGAAGTGATTGAATGCTTTGTTGCCAAGATGCTCTTTATTAATCTTTACCTGCACACAAATCGGGAGCGCTAGAAAATGCAGTTGAAGTGGTTTCTAAGTTGAGTTGAGAGGCTTTGCCTTGGGTGGCCTGGCGGAACAGAGGCTGGCAGTTGGGCAGCTCATGCATGTGTTTTTCTTTGCCTCGCCCATCCATCTCCCACAGAAAGGCTTCATTTTCCTCAGACAGACACATGTGTAGCTGGAAGGACATACAGAAAAGAGAGATGAAACAACGGCGAGAATGAAGGGAGAGCGAGCGGGATGGGAGGGGCAGGCAAAATCCACTAGGGACATGATGAGGGGATGAGAGGGAGAAAAGCAGAATAGAGATTTAGGCCTTACATTCACTTCCTGCGCTGTGTGTGAATGGTGTGAGTCAGACTGAAAGACGTTCAGGATACTATTGTAACAGTGTGTAAATGAATTTACTGAGAACAGAATGGAAACCATTAGCTCACTGATCAAAGAGAAATTAGACAGTCATTGTAAAACTAAGATGAACTAGTTCTACTGATGGTATATGTTCACAGACGTGTACTACCCAGGTAACCTACCCAGATTCATATCAGACAAACACAGTAGACTGTTCGTTCTCCAGTCATAGACTGTCCTCTCTGCTACCGATGCACTAAGTCTGGAACCAACAGGACCCTGAACAACTTCTACCCCCAAGCCATAAGACTGCTAAATAGTTAGTCCGGGTAGCTATTTGGTTAACTATTTAACTATCTGCATTGTCCCTTTTTGCACTAACTATTTTGACTCATCCCGTACGCTGCTGCTGCTACTGTTTCCTATCTGTCACTTTGTTCCTAGTTATATGTACATATCTACCTCAGTTACCTCGTACCCCTGCACATCCACTCAGTACTGGTACCCTGTGTATATATAGCTACGTTATTGTTATTTATTATTAAATAACTTTATTACTTTTATATTATTTCTCTATTTTATTTCTCTCTGTGTTGTTGGGAAGGGCCCGGAAGGACGAATTTCACTGTTAGTCTACAGCTGTTGTTTACGAAGCATGTGACGAATAACATTTGATTTGCTTTGAGTTGGCAGTCACACACACACACACACACACACACACACACACACACACACACACACACACACACACACACACACACACACACACACACACACACACACACACACACACACACACACACACACACACACACACACAGAATTTATTTTTGGGTCCAGTATTTTACTTACATCATTGCAGCCTCCACTTAAGCCTCAGCTTGGATAAATCTCCAATAACACCTACATTTTTCAACTAATCTGTTTCTTTGAACATATTTGATCGGAGCTCGAAATTCATTTTGGCACTACTGCAATCAATATGGTTTAAAAGATTCAAACCAAGATGGGTATTTTTGGTTAGGCATAGGCTACCAAGCTTGTCGATGCGTGTCTGAAAAATAGTTGTATATCTTATTTAATGTTGGCTTTTTTAGCAGTTATATAATAATAATGAATGAAATACAACAAGGAAGGAGTATTTACAGTTGTTTGTTTGTTTGTTTGTTTGTTTTACTTCTTTATTGTATTCTACCAGTGCAAGTTTGATTAAATTCATGCATACTTTATTCTATATTGAATATATTTGAATACATTGACATTATTTGTGCTGCTTTAGTTCTTGAAATGTTACAATAAAAAAGAATGGGGCCATTAAGGACATTTTATTACTGACCAGAGTGTCTATACAGTTAGCTTTTGTGGGGCGGTATTGTATGTTGTAAGGAGTTGTACTTTGTGGCGCTCATTGATATGTAGAGTGAAACGGTGAGGGTCTCCTAATGTATTTTCCCTGGGAGGAGTGTGGACTTGCAGGTTAAAGGTTTCGGGGTGCGTTCGTGCCTCTTCGTCCACCCTCCGCTAATAAAGGAGAGGAAAACACTGGCAGGTGTGAAGGCTGCACCTCACAGACCCCTGAAAACCTACTCACAGGAAGTGGAAAGCTAAATATTCCACTGGAGGGATACACACAGGGGCATTGAAAAGAATCCGCTCTCTGACTTAAAGTATCTGCCCCTAAACCTGGTCCACTCACCCTCAACACCGACTGACTCAGCCAGATGTTGTCACACACTGACTCACCCTCTAGCTACTACCCAAGCCTCCCCCAACTCCAGTCCCGAACTGTCACAGTGAACCCTGAAGTCATTGGGTCTCCGCAGGGCTAGGATTCCATGTTTTCCTATCATTCATCAAACTCATGTCAGAAGTCACGTTTAAGCAGTTATTTTCTGGCTGGTAGACGGGTCGTGTTAAATGAAGGGTAGAACTCCAACGCAAGCAAGATTAATGGCAACACTTGATTAGATGTGATTTCTACTTCCTGTCCCGTGTGTGGTCGGAGCACCAGAGTTTGTTTTGGTTTTATTAGGGGTTAAGACATTTTCTAATTTCAAGTAGTTCCCTCGCAGCTTTTACGTCAATGGGACCCATTTAGGACTTCTTTCACCATAAAACAGACATATTCAATGATTTACCGTACTGCCGTGTTTTAATGCAAAATGAGGCATGTTTTCCAGGGCTTATGTATCTACAAGTTCTTCCCAAAAAATAAGAGCTTTCACTCTGCAAACAGAGAGCTTCCTTCTGGGTAATTTGGTCCTCAGGGATATTCTTATGAGATATTAAATATGTTTCCACCTCTGATACGGGGCCACGTGGTTGTAAGTAAAACAAACACTTGGAACAAATATTATTCCTTTTCTGTTTTGTCGACCTGATTAGCTGAATGCTAATTCTACTCTATGATGTCATTAATCACCTTGACACGAGGTTACTCTGGGCTTCAGCTAGATATCCATTCTTAATCTTTGTAAAACCTAGTACATTTAGTATTAAATATGTATATTCCAGTCTGTATATTATGTAATATTATTCATGTTTATTCTGGATAACATTTCAAAGGTTTTGCATAGATTTTGAATTGTAAAATGTGTTATATAGATATAAGAATAGCATGTTTAAGTAATATGAAAAAGAAAAGCAACAATTCTAATTTGAATATTGATCAACGGAAACCTGAGGCCATTCATTTGTTATATGAATGGGGAATAAAATTATTGCATATTTCAAGTTAATTCTTTTTTCTACAGGCTTTTTAGTAGGTTCATTTGTTTTCCTCTTTCTCTTACTGTATTTTTCTTTCTTGTTTAAATGTTCATATAAGACAGTTTAGTACAACAGAATGCAAACAAGGGTTAAGTAGACTTATTTATTAAATGTGTTAAATAATCCTAACAAACAAATCGCTTTGACAGCCTCCCCCAAAAATGATATATATAAAACAAGTAATATCACTCTATTAACACTGATATTTACTGCAAAAATAACTATAAGAGCTGACAGATTTCTCCAAAGCGCATTAATTCAATTATATTTATAGAGTGGGGATTCCTTTATTATTAAATAATCTAAGATGAGATGATAAGAATAATTCTTTGTATTTTGCTGAGATGAAACTTCAAAGGGGAATGCTGAGGTTGCAGAACACTACTGCAGTACAATACCTCCCGTATACAGTACAGTGGGAAGCCATGAGTCATCTGTACAGTACAATACCTCCCGTATACAGTACAGTGGGAAGCCATGAGTCATCTGTACAGTACAATACCTCCCATATACAGTACAGTGTGAAGCCATGAGTCATCTGTACAGTACAATTCCTCCCGTATACAGTACAGTGGGAAGCCATGAGTCATCTGTACAGTACAATTCCTCCCGTATACAGTACAGTGGGAAGCCATGAGTCATCTGTACAGTACAATACCTCCCGTATACAGTACAGTGGGAAGCCATGAGTCATCTGTACAGTACAATACCTCCCGTAAACAGTACAGTGGGAAGCCATGAGTCATCTGTACAGTACAATACCTCCCGTATGCAGTACAGTGGGAAGCCATGAGTCATCTGTACAGTACAATACCTCCCGTATGCAGTACAGTGGGAAGCCATGAGTCATCTGTACAGTACAATACCTCCCGTAAACAGTACAGTGGGAAGCCATGAGTCAGATGGGGGGTGGTGTTATTAACACCCAGTGGGTTTCAGTCTGTACATTAAGTTACTGACTCAATAACTTATTGGGGGAGAGAGAGAGAAGGAATCGTATTCAATGGCATCACTTCAGTCATTTTGGATTTGTTTCTGCTAAAAATGGTTTATATTTATTTGGGGATAATTGAGTGCATTAAAATGACACCGTGAGCTAATGGTTTCCGAGTCCAAGAGGAAAAATACTTGTGTATGAGAACTACTGGATGTGGATTACAGTATCATATAGTATTTTAGGTGTAGCAAATACTGTTACTAGAATGATTCTGTATCACCATGCTGCGAGAGATGGATGGATGGTTTCTGTCTTCTACCCAGAAATCACTCCTGTACTTAGCTAGACTCCCTCTGGACCCGATATAATACAGTGATTCACGTCTTGACGAAAAATGTCACTGGAAATGGTGAATAAAGTATGACAGCACAATATGAAATCTGAAAAGTAGGCAATTGGAGCCATTTTCTCTCCAGCGGCTTGTGTAATAACTCAGTCCATTAAGCCAGCTAATAGATCCCCATTGAGATTCTGAGGTAATGGAAAAGCACAGATTGTCTTAGGGAAGCTCTGGTGTCACCATATCAGTCTAATTACATCCATACAGCTACAGAATCACAGACACCATGACTATAACACTGACACTGAGATACGCTACAAAAAGTGTCTAAATATCTTATATTGAGTGATAATTAACTTAAAATTTGTGTTTTCTTAGCAAACGAAATTATCTAATGTCATTGGCAGATAATTTAGCTTATTTTAACCTAAAAAAGGCTTAATACAAGTAATTTATCTTATTTCAAGATATTTTTCAAGCTATTTTACCTTAATCGACTAATTATTTATTCTAATGAATAGCTTTTGCAGTGTACTACTGCTGCTTACTCACAATTCTCCTGTCATTTGTGTTTCAATATTATTCATCTAATTTGTTTTTCCTTTAGGCTCGTTTATTTCCTCTCTTCTTCCTCTCATTATTATTAAAGGGACAGTTTGCCTGACACACAGCCTATCAGTCATAATGCTAAAAGTGACCTAAAGTCGAGCTGCGTCCATGTTCCATCTTCTGTGTAGATCCCTTGATGGAGTTCCTCAGGCCTCAATGCCAAATGAATGGGAAAGACTGGCAGGGCCTAACTCCATATGATCACATTGTACCAGTGTTCCCTATACATTTGCGATTGAGGACTGCAAATATCCATCCACCTGAACTATATTGGGGTGAACTATCCCAACCAACCCAATACCAGTACCAATACCCAATACCGTCCCACTAGTATCACTCTCAGTACAACATATTGTTGAATGTACTTTTAAAAGGTCAGGGGGCAGATCGGATTTCAAATCGTACTAGGGTCCACAAAGTGACAGTACACCTGCCTTGCATTTCAATTCCTGCACCCTTTCCCAACACCAGACCACCCGATCAAAGGCGAGGAGGTCTGCGCTGATTCACACGCACACACAGCCAAGACATCTGTGGATGGTTGGCATGCCAGGAACAGGCTAGGCCAGGGCCAGGTTTGGTGTTGGTGCGGACCCAGAGTCAGGCTTTGTGTGTGAACTTCCCAGTCCAGGTCCCAGGTCCTGGCCTTCAGGGAGGGAGAAGGTCAGCGGGGGTAGGCTGTGTTTGGCCGGCAGGTCTCGTCATCTGGGGGCCGCGATGCGTGTTACGAGTGTTGCGCCTGTCGGAAACAGAGGGCCCCAGTCTTGTCCTCCGCGGCTGCTGAGGTTTCAGAGCCAGCTCGCTCCGACAGGAACCTGCCTGCCTGGTTGCCGGGAAGAGAAAAGCAGCTCAGCCAGGAGAAAAAAGCTACAGAACCAGGCGCATGAATATTCATCTGAAGCTGTGATGAGATGTGACATGCGTTCCTGGCATGCAGCTCACACCACATGGCCCGGCCTGCATAGTGGTGGTAAAGGGAGAGAAAAGCCGTGTCCAAGCGTGTTACCCAGGCCTGCCGTATTCAATTGGATCCAATGATGATTTTCAGATTTCTCAATTTCAGATTGATTCCAGACATTTTCTGCCTCCCTCCCCCTTCCCCCCTTCAATACACCCTCCTTCTACCATGTAACTAGAGAGTAAGAGTGAGGGGGAGAGTGTTTGTGTGTGTAACAGTGAGAAAAAGAGAGAGGAGAAAGAGGGGGGAAACCATCTCATGTCATCTTACCAGAGGTGTGGACTTGAGTCACATGACTTGGACTCGAATCTGACTCGAGTCACAAAATTTGAAATTCGACTTAATAGAAAATAAAATTGCTTGAGATTTGTCTTGGACTTGGAGCCTCAAGACTCGGGACTCGACTTTTACTTGAGACTGATGACTTGAAATGATCTGGCCAGGTTTTGTCACTCATTTAGTGGCAGAGAGTCACCAGGGGTTTACTTTCCACGCAGCCGTAGCCGAAGCGTGCATCCGATTGGCTAGTGAAATGCACACTCAGCCCTCTGATTGGTCCAGCAAACTGTCAATCAACACAGGCCGGTTGAGCTAGGAAACAGATTGCTGATTTGCTGTGCTGTGCAGCTATAGGATCGGGTGCAGTGATATGCAGCTCCAGAAAATGTTTGGTGATCATGAATATTTACTGTGTACTTTGCAAACTCACCAGCAATGGGGCTTCAAGCAACAATTAGGCTACTAGCATATGCCTACTGGTCTTTTGGTATGTCTTGAAATGTATAATTTACTTGTGAAGCTTGCATTTGGAATTTGTTGTTAAAATGTATTATTAAATCAAAATATGTTGTAGACAGAATAATGTAAAGGGCTCTCTGGTAGCCTCAATAAATAGACAATGATTTGTAGTCATTCCATGTATAGATTTTGTTTTACTTGACTTGACACATGACATAAAAAAACTTGTGACTCGTCTTGACTTGCTCACAGAATGCACGACTTGAACTTCACTCGAGACTCGACCCGTTCTACTTGGGACTCGACTTGAGACTTGGACCTTGTGATTTGAGACTTGCTTGTGACTTGAATAATGGTGACTTGGTTCCACCTCTGAATCTTACTACTAACTTCTTCCCTGTTCTAAACCCGTAAGAACCTTTTCCCCCTAACTATCTCTGACTTCTCTTGTTTATTGTGGGAAAATGTACTTACTATGACTGAGATATGTGGTTGTCCCTGAGATGAATGCACTAACTGTAAGTCACTCTGGATAAGAGCGTCTGTTAAAGCGTCTAGGTAAAGTCCTGCCTTATCTCAGCTCGCTGGTCACCTTAGCAGCACCAACCCGTAGCACGTGCTCCAGCAGGTATATCTCACTGGTCACCTCCAAGCCAATTCCTCCTTTGGCCAACTCTCCTTCCAGTTCTCTGCTGCCAATGACTGGAACGAACTTCAAAAATCTCTGAAACTGGAGACACTTATCTCCCTCAACAGCTTTAAGCACCAGCTGTCAGAGCAGCTCACAGACCACTGTACCTGTTTATAGCCCATCTGTAAATAGCCCAACCAACTACCTCATCCCCTACCGTATTTATTTATTTATCTTGTTCCTTTGCACCCCAGTTTTTCTACATTGCACATTCATCTACTGCACATTTTTACCATTCCAGTGTTAAATTGCTATGTTGTAATTACTCTGCCACCATGGCCTATTTATTGTCTTACTTTCCTTATCCTACCTCATTTGCACTCTTTGTATATAGATTTTTTTTTCTACTGTATTATTGACTGTATGTTTGTTTTACTCTATGTGTAACTCTGTGTTGTTGTATGTGTCGAACTGCTTTGCTTTATCTTGGCCAGGTCGCAGTTGTAAATGAGAACTTGTTCTCAACTTGCCTACCTGGTTAAATAAAGGTGAAATAAAAAATAAAAAATGACTCAAATGTAAATGTAAAATATTAGAACCAGTGTTGTTTCTACTACCTCCATATTCCTGGATGTCCTGTTCTGTCCTGTTCTTTTCTGTCCTGTCCTGTCTCTGCTTCTCCTCAGAGCGGTACTGTAGCAGCCTGCTGCAGCAGACCACTGTAGATGTATCATAGAACAGACTTCAGGAAGCAGGCGGGCGACACGGGGAGGCTGGCATGGACGTTCCTCCCTTCTAACAATACCCTGATCCTCAACAGACCATTGTGCACAGATCCCTGCATTGTTTCACCACTCACGGCGAGCCAGCTGGCATGGAGATGGCAGTGCCGTTGACAAGGTTCACAATACCCCCTCCAGTACGAGCCACAATAAAGGGACACGGACACAGCCACCTCTATGGCACACAAGAGGCTGTCGTTGAGCGAGGGAGAGAGAGAGGAGAACACAGGGCCTCACAGGCAGGTGCTGCTGCCAACGTCTCCACAGCCCTGTAGCGTCTGTAGCTTTCAGTGATGACAAGGGGCTGGCAAGAGGGTTCCTCTTTTTAATCCACATTGTTCGGGGGCTCCAGAGGAAGGAGGGTTTGGGCGCCTGCTATTTTTGTAGAGGCTGACTGAAGAGATGGAAAGCTCTCTCTCTCTCTCTCTCTCTCTCTCTCTCTCTCTCTCTCTCTCTCTCTCTCTCTCTCTCTCTCGCTCTCACACATGCAAGCATAAGCACACACACAGAGACACACACACACTCTCCACATTCCCTGTCTCTTATGAAGTAGTTCTACTGCTTACCTTGGTTTATTGCACCGAGCTGTTGCCTCTTGACACGTCTTATCAAGTGGAGGGAAGTGACAGTTTTGCATTTGTCAAGGTAAACTGGGTGGGGAATTACAGTGTGACACCCGGGAGAAACAGTGCTGGGGTATCTCAACCCTCAGAGGCTTCGGCTGACAGCTGGATGCTAGTGGGACTGTTTCAGGGGAATAATGCCGTGTTTGTCGGGGCTAGTTTCTGGTGTGCTATTTGTGCGAGCTATCATGCAGAGGCTTCTGCGACTCTCCTGTCATCTGATGAGACGTGTCACTGTCTCAGTAGGTTAGATGGGCAGGTAGTTGTGTGTGTCAGTAATCTGGGGGTCACGGGAGGTCATACAACACCTGGGTATTACTGTTGGATGTGGAGAGTTGAGGTTCTCACCAGTCCATCTGTAGAGACCCTGGTCTAGACACAAAGCAGACAGGGACAGCACCTCACCAGTCCATCTGTAGAGACCCCTGGTCTAGACACAAAGCAGACAGGGACAGCACCTCACCAGTCCATCTGTAGAGACCCCTGGTCTAGACACAAAGCAGACAGGGACAGCACCTCACCAGTCCATCTGTAGAGACCCCTGGTCTAGACACAAAGCAGACAGGGACAGCACCTCACCAGTCCATCTGTAGAGACCCCTGGTCTAGACACAAAGCACACAGGGACAGCACCTCACCAGTCCATCTGTAGAGACACCTGGTCTGGACTGAAAGCAGACAGGGACAGCACACATACTGTAAGACCCAGAGTTTTTCCTAACCACAGGACCTGACAAGGGAAACATACACAGTTATTTCATTCACTTAAAAACTATCATTTTGTATTTGATACAATAACTAAATTGTACATTTAATTACACACTTACAAGGTTGAAACATCACTACTAAACGAAAAGGTCTGGATGCGGCTGGAGATAAATAGTGTGCTGTTTATTGATGGCAGGGTGCAATTAAAGGCCTTTTAACCCATGGACACACAGAGTCAAATGTTTATGTATGTATTTTCAGGGTATTCCGCGGCCTGCTCTTGCCAGATGAGGAGGGTTCTGTGAATTTCATTACCGTCTGCAAGGTGAACAGCAGGGCGGTGACAGGTTCAAGATTGTTTTGCTGTGGAGACGCATCACTCACCGAATGTTTTCCACCTCAGTCATGTGGCTGTAGCCAGATTCAGAGGCTCGGTGACATCAATGGAGCCACGATGCAGGCTGAGGACTCCACCCCTCCTCCTCCAACGGTCTGGTCCAGTTTAAGGTTCTGCTTGAAGTTCTCTGTTTTAATCACTCCATCCCAACCTCAGCCCCCTCCTCCTCCCCCTCTCCCTCCCTCCTCGCCTCCTTCCCTTCAGGCTGCTCCTCTCTGCTCCTGTCAGTTCAGCACTTTGGGGGAATTGGTGCTCTTTGAAATGCATATTGTGCAGAGCTGAACACTGGCATGTGTACACTGCTGAGTAATTGTGGAGGCCAAATGTTTAATTACACATGACAGGCCGAGCAGCGGGGGTCCACACCACACCACAGCCCTGCATACAGCAGGCTGCTGGAAAACAAGGCCTCCATGGGGTCTGGCAAGAACAACAGACACCCAAACCAATCCACACCACGGCCAGGGAGAGAAGGCAGAGGTCTGGAATGAGGAGCTGGTGTGAGTATGTTGAGGGGGGTTGGGGGTATTTTTGCTTATGTATCGTCAAAATTCCTTGTTGAAGGTCCTATGATAGAGACGTACAGCTCTAAGTGGTCCAAAACTGGTGAACAAGCAGCAATGGCAAGGAGGCTGGACTATGAGGTGTATTTATTTCCCCTGTTCCAGCTCTTCAGAGAGGGGAAACTTTCCATTACCTTGACCCAGTGTGTCCCTCCCTCCTCCCTCCCTCCCTCCCTCCCTCCCTCCCTCCCTCCCTCCCTCCCTCCCTCCCTCCCAGTGTCGTCTCAGCAGGACTGGGGTTTACCCTGCTTCTACTAATGGACTTTATCTCCTCCTGGAGCGAGGGAACGGGAGCGGGGAGCTGGGCCAGGGCGGAGGTGTAGGAACTCAGGAGCCTCAAGGGCCCTGTGTGTGTGACCCCTGACCTGGGCTAGCATCAGGAAGTGACGAGCGGCGAGGGGAAGTGGGAGCACCTGTGCAGGTCAGCGGCAGCCCGTCAGGCTTAACTAATTTTGAAATTGACCTCCGACCCGCATTCCCACGGTGCACTGGGGCTAGCCGTCTGACAGACAGACGGAGGAAAGGGTGTGACTGGTCCACTTCCAACCCTCCAACCCCACGCCTGGTTGTAATTACCCACGATGCCTTTCACTTGTTATCTGGTTAGGCCTCTTTATTAAACCATATCATTGATTGTATTTTTTGTATATTGTCAGTACAAATTAGCCCATTACCACACAACAGGGACCTACTGAGTGGTTTAATAACGTTAACCTGAAGCCAATAATGGTCACAGAGACTTGAGTGGTTGACCTACTGTGAGAGATTAGCTGACAACACAATCCTCTGGCTTGGGCTTTGATACAGCCGTGTTACACACATACACACACACACACACACACACACACTCACACACACACACACACACACACTGCTGTATACCTCTATTGTCACTGTAAATTAATGTGGTACAATATAGTATTAGGGCCAATATTAGCTTTTTTTATTTCTTTTAAATTACTATTTTGAAATCCAGGGACAGTCCTTAGGCTGCATGTATTTTCAACACAGTTTCCACAAAGGTAATTGGCAGACAAATCTCATCAGCTGAGATTTTGTTGCGAATTGCAGACATGTCTAGCCTGTTAAAAATGGAAATTCAATCAGAGATGTTAAATTTGTCTCGCACATGAAGCAGGAGCAGGGGGGTCAGAGAGGGGCTGTAGTCAGCAGTGTGTGTGTGTCTCTGTGTGTGTGTGTGTGTGTATGCAAGCTGCGGCATGCTGGAAACAATCAAGTAGCAGGAAACCCACCACCTCAGCTCTCCAATTTGCGACCACCTCTGTGTGTGTGATTCACCAGGCTTCAGGACACAACCACACTACCATTCAAAAAGGTGTCTGTCAAGGGGCAGCATAATGCCACAGCTGATGGTGTAGTAGTGAACTACTCAGTACAATGATTTCACATGCATATTACATCTAAACTATGTGGAGCTCAAATTGCTGTTCTCCGAAATGTTATGCCTCTTTGTGGCTTTTGCAATTTCAACTTACAATTTCAATAATTATACAGCTTTTTTTTTCTCCTTTAATTTGTCCCACTTGTTTTAGTGAAGGACGAGATACTCATTTGTTTTCTCTACAGTGATTCTATTGACGAGTGTTCCTTCCTTCGAAGGCCAGGCTACACTAGGCAGAGTAAACACAAAACAGCAGGTCCAGTCCCAACATTATTTTTCATCCCAATTGGTGGTCCTTTGTCAGGGGACGCTCAGCTCTGGATGCTTGACTCCTCTCCAGATGATTTATTTCTCTCTCTCTGTCTCTCTCTCTGTCTCTCTCGTCTCTGTCTCTCTCTCTCTGTCTCTCTCTGCGTTAAGGACATTTTTACCTCGTTTGTTGTTGCCATGGCAAAGAGACACCATCAGGCGTGTCATGTGTTCACGGGACACAGTGATGCAATTGGGGCACCAGCGGACGCCCCGACAGAAGGTCAGCCGGTCCCACCACCACCCTTTCCCCACATCCCATAACCCCTCACTCTCCTAGCTTGTCTCCTCTCTCATACTTCAGTTACCAGTCATTACCCTCATCAAGGCCTGGGATGTGCATGGTTTGGTTTCATTCACAAAATCATCTTTGGGAGAATCGGTGATGACATCTCACAACAACAACAAAACCCCAGGAGCTAAAAATAACCTCATCTCCACAAATCTGAACATGGGACCAACATTTTAAATGTATATTTTTGTTCAGTATAAAAATACACTGAGTGTACAAAACATTAAGGACACCTGCTCTTTCCATGACATAGACTGACCAGGTGAATCCAGGTGAAAGCTATTTTCTTTAAACAATATGTTTATTGATTTTTCTTTTTTAACAAGACATATATACGCAGACATATTACATGAAAAAAATGACAGCAAAAAAGCACATCAAAAGTTAACAGCATCAAAAATTCTAATAAATAAATAATGAAACATCTAAGACAGAACAAAGTGTTACAGAAGCATAAAACAGTGGTCAGTGGTCTGATCCAATAGGATAGAACATATTTGGGACAAATTTCAGATGAAACACAGCACCACAAGCCAATCAGATATCTCTCACCACCACCGCACATGCACACAAAGCATAGTACACTACCCAGAATTCCCTTCATTAGTCAATATGTCACCCACATCACTCTGCTCAACAAAATCCCAAATTGGTCCCCAAACCTATTCAAAGGTGTCTTGTTAACCCTTAACCGTATATGTTATATTTTCCATTGTTAGGCAAGACGACATTTCCCTAAGCCATTGGGCAATACTAGGCCTGTTCACACTTTTCCAGGCAAGAGCTATCAAGCGTTTTGCTTGCAACAAGAACATATCTATAAGTGTTTGAACTTGGTTCTTTAGATGAGGATTGATTGGGTACAACCCCAGGATAAACACTTTGGGATAGAGAGGCAATTTTACTGATACTATTTGGGATATCATATGTGATACCTCCTTCCAAAAATCTTGAATTTTCTCACAGTCCCACAGACAATGAAACTGAGTCCCTTCAGAGTGATTGCACTTATAGCATATATCTGGAATTGTACTATTAAACGTATTTAACTTAGCAGGGGTTACATATGTTCACATCAACTAATTGTATTGCAATAGTTTGAGCCGAGTATTCACAGTCTGTGTCTGAGCCTTAGTACATATATTACTCCATTCGTCCAAGTCTATGTCCTCCCGAATATCTTCCTTCCAAGAGTTCAGTTTGTGCGCAGAGGATTCAGTTGAGCCAGACTCTAGCATATTGTATAGAGCTGAAATTCTACCCTTACCATTACAATGGGTTGAGATCGTATTTTCTAAAATGGATAGAAGGGGTTTTGTTAGGTTTTGGTTTTGGGTAGCCGTGAGGAAGCTCCTTAGCTGTAAATATAAAAAATAAATAATTCTAGGAATGGCATATTTTGCTATGAGTTCTTCAAATTACATAAAAATACCTTCTTTATACAAGTCTCAAACTTTCCTTAAAAAAAAAAAAAATGTAGTGTCTTGATATCAGCTGAGTAAATGTAGGGGTTAACTTCTCAGGGATTGCTGGGGCGCTAGCGCCCCAATCCCGACACTACCAGGTGAAATGTAAAGCGCCAAATTCAAAATCCCAAAGTTGAATTATTAAACATCCACCAATATACAAGTGTTCCATACTCATCCAAAGCTCTGTTTCTTGGCAATATCACAGCGTTGTCAGATTTCAAAAAGGCTTTACGGCGAAAGCAGCACATTTGATTGTTTGAGGGTAGCACCTCACATATTTTTCCCATAGCCATGAATCGATTAGCCATCATGGCACACACATAACACATTTCACAGCGAAAACAAATTAATTACCTGTTGAAGAACTTCTGCTGAGGTCATCCTAAGTGTCCAACGAAGACAATCCATGGTTCTTTTGTTGGAAAAAGTAATGTATTTTATCCATAAATCCTCCATTTGGTTTGCGCGTTATAATCAGAAACGACAGCCTCCACTAGTCCATTGAAACGTGACGTAAACTCGTTCATCTTATACCTATAAACTTGTCCAAGAACAATCAAACATAGTTTTAAATGTATCCTTAGGAACACTTTTACGTATATTTACTATTATAAATCAACCGGAATATAAACTGATCGATAAAGACGGTAAAACACTGCGCGCCTTCTCGGGAACGCGCACTGGGTACTGTTGACATAAAAGAGACACTTCCTGGTTTGCTCTTATTCTCTGGTCTAATTCATGCAAAATGAAATTTTACACTGTCTCGAGACTGTTGACATCTAAAGGAAGCGATGGGTACTGCATTCATATGCCCTTATATGGTCATTTTCATGAGGGAGGGGTTACCAAATGAGCAATGTGTCAAAATCACTTTTTCCAGGACAGAAATTCCTCTGGGTTTCGCCTGCTATATGCGTTCTGTTTTACTCACAGACAAATGGTTAACAGTTTTGGAAAATTCAGAGTGTTTCCTATCCAATGGTACCAAATATGTGCATATCCTATTTTCTGGGCCTGAATGGGAGGCATTTTACTTTGGGCACACCAGGCTCTCCAAAACCGACCCCTCAGCTGCCACTCCCTAACAAGTTTTAAGGGGTAATTTGGGTACAACTGAATATATATCAATTTCCATCCATGAAGGGAGAGACTCGAAGGTAAAATAGTACATAGCAGTGCGAAGCTGAGCTGCTGTCACGTCCAGGCCTGAGTTTTACAGGCTGGTGTGTTTAGTTTCGTTTTTGGTGTAGGGTTTTTGAGTTCTAGGTTGTTTATTTCTATGTTGGGTTAATGGTTCCCAATTAGAGGCAGCTGAGTGTCGTTACCTCTAATTGGGAACCATATATATGTTTTTGGTTTTGCACTAGGGTTTTGTGGGTTATTGTTTGTTTGTGTGATTATGTACACCAGAGTTACGATCTTCATTTGTTCGCTTTGTTTATTATTTTCCCAGTTACATCGTTTTAATAAATATGTATACTGGAAGCATCGCTGCGTCTTGGTCCGCTAATAAAGAAGATCGTGACAGAATAACCCACCAATACAGGACCAAGCAGCGAGAGAGCCAGGATTTCTGGACGTGGGAGGAAATCCTGGCTGGAGAGGGACCCTGGACCCAGCCTGGGGAGTATCGCCATCCAAAAGAGGAGCTGGAAGCAGCGGCGGCGGAGCGGCGCTATTATGAGGAGAAATACGGAGCATGGACAACCGATAAAGAGAGATATGCTGGGACACGCCTGGCGAGAAAGCCCGAGAGGCAGCCCCAAAAAAGGTTTTTGGGGGGGCACACGGGGAGGTTGGCCGGTTCAGGGTGGACTCCTGAGCCAACTCCTCGTGCTTTATGGAGGGAGCGTCACACTGGTAAGACACCGTGCTATGGTGTGATGCGCACGGTGTCTCCAGTGCGCGTTCATAGGCCGGTGCGCGAAATTCCAGCTCCCCTCATCTGTCGGGCTAGGTTGAGCGTGCAGCTTGGAAGAAAGGTGCCGGCTCAGCGCTCCTGGTCTCCCGTGCGCCTCTTCGGACCAGGATATCCTGCACCTGTTCTGCGTGCAGTGTTTCTCTGGCGAGAAAGCCCGAGAGGCAGCCCCAAAAAAGGTTTTTGGGGGGGCACACGGGGAGGTTGGCCGGTTCAGGGTGGACTCCTGAGCCAACTCCTCGTGCTTTATGGAGGGAGCGTCACACTGGTAAGACACCGTGCTATGGTGTGATGCGCACGGTGTCTCCAGTGCGTGTCCACAGCCTGGTGCGCGACATTCCAGATCCACTCATCTGTCAGGCTAGGGTGAGTGTGCTGCCTGGAAGAGTGGTGCCGGCTCTGCGCGCTAAGTCTCCAGTGCACCTTCTTGGACCGAGATATCCTGCACCGGCTCTGCATGCGGTGTCTCCGGTTCGCGCCCACAGCCCAGTGCGCGACATTCCAGCTTCCATCATCTGTGAGGCGAGGGTGAGTGAACAGCCGGGTAGAAGGGTGCCGGCTAGAAGGGTGCCAGAGTCCCAGTGTGCATCATGAGTCCAGCACGGCCCGTTCCTGCTCCCCGCACCAGAGTCCCAGTGCGCATCGTGAGTCCAACACGGCCCGTTCCTGCTCCCCGCACCAGAGTTCCAGTGCGCATCGTGAGTCCAACACGGCCCGTTCCTGCTCCCCGCACCAGAGTCCCAGTGCGCATCGTGAGTCCTACACGGCCCGTTCCTGCTCCCCGCACCAGAGTTCCAGTGCGCATCGTGAGTCCTACACGGCCCATTCCTGCTCCCCGCACCAGGTCCCCTGTGCGCATCGCGAGTACAGCACAGCCTGCTCCTACTCCCCGCACCAGGTCCCCTGTGCGCATCGCGAGTCCAGCACAGCCTGCTCCTACTCCCCGCACCAGGTTCCCTGTGCGCATCGTGTGTCCAGCACAGCCTGCTCCTGCTTCCTGCACCAGGTCCCCTGTGCGCTTCGTGAGTCCAGCACGAACTGTTCCGGCTTCTAGCCCAGGGCCAGCACGGCCGGAGGTCACCTAAGACTAAAAGGCCCACCCGAAGACCCCCCCATGGACTTTTGGCGCGGTTGGAGTCCGCTCCTTTGGGGTACTGTCACGCCCAGGCCTGAGTTTTACAGGCTGGCGTGTTTAGTTTAGTTTTTGGTGTAGGGTTTTTGAGTTCTAGGTTGTTTATTTCAATGTTGGGTTAATGGTTCCCAATTAGAGGCAGCTGAGTGTCGTTACCTCTAATTGGGAACCATATATATGTTTTTGGTTTTGCACTAGGGTTTTGTGGGTTATTGTTTGTTTGTGTGATTATGTACACCAGAGTTACGATCTTCATTTGTTCGCTTTGTTTATTATTTTCCCAGTTACGTCGTTTTAATAAATATGTATACTGGAAGCATCGCTGCGTCTTGGTCTGCTAATAAAAAAGATTGTGACAGCTGCCTAGTAGTACCACTGGATATTAGGCAAATGGAACCCCCTCTGTCATACGCTAGGTACAATAAGGACAAGCAAACTCTGGGATCTGTTATTCCAGATAAATATAGTGAACATCTTTTTAAGCCTTGTAAAGAGGGATGGTGGAGGCGGCAAGGGAATGTTCTGAAATAGATACAACAGTTTTGGGAGGACATTCATTTTCAGAATGTTAATCCGGCCAATTAAAGATATAGGTAAAGATGAATATCTATCTATTGATTTAGTTATTGAATCTACGACAGGGTCACAGTTATTTGAGACTATGCGGTCAATCTCTGGCACAATATGAATGCCGAGATGTGTAAAGCATTCTGTTGCATTCAAAAAAGAAGTCAGAGGTGTAGGTCTATGACTTTCCTCCTCCTTTAGCATCATAATTGAGGATTCAGCATTATTTATGTTGTATCCCGAGAACACCCCAAACTCTTTGAATAGGTCCAGAAGTGCGGGTATGGGATTGCACAGGTCTGTAAAAAACAAAATGACATTGTCTGCATAAAGGGCAATTCGATGTTCCATCTGATCTATTCTGATACCTGAAATATTGGGGTGGGACCTAACAGCTATGGCTAGACGCTCAATGGCTAGGATAAACAGGAGAGGAGAAAGAGGGCAGCCCTGCCTAGAACCCCTGCAGATGTCAAAAGGTTTAGATACTGTATTAGTAGTAAGGATATCTGCAGTGGGATTTGTATACAGTATCTTTATCCATTTACAAAAGCTCTCACCACAGCCAAAACTAGTTAACACTTCAAAGAGGTAGGGCCACTCAACCCTGTCGAAGGCCTCTGCATCCAACGACAGAATCGCAGTGTATGACGACCCAATTCTAGCATGTAGAACATTTAGCACTCCCCTAACATTATGAAATCCTTTACAACCTTGAATAAAGCCATTTGGGGCCCTGGAGAAAACCCTCCAACCTCCTCACAAGTGCTTTACAAAGAACCTTAGTGTCAGAATTCAAAAGAGAAATAGCATGATAGGAATCACTTTTGGTATTCAGCTTTCTGGGTTTTAGGAGCAGAGTGATCAGAGCTCCTTTGTAAGATTCCAAAAACATCTCCAGGAGGGGAGTGCAGTTTGTTCTTAAATCTCTTCTAGATGTCAATGGGCAGCCCATCTGGGCCAGATGCCCTCTCCGCCCTCATACTATCAATTGCATTGGAAATTTCCTCCACAGTCAGCTAAGCATTAAGAATATCCTTAGATTCATCTGAAATATTGGGAAACTTCAATCTATCTAAAAAGCTAGCCTGGGTATCAGTTTCAGGAGGATACTCTGACGCATATCATTTTTCATAAAAGGATTTAAAGGTATTGTTTATCTCCCGAGGGTCTACCGTCACAGCTCCCCCTGCATCCTGAATTGATTGCTCCCTTTGCTTGCTGCTGTTTGATTCGCCAGGCCAACAGCTTCCCAGCTTTTTCACCCTGGTCATAATATGATTGGTTTAGTCTCAATAAGCTTGCTGCAGCTCTACCTGCAGAAATTCTGTTATATTGGTTTCAAGTAATTTCATTTTTGACAAGCATTTTTTGACTTGGAGCTGGTGAAATGTATAATTTGACCCCTTATGAAAGCTTTAATGGCTGCCCATCTAGTACAAGCTGAAGTCTGTGTTGTATTAATTGAAAAGTATAGGTCAATTTTCTGTCCAATGTATTGTGAAAAAATTGTATCTTGCAGCCATTTAGGTTGGAAGTGCCATTCAGGTGGGTCACCTACTAAATTAGAATCAGAATATATAAGAGATGCTGGAGCATGGTCAGAGATGACAATGCTATCATAAAAGCAATCTTCAATTTTAGAGCGTAATGCTGCTGAGATAAAAAAAAGAGTCAATTCGGGAATAAGTCTGGTGAGTGCTAGAGTAACAGGTGTATTCATCTGGTTTCATTTCTCTCCAAATCTCTATTAAGTGTAAATCCTTCATAAAATGCTCTATGGTTTTCCTAGATTGGGTGTGGGAGTAGTTTGAACCCGAGGTGCGATCTTTAACAGGATCTTAAGTGCAATTAAAGTCTCCTGCAACAGTATGATTACCAGGAAGTGTGGAAAGGTTTAAAAACAAATCGTTAAAGAACCATACACATTAATTAAATTCAACTGTTGGACAGCAAGGTACCCCGTATAATAATATATCTGCCGGCGGGATCACAAATTGTTTGCATTATCTGATATGGAATGGACTTATGGATAAGAATGATAACTAAATGAGGCTGCAATGACCTGCCCAGGCCACCTCTTGTGTATTTTAGGTCGCTTTAAAACGCGTCATTGTACAAAAACACATGCCTAACAATCAACCACGAACGTGTGATTAACCCTCTCACCCCAAAGTCTCTAACAGACCTCCCCCTTCCCCTCTCAGTGACACTCCGTATAAGGTGCTCAACAGATCCACACACTCGTGGAGCTGTCTCTGCCACTCGTGGAGCTGCCTCCTTTAACAAAGAGCCAAACAAAATACCAGGAGGGAGCCAGAATATAAGACCGGCGTGGTCTAGAATCATATAGGCCTAAATAAAACAAACCCGCACCAGGATGTTCCGATGCATGAAAGCAAAGTTTCATAAAATTATAATAAGGCCTAATTGTAAACTGGCCATGTTATTATAGTTCAATAGACAGTGCTACTGTGTTACTAGTTAAATTATAACACGGTGAACTGGCTCAAACTTTAAATACCTGTTTAGACAAAACCGAAAGCAACAGTTCAAAAAATGTCCCACAAAATAGGTATAACTTCACGTTGCTATTCCCTCTTCTTCAGCACTGCTCCGCTTCCACACCTCTGCCTAGCTTCTCAAGAAACTGCTCCGCCTCGGCTGGTGTTTCAAAAATGTAGGAACGATCATCATGGGAGACCCTCAGGAGCGCTGGAAAGATGATTCCATACAGGATAGCCTTAGCCCGTAGCTTCTGCTTGACACTGTCAAAGCGTTTCTGCTGCTTGTATACTTCCATGGAGAGATCTGGGAAGAACATAACTTGTCGATTCTTGTAGAGTCCTCTCCCTTTCGTCCTGGCTGCATTCACCACGCGCATATTATCTTTATAGTTTAAGAACTTCATTACCAGAGCCCTCGGGGGTCGGGATTGGATTATTTTTTTAGAAAAAGTCATTTATTATATCCATAAATCTCCATTTGGTTGGCGCGTTATGTTCAGAAAATCCACCGTCGAGCCACCCGTTGTACAGTGAAGAGAAAGCGTTCAAATTATACCTATCAACTTTGCCTAAACAAATCAAACATCATTTATAATGCATCCATAGGTATCCTTTTATGAATATTAACGATAATATTTCACTCGGATGATATCCTAAACGATATAAAAGGAAAATAAAGTGGGACGCGCTCACGGTCTCGTGCCCGGGAAACGTTATTGACATCCGTGGTCCCTTCAGTATTTCTTCTTCTGTATGGTTCTGTTCAATGCTAAAGCCTCCAAACACTGTCCAGAGACTGTTGACATCTAGTGGAAGCCATAGGTACTGCAATCTGGGAGCTATTATACATGGATTTCAATAGGAAGTCTATCAAACAGAGGGAAAAAAAATATTCTGGACAGAAATCCCTCGGGTTTTTGCCTGCTATATCAGTTCTGTTATACTCACAGACATTATTTTAACAGTTTTAGAAACTTCAGAGTGTTTCTTATCCAATAGTACTAATTATGTGCATATTCTAGTTTCTGGGCCTGAGTGGCATGCATTTTACTTTGGGCACGCCAGACTCTCCAAAACCGTCACCTCTGCTGCCGCTCCCCTAACTAGTTATTAAATCCACTCCAATCAGTGTAGATGAAGGGGAGGAGAATGCCAAGAGTGTGCAAAGCTGTCATCAAGGCAAAGGGTGGCTACTTTGTAGAATCTAAAATATATTTGGATTTGTTTAACACTTTTTTGGTTACTACATGATTCCATATGTGTTATTTCATAGTTTTGATGTCTTCACTATTATTCTATAATGTAATATAGAAAAACCCTTGAATGAGTAGGTGTGTCTGTAAGGTCCATGGTTCAGTTGTCGAAAAGAGTCAGGCGCAGGAGGTAGTTCACGTGTGAAAAGGTATTTTAATTGAGTCACCAGTCCACAAACAATAACTCTGGCGAAAACAAAATACTCACACGAACTTCAAAAATAAACGGGCGCTTACCCAGCAACCCGGCAATTTCGGGAACCACAATACAATAGCCCTCAGTACACAGACTGGGGAACATACAAGAACAAACGGTACAACCTAACAATCACGCACAATGGGAAGAGGGGAAGGAAGGAATTATAAACAGGCGTGATTGGTAGAAATTAACAACAGGTGTGTACAATTAGACAAAACTAACAAAACACATGAGAAGGGGAGCGATGAGGGTCAGAAAACCGGTGACGTCGACCGCCGAACACCGCCCGAACAAGAAGAGGGACCGACCTCGGCGGAAGTCGTGACAGTGTCCAAACATTTGACAGGTACTGTATATTATTTTAGTTTTATTTTTTTTACAAATCGATACTGGGAGTGTCGATATAGAATTGTCCAAAATAATATTGGAATATGTAACTTTATAATGTTTTATAATATGTTTTTCCCCATCACTAGTGTTTTCAGTAACACAGTTGTGTATAGAGCCTTGATCTTGGGCTTGACCTGAAGGAGAACATTATTAGTTTAGTGAGGTGACAGGCCCCTCGTTTCAAAGAACACAGCCCTAACCCTAACCACAAGACCAGCTGGACTCTTTGAATTCATTAGCATTTTGATGATAATCAATATAAATTTATGAATTCTAAATTATGTATTTCATTCTATATATTGAGAGATGAACCTAGAAACACTGGTCAAGTTCAGTGTGTCCCACTCTACTATACTGTAGATGCTATAGAGAGACAAAGGGAGAATCTCAATAGCATACTTCTCCCGTCCTCTGTACTTGCCTCTTTATCAAAACCCATTGGATGAGAAAGCCAAAGGTCCCTCCCTCTAATCTTCTCATCCAATGGGTTTTGAGGAGAGGACACGAGGAGCATGCAATTGAGATTCTCCCAAACTGTGCACTGTCGGATATCTATTTTAATCCATTCTATTCTATTATAGTCTATTCTATTCTATATGCTTGAGTATTGCCCCAGCACAGTGATCTGAGGTTATGTTTCTGTCCACTTCACAGCCCTGCTTCTTGCTAACCGGTAACAGCAAGAGGGCTCCCTGCTGTTGCGAGGGCCCTCCAATGGCCCTATGCTGTGAACATGATGAGGCACTCAGAGCACGCTGGGTCTACTGCCTTCTGGGATAGGTAGCCTACAGTAGGTCCTCCGACACCATTACTTCTGCATCTCCTGACCGGTTTAAATGTTGTATTCTATTTCGTTGAACCTTTATGTATCAGGGTTATTTATAAAGGTTGAATGTATTTTTTAAAAGAGACCTGGTCCAAGACGGCAGCAGGTTTAAAATTGAGCGTTGAAAGCATTAGCATGTACAGCTCAGTCTTCAAACATTTAATTCCGCTGCCGTCTTCTCATAGAAAATGAAATAAATTCTTAAGTTTAACATACAATAGAGTTCAATTCTGATATCTTTAAGTAAAACAACAATGGTAAAGAAACTCAATTCTGTATTGGGCCTGTCATCAATGGTTCTAAAGAGGTTCTGTATAGTGAAATATTTATGGATGGGCCTTGCAAGGACTTCTTACACAAACACAATTTCAGCTTATCATACCGAACATACTTTATCAATCATCTCATTTTCCACTTCGTCTCCCTTTCACATTCCTCAATGTGTATTATATTCACATGCCAATACAGGCTCATGTATCTAATCTAACGGGGGGGTTCATTTGCATACAATTTGGAGTTGAACTGTAGTTTCTAACTGGTCGTTTGTACCTATAAATATTTGTGTCAAACCCATAGAGGAAGCCAGAAACTGTAACACTGACCTGTAAAAAAGCTTACATTTCTGCTTGAAAAAAATCAGTTTCATAGCCTCGAGTTTGTTTGGTCTTTACAAAAAAATCCCCAACATCCCAATTATCAATGGCGAAATGTTGTTGATCGCTGTCAACCGACTGATTCTGTTTGATAGCCCTAATGCCTAGTTAGCAGTTTCAGTATGTACTATATGCAGCGTATGTTGAAATATTTTACGTGTGATATATAATATGCAGCGCTTGCTTGGCTGCAACAGGCCCTCAGATGGTTGGGTCTGATAATTGGAGGGCAGAGCTCTACCTCTCTCTGCCTCTCTTTGTTCTCTGCCCCTTCCCGCTTTCCCCTCCGTCACTCCTTTCCCGTTCCTTGTTTTACGTCCTTGCAGACCTTCACTTAACGCTGACTTTAGAATGCCTTTGTTAAACCATGGTTTACTCCGAGCCATTCGTGAATACATTTCCTCCAAGTGAATTCAATAATTTTTCATATGCCAACATGATGGATTATTCTGATTTTAGATCCCAGCTTTGACAAGCAAAGCAGGAATGATTCTCCCACTATAAGGTGGCTTTTCTTTTACATTGCAACCTATTTACTGGTAGACAATACATCTTCCCAATGCATATTTTATCCACAATAAGTGCATGATAGCTGAAGGTTAACATGCTCCGGTGTTTTCTATTGAAATGCAACACACTGCATGCGTTAGTCAAAGCATAGTGTACAACTAACAACAACCTACAAACTATACATACACAGCTTAGAAATTATACTCAACTAAGGTTTTTTAATGTTCTATAATATACTATGAAGTAAAACTCACTATAATGAATGATTAGTGATGAAGCCATACAACATTGTCTTTAAGGGGTCAAATTGTATGTTACAACACATTATAAACTGGGTGGTTCAAGCCCTGAACACTGATTGGCTGACAGCCGTGGTATATCACGGGTATGACAAAACATTTATTTTTACTGCTCTGATTACTTTGGTAACCAGTTCATAATAGCAATAAGGCACCTCAGGGGTTTGTGATGTATGGCCATTATACCACGGCTAAGGGCTGTATCCAGGCACTCCGCGCTGCGCCGTGCAGAAGAACAGCCCGTAGTCGTGGTGTATTGGCCATATACCACACCCCCTCATGCCTTATTGCTTAAATATAGAATGGATATTTATGTGATATTTAGTTATTCATGTTATTAGTCACTGTTAGTAATGTTTTTCTTTGATTACTTTACTGTTAAAGTGACATTTAAACAGTTCACCATTATTTCTTATCAAACAATTAACAGTTAAACAATTTCAACAAAGGTGTATCAATGTGCTTTGTAATGTGTTGAGGGACACATTACTCCTCTACCCGAGCCCAGGCCCAGTCAGTCAGCCAGTCTGGACAACAAAAGCACCACTGGGCTATTATCTCTCTGATACACAGACATCATTCAAATGTCATTATTTGAATGTCAACCTCAAAGAACTGCTTCCATCAGTGCTCATGTCATTAAAGAAGAAGGGATAGAAAACAGAAAGAAGGGGGACATTGTTTTAGAAAAAGGCCTTTGCCTTTTGAAAACCGCCAGTGAAGGCAGAGCCAGATTAAAAACAAGCTTATTGTTTTCATTTTGCAGGTGATTTTTTCTCCTCCAGGTTGAGTTTTAATTTGTGTTCGGTGAAGGCAGTGGGGGAAGCAAACGGAACCCAGATGGCGCATAACTCTACAGTAGCGCTCACAGAACCGGCCCGATAACAAAGAAATGCTGATGAGGTGGGACCCGTGGTTGGATCCCAGCCAGAAAGATCCCCTCTCACAATAGCAGGGAACAAATTGATGTGTCCTGCAAACTGTGCCACTCTAGCAGCCAAAACTATCACTCTCCAGCTCCATCCCCGAGTACCCAAGAGGACGTCCACCGTCGGCCATTACGAAAACGAGATGCCTCAGTCTAGAATAGGTATCAACCATGTCAACAGTGTTGTTAGAGACAGGAAGCAGCGATGCCAGCAAACAAATTAGCAGAGTGCATTGTCCCCCGTAAGTTATAGGTGTACAATTAACAACAACTGCTGTGTTCTGATGGACTTCTACTCCATGGTGGTTGGAGGGCTCTTCTGGTTAACAACAGGCATTATAGCTTTGGAGTATTGCGGTGCAGCTCTCTGTGGGGTCAAGGGTCAGATTGCTCACAACATGGCATCGACTGGATGGCCTCTCCAACACTGCCAGTCACACTGTACCCGTCCACTAGCTCCTTCATATCTGGGAGGAGTGGGCAAGCCCAGGGGACACCTCATCACTATACTGAGACAAACACATCATACTGAAAGTAGTGCACTATTCAAGACAAAATGATCGATTTGCATTTGTGTTTACGCAAGTGCAAAGTATGGACATTTTTTGCATTGTAACCATAAAAGGCAGAATAAAAGATAACATTTAAGTTAGGAAATAAGATTGTACATTGTTAGAATAGATGAAAATAATAGCTCTCTGAAAATGTCAGATAATACATGGAAACATGAGATATATGAGCTAGCCTTAAGTTCTTCAGTCGTTGCCACAAAACGAAAGACAGACACTCACCAAGTCCAGCCCTTTGAGGCACAGTGGTGTGTCTGTCTGTACCTTCACCATCCAGAGGACATGAGCCTGATATTGGACTCTAGTCTCCAGACCTCTATACTCCAGACGTTAGGGTCTGCAGGGACAGACACTGGGCCTGATGTTAGACTCTAGTCTCCAGACCTCTATACTCCAGACGTTAGGGTCTGCAGGGACAGACACTGGACCTAATGTTAGACTCTAGTCTCCAGACCTCTATACTCCAGACGTTAGGGTCTGCAGGGACGGACACTGGGCCTGATGTTAGACTCTAGTCTCCAGACCTCTATACTCCAGACGTTAGGGTCTGCAGGGACAGACACTGGACCTGATGTTTGACTCTAGTCTCCAGACCTCTATACTCCAGACCTGCAGGGATTTCCATTCTCCACCTCCAGCTTTGAACAGTAATGAGGCTCACTCGGGGCCCTTTCCTCACAATCAACACCAATCAATATACACATAGTAAACATGCCGTATCCCCTCCTAATGAAGGGGAGA
Organism: Brachymystax lenok tsinlingensis; assembly: GCA_030435695.1. Taxonomy (NCBI): domain Eukaryota; kingdom Metazoa; phylum Chordata; class Actinopteri; order Salmoniformes; family Salmonidae; genus Brachymystax; species Brachymystax lenok. The sequence goes on from CM059814.1 coordinate 68,276,819, forward strand.
GAATAGGGAGAGAGAATAGGAGAGAGAGGGATAATCATATCTACACTCTTAGTCAATAAAGCCCACACCTCATTACAAATACATGAGGGAGGTAAGGGGGGGAAGGAGAGGTGGAGAGAGACAGAGAGAGGAGGTTGTATACGCAGACATAAAAACACACATATGGACAAACTACCGCAATGTGCACACACACACCACAGGCAGGGGTCACTGTCATTATAGTAGATTAGAGACACCAATTTGATTATGTGAACCTACTGCCATGCAAGCAAAAAGACTTGTGTTTGTCATTATTTAATTTCTTTATTTGGCCCGAGGACAGAGAACATATTGGAGCATTCACCGTGTATCACTCAGCGTGACACCTAGGATTATCTCTACATCAATGACAATCTTCTCTCCAAATTAGACTCTCTTGGAAACTTGTCAGAAGAAATCCTTGATGTTAAAGCAGACTACTACAAAGTCTGACTTTTCCTACTATATTCTTGAATAAAAAAAAAATTCAAAGTGTTATATTCTACTCCATCACATTATTTTGGAGTTATATATGACATAAAATATATCACAATTCTAAAAGTGATTAGATTATGTAGTTATTTTTTAAATATTTGTCTTGTGTGACGACTGAGGACTACGGATGTTCCCTGAGTCTGACCCCCTTGATCCCTGTCTGTTTACCTTCACCCCTCTTCTTCCCCCTCTCTCTATACTCCCTCTTCCAGACTGGCTGTCACTCTGGACAGGTCCCTGATCTCTGGAGAGAGGGATGGAGGGGTTGTCTGTGTTTGAATATGTGCTGTCCCTGTCCTCCCAACAGCTGTCCCTTCCAGACTGGTCCCTGTACCACAGAGGGGGTGAGGGGTACAGCCAGGGGAACGTTGATTCCCCAGCTCTAGCTCCTTAGGGCCTGGTCTTACTCCAGCAGCCCCAGACTCATACAGCCCCTCCAGCCAGATTGACAGCTCCTAATAGCTGGGCTGCCTGTCGTCCCATAGAGACGCCCTATTAGGACAAGGAGCCAGGAGAGAAGAGGCTGCAGGACGGCAGCCAAGAGCAGGCTGAGTTATTACAGGGACTGGTGCTCTATCTCCTCTTCGCTTTGTGTGTGATGCTACGCTGATATGCAAATAAATGCCGCTCCCCTCGTCCTCTGCCCCTCATCCCTCCATCCACCCCTCCACCCCTCAACATACCGCAGTGTCTTCCTCTGAAGGGCAGGTCCACCGTTTAATTGATCCGTGGAGATTTCAGCTAACCTTCCTTCTTATGTATAAAGAGAGGAGAGAACAGGGGGAGATTAGAAAAAGGAGGGAAAAAGAGAGGTGGAAGATGGATAGGTAAGCTTTTTAGCATTACATATTTCCGTATAAACACAGGAAATGAAACCGCCCCGTTTTCTAAGGGATCTGATGACATTAAACCAGATAGCAAGTGTTCCCTTTCCAAGAACAAAGGCTTTGTACCTGAGAGATCAGCCTCTCTATTAAAACAACCATCTATTGAATCTATCAAATCCTGTGATTTGTAATGTTATGCAGAGTACCATCATCTAATATTCACTGGAGAGAGAGAGAGAGAGAGAGAGAGAGAGAGAGAGAGAGAGAGAGAGAGAGAGAGAGAGAGAGAGAGAGAGAGAGAGAGAGAGAGAGAGAGAGAGAGAGAGAGAGAGAGAGAGAGAGAGAGAGAGAGAGAGAGAGAGAGAGAGAGAGAGAGAGAGAGAGAGAGAGAGAGAGAGAGAGAGAGAGAGAGAGAGAGAGAGAGAGAGAGAGAGAGAGAGAGAGAGAGAGAGAGAGAGAGAGAGAGAGAGAGAGAGAGAGAGAGAGAGAGAGAGAGAGAGAGAGAGAGAGAGATGAAAAGAGCCTAAACGTCCCAGTATGGCGTTAGCTCTGTTGGCCCTTGGCCCTGCAGGAGTCTGTAGGGTGATAAGAGGAGCAATGATCCAGGTGATGGATGGATGGAGGGAGGGTGATTCATGTCACCTCTGTAGCTGGTCTCACCCCAGTCCGGGCCTCTGGGGGGCACTACCATCTACCCCTCCACTGATACACACGTTCTCAGCACGCTCTCAGGACTCCACTATTAGTGTCTCCTTTTTGGTACATTAACATTAACCTGGACTGGGGCCTTGTGACATTTTTATTGGTGTTTTTGTTTGTTTTAATTTCACCTTATTGTCGTTCAGTGCTGATGTGTGTTTTCTGTGTGCATTATGTGTGTATTATGTGTGTATTTATAGAGTTTCCCAAGTGAATGCATGTATACAGTAGGACAATTTTTCTCCGATATTCCAATTGGTTGATTGGTTTGGCCATGTTCAGAGAGGTCAAAATGTTCAGCATGTGTTTCTCGTTCAACATCTTATTACATCTCACCACCATTAGACGTACATGACTGTTCTATCTCCCATAGACTATCGTCTCCGCTTCAATGTCACTCCGATGTCAGTCAGGGACACACGCCTCTCTCCTCCACACTGCAGCAAAACACACGCCAGCTATTATTTACAGGATTAAAGAGATCTCAGTGTGAAACACCTTCCTCAGAACTAAAGACGAGGAAATTACCTGCTAATGGACCACTGGGCACTAATATCTAAATCCCCAATCTATCTGTAATTGTTGCAAAATGCTCCAGCTTGTTCTGAGAGGGAGACTTCTAAGTCTAAGTGACTCTCTTTTTTTTTATTTTATTAAAGGCAATAAGTGAACGCCGGCACGAAGGAGGAGAGTATTAGGCTCTCTCACTTCTCTCTTCTCTTCTTTGAATCCCTCTCTCCTGTGGAATCCCCAAGGCATCATTAATGTCTCTCCACTTCTTTCATATCTCGGCGGGAAGACTTAAGTGACCGTCCTGCAGCTGCTTCAATGCTTAGCTTCAACGCGCGGCTCGTGTGATTAATTTCTTGTGAGGAGAAGAGGAACTGCTTTTTGAAAGGTGCTTTATTTGCATAAGCATTAATAATTACTTAATGACCAATCAGATGTGGTTCAGTGCAGAAACAAGCTGTCTGAATCATGTATTTCAATTAGGAATACCACTGAAACACGTTCCCCATGACCATCCAATATAACAATTAGGAATACTACTTAAACACGTTCCTCATTATTTTATTTATTATGCTGTGAAATTATGATGAGGTCCACGGGTCCAGGATGATGAGGTCCACGGGTCCAGGATCCTACGTCTATTTCCACAGAGGAGGCGAATATTCCAATGAAAGCACGGACACCATGCAATATTCTGATGTTAGAGAGGTATGGAGGAGACTAGGCTTCAGAGGATAGAGGTGGGTTGTGTATTTGTACAGATGTGGGATCTTAATTTGAGCCAGTTTGCTACAGCAGGAAAATAATCCTGCAGCAACAGGACATGTGAATTATTATGTGGATTATAATTGAAGGATATTTTTGTAGAGGTTGATAGGTTGTTTGTAAGGGAAAATCAAGTCTGAAATGTCAAAGTGGAAGCCTTTTAAACCTCATACACTAAACGTTTTACATTTCCTGCATTGCAGGAAAGTCCTGCAACAAGGTGCTCAAATGAACATCCTACAGCTGTGTCTGTATTCGTACTGCAGCGGTGTCATGTATTAACAGTACTTAGACATTCACTATGGAGGAAAAACTATAGAACAGTAGAACTGTAGAACTGTTGATTTAGTGCTGAAAAGAACAGTAAGTCAAAGTCCTTGAACACAAAAAAAAGTGTTCAACTTTTTCCTTGCTCTTGAAAAACTGCCTCCTTGGCAATATCTGTTTTAATCAAGCCAACAATAAAAGACAGAAGGAAGCGTGTGTAAATAATGCATTAATAACCATAGGACCATACCCCCGGAGACATAGCCAGCATGGATGCAGTTTCAATAAGGGGAACCAAGGGAAACCTTCATCTAAAAACAAATTCAGCTTGGCTGCTGTTAAAAACTCAAACTAATTTGTGAGGAGTTCAACGGCAGTTCAACGTGGAGTGCACTTTCCAAGGCCTCCGCTGAGAGGGATGGAGAGAGGGATGTAGGACGGACGATGGCGGATGTGTAGTAGAACCCCATTGACGAGGAGTTTAGAGAGCCGCGACCTCCCATGATGGGCTATTGTCGCTCTGGATTACAGCTGTAGAATGGGTGTCAATGACTACAGTAAACGCTCCTTACTGCTGTTGTGTTGAGAAGCCCTTAGATACATACTGTACAGTACAGTCACTTTAACCTCCGTTATTCATTAGAAAGATGACTGATTTGTTTAGGATTTGTTCAAACCGGTAGGTGTGTTATCTGTGATGCTGACCATATGATTGGTGTGCTGAACACTACCTGACTGCAGCAGAGCTCAGCGCCATGGCCTTGGACTAGGTAGCTTTGATGATGAGGTGTTGGATCAATGCTCTGAACCCCTCTACCTCAAGTCTATGATCAAAACAGTGTTTAAATGTTCATAGTGTTCGATATTCAAGGGCATGATTAGAGTTATACCTGTATACTGTGTATCTCGGCCATGCTTTAGCAATACTTCATCCAATGCTCACCTGCACATGGTGCTACAGAGGTAGTTATACTGCCTTACATATCTTACACCTATAGGGCCATACAGCTAGCTACACAATTAGCAGTGTGGTAGCTCTTTGAACATATGATCTTTGTATGTATGTATCTGTTTGCATATGTAAAGGATGTCACATTGCTTGCTTAGCGAGTACCGCTTCCCCCAGGACACAGAACCTTTGCTTGGTAAATCGTGACCACCCTCCTGAAAGGTCTTACCAGTCGCACCACATGAAACGCTAGCTATTTGCTGGTGGAAGTGGGGACACTTCAGTCTGAGTAGTAAGTTTCACACATCCCCATGCTACACATGCGTGCCTGTGCATCTGTCTGTATGTTTGAGCATGCATTTGTGCGTGCACGTTCCTGTGAATGTGTGACTGATCTCTGTCATATGGACCTGTGGCATATGGGCGTGTCTCTTGGCTGGGCCCTCGTTAATGGGCCCCATTGAACAGAGCTAGATTGGGGCCTCCCCTTCTCTTCCCTTCCCTCCCGTGGAGGGCCTGTGCCAGTGTTAAGAGCTTTAATCACAGGATTTTCTGCTGCTTGCCAAGTTACCATGTAATCGCTGGATGACCACCCGACAGTTGTGCCAAAGTGGGAGAGAGAGAGAGAGTGCTTGGTAACCGGTGGTGATGTTGTTGACTGGGGATGTTCAGGCCAGAACAGAAATAGCTGTCTGCGGTGGTTCTGTATTGCTACCTGAGTTCCTGGGTCTGACAGGGGGAGACTGGGAGCTTTTCACACTGAGTGAAAGGGGAATGAAACGGCCCCTTGTCGACGCTGAGACAGGGGATAATGGAGCAATTGTTTCTGTTTGGTGAACCCAATCAGGGTTGAATTACCACTGCATCATTTTACACACACACGTCTCCCTCTACATTTCTGTCTCTGACTCTCTCTCTCTCTCTCTCTCTCTCTCTCTCTCTCTCTCTCTCTCTCTCTCTCTCTCTCTCTCTCTCTCTCTCTCTCGGTCTCTCTCTCTCTCTCTCTCTCTCTCTCTCTCTCTCTCTCTGTCAGTACCATACACGAATGTAAGAGACAATCTTTTATATTGTCGTGACTTGACTTATCTAATTACCTAACTATGTTGGGGCACCACGATCTGGGGCACCACGAGAGCGGTTCTTTAACTTCTTAGGGAGCGGCTCCCTAGGTGACGGTTTTGGAGAGTCTGGCGTGCCCAAAGTAAAATGCCTCCCACTCAGGCCCAGAAAATAGGATATGTACTATTGGATAGGAAACACTCTAAAGTGTCTAAGAGTGTTAAAATATTGTCTGTGAGTATAACAGAACTGATATTGCAGGCGAAAACCTGAGGAATCCTCATTTTGAACCCCTCCCTATTGAAAACAGCCATATCTGGGAGTAAGATTGCAGTACCTATTGCTTCCACTGGATGTCAACCGTCTCTAGACAGTGGTTGATGATGTTTAGTTGCTCTGGATCGTAAAAGAAGAAGAATTTTGAACTGGTCATCGGATGTGAACAGAAGAGGATGCGCGTTCACGGGCTCGCGCGCGCTGTGGTTTTTTCCTTTCCTATCGTCCAGTTTATAATCCGGTTGAAATATTATAGTAAATATACATAAAAGTGTTCCTAAGGATACATTATCAATGATGTTTGACTGTTCTTGGACAAGTGTATAGGTATAGGTTGAGCAGCGTTCTCTTCACGGTTCAATGGGCGAGTGGGACGCTGTATTTTATGAACATAACGCCAACCAAACAGAGATTTATGGATATAATAAATTACTTTTTCTAACAAAATAACCATTGGATGTCTTCGTTGGACACTTGGGAAGCCCTCAGCAGAAGTTCTTTGAAAGGTAAGGGATTTTATATTAGCGATTTTATGCGGGTCTCATAAAACGCATAAAATCGCTAATATAAAATCCCTTACCTTTCGAAGAACTTCTGCTGAGGGCTTTCCAAGTGTCCAACGAAGACATTTAATGGTTCTTTTGTTAGAAAAAGTCATTTTTTTATATCCATAAATCTCTGTTTGGTTTGCGCGTTATGTTCATAAAATACAGCGTCCACTCACCCATTGAACCGTGAAGAGAACGCGTTGGTTATGGATTTATGCTAATGCATAAAATATGAGAGGGGCTATGTTCAAACAATCAAATGTTGTGCTTTCGCCGTAAAGCCTTTTTGAAATCTGACAACGCTGTGATATTGCCAAGAATCAGAGCTTTTGATGACTATGCAACACTTGTATATTGATGAATGTTTAATAATTCAACTTTTGGATTTTGAATTTGGCGCCTTACATTTCACCGGGTAGTGTCGGGAGTGGTGTGCCCCACTGCTCCCTAAGTAGTTAACGTACAGGTCATGCTCCAACAGTCGTTCAAGTACCCTGCGCACCAAAGACACATGCTTGGCGTGTGTAGCAGAGTATATCAGAATGTCATCGATATACACCACTACACTTGCCCGTGAAGGTCCCTAAAAATCTTGTCTACAAAGGATTGGAAGACTGATGGAGCATTCATCAACCCGTACGGCATGACAAGGTACTCATAGTGGCCTGAGGTGGTACTAAGCCGTCTTCCACTCGTCTCCCTCCCGGATACGCACCAGATTGTACGTGCTCCTGAGATCCAATTTAGTGAAGAAGCGCGCCCCGTGCATGGACTCTGTAGCGGTAGCAATGAGAGGTAGTGGGTAACTGTACCTCACCGTGATTTTATTAAGACCTCGATAGTCAATGCACGGGTGCAAACCTCCATCCTTCTTCTTCACAAAAAAGAAACTCGAGGAGACGGGTGAAGTGGAGGACCGAATGTACCCCTGGCGCAGGGATTCAGAGACATATGTCTCCATAGCTGCTGTCTCCGCTTGCGACAGGGGATACACGTGACTCCTGGGAAGTGCAGCCTCTACCTGGAGATTTATCGCACAATACCCCCGTCGATGGGGTGGTAATTGAGTCGCCAAATCGGCATATTCTGGGAGGATGTGCACAGTGGAGACCTGGTCTGGACTTTCCACCATGGTAGCACCAACGGAAACTCCTACACACCTCCCAGAGCACTCTCGCGACCACCCCTTAAGAGCCCTCTGTTGCCATGAAATAATGGGATCATGATGAGCTAACCAGGAAAATGCCTAGTACCACGGGAAATGCAAAGGAGTCATGGGCACCGGAGCGGGAGAGCTGGAAGATGGAACTGACAGAGCCCTCTCTGGACGTCCGCGGGTGACCAGCAGGTTATCAAACCGAATAGACAAATCCACCAGTTGGTCAAACGTGATGGTGGCATCCCTGCAGGCCAACTCCCATCGAACGTCCTCAAAATGGTCCAACGCCGCGTCTTCCTCTCCCCACACGGCGATGGCCCATCCGTTCACCCACACCGAAGTCGTGACAAATATGGCTGATTGTTACAAAAGACATGGAGAGTTTGAGATAGAGGGACAGAGGCACTTAACATTGGTACGTTCAGAAACTACTCTCACTTGCAGTGACCATATACTTTGCACACAAACCGCCACCTGCTTTGAGTAAGAAATCATGAATGTATTTACGTGAAATGCCTTGGTTCGCCGGATCTCTCTCTGTGGACAGGGCCGCCTTGGAAAGGGAGTTGTGCCTTTCACGGCACACTTGTAAGGCTCTGATTGCCCAAAACGGTTCCAACAAGTCTTCTACTGTTGTTCACTTTGTAGTCGTCCGGTATCCGGTGACTAGTCGTGTAGTCTTGAATAAATCTATGTAGTTTATTTTCCTTCCATTTGCTCTTGAAGATGTTTCTTTGACGATAGACTAGCCAGCCTCATCGATGGTTTGAGCAGAGTACAGGATGGTCCTACTTAAATTTGCTTTTGAAGATACTTTACTTAGGACAGCTAATCAGCCGTACCAGTGATTGTCCGAGAGGTGAGTTTATCATCTCTACCTTGTGTTGAGATTCACAGTTCAAACCACTATAAACATGCAGCTGCAGCTTGACGCTTTTCTGGTCTAGTATGTTAATTTCTCTCATTTATACAGTTTTTATACAAAAACACTTTCATAAATTGTCATATTACATGCACAACGAATAGTATAGAAACTTCGTACATGTAGCGGGTATACTTTCCAAGTTACAGTATTTCCTTTATAACATTTTTAAATACATCACAAAATAACAAACAAAATTACATTTATGTTTTATAGATCACCTCTGACCATTCCCCACATTCTATGTTACAATTAATGTTCCAGTATTCGCTTTTGAACATGTTAGAGTTTCAGAGGGAAAAAGGTCTGTTGAGACAAAGCACATTCCTTTGGTGAATTTGGAGAGGGAGACCTGAATCTTCTCCCCAAATTAACCCTGCGGGTGAGAGCGTGTCTGATTTAAGTTATTTATTGCAAACCAGATCTGACCTACACTACCTGTCAAAAGTTTTAGACCACCTACTCATTCAAGGGTTTTTCTTTATTTTGACTATTTTCTACATTGTAGAATAATAGTGAAGACATCAAAATGATAAAATCACACATACGGAATCATGTAGTAACACAAAAAGTGTTAAACAAATCAAAATATATTTTATATTTGAGATTCTTCAAATAGCCACCCTTTGCTTGATGACAGCTTTGCACACTGTTGACATTCTCTCAACCAGCTTAACCTAGAATGCTTTTCCAATAGTCTTGAAGGAGTTCCCACATATGCTGAGCACTTGTTGGCTGCTGTTCCTTTACTCTGCGGTCCGACTCATCCCAAACCATCTCAATTTGGTTGAGGTCGGGTGATTGTGGAGGCCAGGTCATATGATGCAGCACTCCATCACTATCCTTCTTAGTAAAATAGTCCTTACACAGCCTGGAGGTGTGTTGGGTCATTGTCCTGTTGAAAAACAAATTATCCCACTAAGCCCAAACCAGATGGGATGGTGTATCGCTGCAGAATGCTGTGGAAGCCATGCTGGTTAAGTGTGCCTTGAATTCTAAATAAATCACAGACAGTGTCAACAGCAAAGCACCCCCACACCTTCACCCCTCCTCCTCCATGCTTTACAGTGTGAAATACACATGCGGAGTTCATCCGTTCACCCACACCGCATCTCACAAAGACACAGAGGTTGGAACCCAAAATTTCCAATTTGGACTCCAGACCAAAGTACAAATTTCCTCCGGTCTAATGCCCATTGCTCATGTTTCTTGGCCCAAGCAAGTCTCTTATTATTATTGGTGTCATTTTAGTAGTGGTTTCTTTGCAGCAATTCGACCATGAAGGTCTCCTCTGAACAGTTGATGTTGAGATGTGTCTGTTATTTGAATTCTGTGAAGCATTTATTTCTGCAATTTCTGAGGCTGGTAACTCTGGGTCTTCCATTCCTGTGGTGGTGGTCTTCCATTCTGTGTCTTCCTTTCCTGTGGTGGTCCTCATGAGAGCCAGTTTCATCATAGCGCTTGATGGTTTTTGTGACTGCACTTGAAGAAACGTTTAAAGTTCTTGCCATTTTCCAGATTGACTGACCATGTCATAAAGTAATGATGGACTGTTGTTTCTATTTGCTTATTTGAGCTGTTCTTGCCATAATATGGACTTGGTCTTTTACCAAATAGGGCTATCTTCTGTATACCCCCCTACCTTGTCACAACACAACTGATTGTCTCAAACGCATTAAGAAGGAAAGAAATTCTACAAATTAACTTTTAAGAAGGCACACCTGTTAATTGAAATGCATTTCAGGTGACTACCTCATGAAGTTGGTTGAGAGAATGCCAAGAGTGTTCAAAGCTGTCGTCAGGGCAAAAGGTGGCTATTTGAAGAATCTGAAATGTAAAGTATTTTTTGATTTGTCTAACACTTTTTTGGTTACTACATGATTCCATATGTGTTATTCCATAGTTTTGATGTCTTCACTACTTTTCTACAATGTAGAAAATTGTAAAAATTAAGAAAACCATGGAATGAGTAGGTGTTCTATAACGTTTGACCAGTAGTGTATTTCGATGTTCGTGGACAGTCATGACAATATTTTAATCTTATCTAGAATAGAATTCTCCAAAAGAGTGAAGCCAGAGTGGAGGAATGGGGTCGGTCATAGTCCCACTAATGACACATACACAAGGAGAATCAGAACAAAGGGGATGGGAGAGGTAGAGAAAAAGATTGAGAGAAGGAGAGAGAGCGTCTCCTTCACCTTCTACGACTGGGGGTGTCAGTGTCTTTTGTGTGTGGCATCCATGACGGGATGGACTGCCCCCGTATCAAACCCAGACTTCAAACCCACCACACTTAGCCGCCCATTGTCTTCCCATCCGATTCACACAAAGCGGAGGGAACCGTGGTGTTGAAGAGAGCAAGATGTATGGTAATGTGCTGTCCAGCTGTAGCGAGCCGGCCCGGCCCGGCAGCAAACAAAACACTTTCTAAAAGGCCCACAGAGGGAGGTAAGGAGATACATCAATCAATTAACAATTACCCCACTGCTAATCAGCTGTCCCTGGCCTCCGCCGGGCCGCGCTTTTTGTAATCCGGTTGGCAGCATCAATTAAATGCTTAAGGTTAGTCTATTGAATTTCTCCCAGATAGGCGAGCTGCAGGGGGAAACCAACCAACGCTCCAAATGATCTGTAGCCAAGGCTTAATCGCAGCAAGCAGCACAATTGTTCAGGTTTCACCTCTCGCGCCCTTCCCTCGATGGAGACTGACGCTCTCCTGGAATTTGGGCGACTGATAGGATCTGAGAGAGACTGTTAGAGAGAGAGATTATGAAATGTTCTTTTCATCGTAACACGGCTGCAGCTGGCTCTATGTACACTAGCCAGGCATCTGCTGGACTGACTCTCGCTCTCTGGACTAGACTGGACTTAGCTTCTCTCACACTGAGGTAGAGGGAGAAAATAGCCACTTTGTTTAGGCTAAGAGTGTGTTTGTAAGTTATTGTGTCGTGCAGAGCATGGTGGTGCAGAGCAGTGCCTGGCATGTCCTTCTTTATACCCCACCTCATCCGACCCCCTTTCAGCACCCCATCTGAGTGAGAACATCTCCTTGAGCAAAGTCAGGACACACACACACAAACACACCTCTGCTTGCACACACATTCGCAAGCACATACACAAACATACACACACACACACACACACACACACACATACGCAAACACACTGAGACAATCCAAGGTCAATGTGCTGCGTTTAATCTCAAAGTAAAATCTACATACAGTATAATGACCTGAAATCCAACCAGAGAAACAGTCCACAGTTGAACAACAACCACAGACATCCTAAAGAAAAGAAGTTGTATAAACTGTGTAATTACCTGAGTTCCAATCAATAGAATAATAATCTTATTCACAATCAAACAGTGTTGCATGGTAGTGCACAGCTCACATCTCTTTACAGCAGTGTTTCCCACTGAACGCTTCCCTCCTCATGTACCTAGTTTGTAATTTAAAACAGGATGCATGTGAATTTGATAGGGCGGCGGTCCCACACTGCTGGAGAGAGGGGATGAGAGAGAGAGAAGGAAAGAGAGAGAATGCTGACTCTGGTCCCATTTCCTGAAATGAAACTTTAACAGGCTGACCGGAGACCTCTCCGCCTCGGTCTCCAAAGACCCTGGGCTTCCCAGACCACTTATCTATGTGATTGCTTTGGACACTGATCTGATTAAATCATCATGAATCATCAATTAAGATGTGACAAAAAACTTGGGGGCTCAACAGGGATTTACCAGGACGGGTTTGACTTTGAGGACCATGAAATCAAGTTGTATGCCCCTTGAGCACTCGTGTCTCTTCTCTCTCTCTCTCTCCCTCTGTCTTTCAGTTCTGCTGTGCAAAGGGAGAAAATACCATCCGCCTGGCTGGACCTGAGGAAGGAGAGGGATAGGCTCCCACTTAACAGATACTAACATAGACCTCAGCTACTGGCTTCCTCTTAGAAGTAAGGTTCCTTATGGTATTGTTGGGCCTTGTGAACAGTCAGGTAGCCATACAACTCAGTACTACTCATTGGTGATATGAGGCAGGGTAACCTGGCATCTACAACAGTATGGCAGCTAGGTCACTGAAAAGCAATCAAATCTAAGTGTAGTATGTAGCTTTCCAGATCTCTAGCTACAGTACACTGACTGTGATTGGATGTGCTCCTCCCTCCCAAAAACAAGACTAAAAACAGAAGGTGCGTGTCTTTTCGGTAACATCTCCCCATCACGCTTCTCATCAGTGTGTCTTAGCACGCGCCAAAGCGTGAAGGGCCAGATTTTCTGGTAGCACAAGCCTGAGATGGGCTTCTGCATCTCGGTGAGCTCGTTCCCCCGGTCTCCCACAGAGCTCCCTACTGTCACTGCACCGAGACGCCACTCGATCCGCAGCCCCAGGACACAGCCACGGAGGGGGGAGAGAGGGAGAGAGGGCAATAGAGGGAGAGGGTAGAGGGATGGAGAGAGAGAGAGACTGATAGAAGACGAAAGAGAGAGAGAGCGACAGAAAAGAGAAAGAGTGATTGCTCGCGGCTCATTTCTCCACACATGAGCCCATCTGTACAGCGCCCAGGGTGGGATGGCACCACTGTTCTCTCTGAAATGACTGAGCGCACCAAAGACACCCTGGCACCACAGGAAGCCAAATGCAATCCCTGGCGTGGCTATTATTCTCCAGAAAGCTCCTTTAAAGTGCCATTTCTTCCTGATGGAGGCTTGTTGATTTACTTTCTGTTCCATCATGACTTAAGTTGACCATAATGTGTTTCAAAGAAGGCCTCTCAGTCAATTTAGTATTTGAAATATTTGGCCCGGGTATATATTTATTTCTCGCCAGAGTTAGTTCCATCAACACACAGCACCACAGGGGAAAGGGAATTGACTCTCGGGGAACCAAGGAATGGTGTTTGCAGGGAGCATCTTGTGATATTGTCATATTTACTGTTAGCACCTCAGGCTACACGATACACTTCACTGCCACCATTAAACAGGCCTTTTTTAAGGAAGGCACATCTGTTGTCACCCCCCCTCTCTCTCTCGTCTCTTCTCACCCCATCTCTGCCATGCTCAGAAACACCACCACCACCACCACCACCATCCTTAAGTCAGAAAGTTTCTCACCCGCATCACGATTCTTCCCTCCTCCCTCCTCCACCCCTCAACCCCTCCTCATCTCTCCATCCCCCTCTCCCTCTCTCTCTGACTATGGTTGGAGATGCGTCCGGCTCAAATTGATCATTGCTCCGACCAATAATTCATTGTGATGGAGTCGACATGGTGTGTGCACGGAGAGCGCCTGCCCCACAAATGCCCCTGCATACTAAACAGGACCGCCGACCAATGGAGTCGCGGGGATGCGGCCCAGGTGACGTCCTGTTTATCCTCTGATAAATGGCAGGTCAAACGGGGTGGCTGTGCCTGCCATATCCCTCAGCGCCATGTTGCCGCCGCCTACGAATGCTCATCACCCTGCACAAACACCCCCTCTACCCCCCTGACACACCCCACACCCCATCTTAACACCCCTCCATCCGCCCTCTTCCTCTCCCCACCGGATCCCATTATTCTCCACCAGCGCTCGTTGCTCCGTCAGCAAAGTCAAGCTGCTGACTTCTCTTCCCTTCAGCTTCAACTTTGAACACAATTAAGTTTGTAATTGCATTTGTTTTAGAAGGAGTATGGGAGTGATTATCAAAGCCACCCATGATCTTCCAGGCACGCCGGCAGCATCTTGATCTCGGCGGGGCAGGCGTGCCTACAGGGGGTAAGGTTGGGTAGAAGCATCAAAGAGGGAGAGATTCCTCCTCTTCTTCTTGTCCTTCTCCTAACTCTTATTATACTCCACTGATTGGTCTCCTCTTGTGTTGTTTGTGTGTGTTTATTTGTTTGTTTACGAGGTCATCCTCGGCTCGTTTGAAAAATCCCAGGTTTGTTGGTCACTTCAGTTGCAAGATTGAAGGTGGGGATTTAAGACTTGGGGAAACAAGCGCAAACTTGATTGTAATTTCAAGAAGTCGATGGGAAAGCGGCGTTGTTTAGTCTGACGTTTCGCCTTTATTCTCGGTTTTGTTTTGAGTACATGAAATACCCACTCAGACTCTGCTGGGTAGGCCTGTGCTATAGCGTGTTGTTCCTATAGTTCTACATGTTTTATTTAACCTTTATTTAACTAGGCATGTCTACATGTGATATTCAGTAATACTCCTCTTTATGAGGACAAGATAAATGGGCATCCTGTTTTGATCTATTTAACTCTAAATTGCTTTTTAATTATTGCTACAATCTCCTATTGTCTGCTTTTTCCCAGTGGAAGTTAACATGCGAACATTGCATTTGGTGAAACTGACATTCCTGGCCTGTGTCATATTCTTTATTGTTACGGTACACACCAAAGTGCTTTATTCTGGTTGAATTCTGCTGCTCTTTCTTAGCACGCTGAATTTGAATAAAACACCAGTATTTCCACTCTTCTTTTAATTGAAATGCAAACGATGTTAGCGTTAGGGCCACAGAATTGGCAATGCTCTCTTGCTGGAATGATAAAGGCTTTTCTGCTATTTTCTGTGGCTATCGACTTGGTCATGTGTGTAATTGCCTAATGCCGTGTTAGACCCTCAGATGCACCAATGCAAATATTAAGGAGAGGAGCCAGCTTAATAAAAATGCTGTTCAAACAATATGGGGCCTGAGTTTATCTCCACTTGTCCAGTCTCACAGCAGGCCCGGAGAGAGGAGAGGAAGGCAGGGATGGGCTCAGTATCAAGATTAGACCAGCTCCTTCATAAGCAAGAAAAGAGAGGAAGAACGAAGCGAGGTACGATTAAATGGATTCACGAAAAAAAGTAAATAAGGAATAAGACAGCCCCCCCAAAAAATCATGAATTAACAGGAGATATTAGGGAGAGAGAAGGAGGGAGAGAGAGGAGGATGAGAGAAGGATAGATCAGACAGACTTTTTAACGGTATCGATCCTTTTCAAGGCCATGGTGGAGATGAAGGCCACCCTCCAGAGATGTCCTGCTCTCACCTCGACCTTGGGCCAATGCCTGACCTCTGACCCCTTGACCCTGACAGTCCAGCCGCCAGACCTCTGTGATCCTGGAGCTATAGGCACACACTGGTACGACACACACACAACACCTCTCCAAATGAGAATTGACTTTCCCCCTCCGTGGAAGCTGGGAGATGTGGGTTAAAGTATGTCAATAGTGTTTCACAAGAACAATTTCTCCACAGAATTGTGGAACGGTGGGATGTTTTGACATTTACTTGGTGGAGGGGAAAACGTTAGTGTGTCCTGTGAGGCACTTGAAGGGAGTTGTCGGGCTGCTAACTGCCTGGTCCTATTGATCTGGTCGGTTAAATTGCATGCACACAGAGGCTGGAGAGAAGAGGGGAGAGCACGGAGGGCCAGCTGCAGTGGGCCTAACAGCAGAGAGAGAGAGGGGAGAGCACGGAGGGCCAGCTGCAGTGGGCCTAACAGCAGAGAGAGAGAGAGAGAGGCTGTTCAGATAGCAGCTCTAATGGTAATTGCATTCGATCCCCTCTCTCTCAGACGCATGATTTAGCGTCTCCTCTCTCATGAATAGTTGACATCAAATATTTTGGGGAGAAAAATGTCTCCCTTCTTCGGGGAGAGAGAGCTTCATTAATATTGCAAAGTAGAAAAGCAGTTGTTAAACATGATAGTTGATCATTGCTAAAGGGACACTTGGCTGTCAACAGCTGTACTTTATCATTGAGCAGCTTCGTTGGGTGGTGTTTGGAGGACGCGAGGGAATGATGGCTCTTTCACGGCTCCAGGTGATTAGCCAGAATGGATTGCAGCAGGAAGCTAACCCCTGTCTGTGTCTCCCTCTCAGACTGCAAGCTACCATCAATTTCCTCCCATCCTATTGTTGAACAGAGAGTACAGGGCAGATTTAGACTGCTAATAAACTCACAGCTTCTGAGGAGACAGGTTGATGTGCAGTATTAACTGATCAGATATCAGTCCTGCCTAGCTTGGAACTTGACCACCAGCACGGGTACATTTACTTGACTGCCAAAACACCCAGTAAAATGTAGTTATTGTATAAATCTCCTAAAAAGTAAGGGAGAACATATGCATGGTTAAAAGTTATCTATTTGACAGTGTCTCACTAACTTATATGAATCAGTCCTAACACTATAGAGAACATATCTGTTTGATCTCTTCTCCCTGTTGTCTGTGCGATCTCTTCTCCCTGTTGTCTGTGTGATCTCTTCTCCCTGTTGTCTGTTTGATCTCTTCTCCCTGTTGTCTGTTTGATCTCTTCTCTCTGTTGTCTGTGTGATCTCTTCTCCCTGTTTTCTGTTTGATCTCTTCTCCCTGTTGTCTGTGTGATCTCTTCTCCCTGTTTTCTGTTTGATCTCTTCTCTCTGTTGTCTGTGTGATCTCTTCTCCCTGTTTTCTGTTTGATCTCTTCTCCCTGTTGTCTGTGTGATCTCTTCTCCCTGTTTTCTGTTTGATCTCTTCTCCCTGTTGTCTGTTTGATCTCTTCTCCCTGTTGTCTGTTTGGATCTCTTCTCCCTGATGTCTGTTTGGATCTCTTCTCCCTGTTGTCTGTTTGGATCTCTTCTCCCTGTTGTCTGTTTGGATCTCGTCTCCCTGTTGTCTGTGTGATCTTTTCTCCCTGTTGTCTGTTTGGATCTCTTCTCCCTGTTGTCTGTTTGGATCTCTTCTCCCTGTTGTCTGTTTGATCTCTTCTCCCTGTTGTCTGTTTGGATCTCTTCTCCCTGTTGTCTGTTTGGATCTCTTCTCCCTGTTGTCTGTTTGGATCTCTTCTCCCTGTTGTCTGTTTGGATCTCTTTTCCCTGTTGTCTGTTTGGATCTCTTCTCCCTGTTGTCTGTTTGGATCTCATCTCCCTGTTGTCTGTTTGGTCTCTTCTCCCTGTTGTCTGTTTGGATCTCTTCTCCCTGTTGTCTGTTTGGATCTCTTCTCCCTGTTGTCTGTTTGGATCTCTTCTCCCTGTTGTCTGTTTGGATCTCTTCTCCCTATTGTCTGTTTGGATCTCTTCTCCCTGTTGTGTGCAGATGCTAATCCTATTAGTGATGTCACTAAAACACAACCTAGTGACCTATCCATCCCCAGCTCCCCATCCGCCTGTCGATAGGTAAACACGACACCCACATTTTATGTCACAGCAGTCACATGGTCTTATGTTGTCCATTTGTATCATTCACCATCTACGATTCTCACAGTACTCTAACTAACAATTAATGAGGTAGAGAACAGAAAAAAAGGTGATATCTAGAACCTAAAATGGTTATTCGGCTGTCCCAATAGGATAACCCTTTGAGGAACCCTTTTTGGTTTCAGGAAGAACCCTTTTGGTTCCAAGTAGAACCGTTTTGGGTTCCATGTAGAATCCTTTCCACAGGGGGGTTCTACATGTAATGATCCAGTGGAGTTGAACAACTGTATTGGATGACCAGTGCAGTTACACAACTGTATTGAAAAACCCAGTGCAGTTACACAACTGTTTAGAATTACCAGTGCAGTTACAGAACTGTATTGAATGACCCAGTGCAGTTACGGAACTGTATTGAATGACCAAGTGCAGTAACACAACTGTATTGAATGACCCAGTGCAGTTACAGAACTTTGTTGAATGACCCAGTGCAGTTACAGAACTGTATTGAATGACCCAGTGCAGTTACACAACTGTATTGAACGAACAAGTGCAATTACACAACTGTATTGAGTGACACAAGTGCAGTTACAGAACTGTATTGAATTACCCAGTGCACTTACGGAACTGTATTGAATTACCCAGTGCAGTTACACAACTGTGTTGAATGACCGAGTAAAGTTACAGAACTGTATTGAATGACCTAGTGCAGTTACGGAACTGTATTGAATGACCAAGTGCAATTACACAACTGTATTGAATGACCCAGTGCAATTACACAACTGTATTGAATGACCAAGTGCAGTTACACAACTTTATTGAATTACCCAGTGCATTTAAGGAACTGTATTGAATGACCCAGTACAGCTAAGGAACTGTATTAAATGACCAAGTGCAGTTAATGAACTGTACTTAATGACCGAGTTCAGTTAAGGAACTGTATTGAATTACCCAGTTAAACCTACGGGACTGTATTGAATGACCCAGTACAGTTACATAACTGCATTGAATGACCCAGTTGAGTTATACAACTGTTTTGAATTACCCAGTGCATTTACACAACTGTTTTGAATGACACAGTTGCAATTACGGAACAGTATTGAATGACCCAGTGCAGTTGAACAACTGTATTGAATGACCAAGTGCAGTTGAACAACTGTGTCGAATGACCCAGTTAAGTTACACAACTGTATTGAATGACCTAGTGCAGTTACGGAACAGTATTAAATGACCCAGTGCAGTTACACAACTGTATTGAATGACCCAGTGCAATTAAGGAACTGTATTGAATGACCCAGTTTAGTTAAGGAAATGAATTGAATGACCCAGTGCAGTTAAGGAACTGTATTGAATGACCCAGTGCAGTTACAGAAGTGTATTGAATGACCCAGTGCAGTTGAACAACTGTATTGAATGACCCAGTGCAGTTGAACAACTGTGTTGAATGACCCAGTGCAGTTACACAACTGTATTGAATGACCTATTGCAGTTACACAACTGTATTGAATGACCTATTGCAGTTACGGAACAGTATTAAATGACCCAGTGCAGTACAAAACTGTATTGAATGACCCAGTGCAGTTACACAACTGTATTGAACGGCCAAGTGCAGTTACACAACTGTATTGAATAACCCAGTGCAGTTACACAACTGTATTGAATGAACCAGTAAATAGACGGAACTGTTTTTGAATGACCCAGTGCAGTTGAACAACTGTATTGAACGACCCAGTGCAGTTGCACAACAGTATTGATTGACACAGGTGAAGTTACAGAACTGTATTGAACAACCCAGTGCAGTTGCACAAAGGTTTTGATTGACACAAGTGCAGTTAGAGAACTGTATTGAATGACCCATTGCAGTTAAACAACTGTATTGAATGACCCAGTACAGTTACAGAACTGTATTGAATGACCCAGTGCAATTGCAATTACACCACTGTATTGAATGACCCAGTGCAGTTACAGTACTGTATTGAATGACCCATTGCAGTTACACAACTGTATTGAATGACCCAGTGCACTTACGGAACTGTACTGAATGACCCAGTGCAGTAACACAACTGTATTGAATGACCCAGTGCAGTTACACAACTGTGTTGAATGACCCAGTGCAGTTACGGAACTGTATGGAATAACCCAGTGCAGTTACACAACTGTATTGAATGGCCCAGTGCAGTTACGGAACTGTATTGAATAAACCAGTGCAGTTATACAACTGTATTGAATGAACCAGTAAACTGACGGAACTGTTTTTGAATGACCCAGTGCAGTTAAGGAACTGTATTGAATGACCCTCTGTAATTACACAACTGTGTTGAATGACCCAGTGCAGTTACAGAACTGTATTGAATGACCCAGTGCAGTTGAACAACTGTATTGAACGACCCAGTGCAGTTGCACAACAGTATTGATTGACACAGGTGCAGTTACAGAACTGTATTGAACAACCCAGTGCATTTGCACAAAAGTATTGATTGACACAAGTGCAGTTAGAGAACTGTATTGAATGACCTATTGCAGTTGAACAACTGTATTGAATGACCCAGTACAGTTACAGAACTGTATTGAATGACCCAGTGCAATTGCAATTACACCACTGTGTTGAATGACCCAGTGCAGTTACAGAACTGTATTGAATGACTCAGTGCACTTACGGAACTGCATTGAATGACCCAGTGCAGTTACAGAACTGTATTGAATGACTCAGTGCACTTACGGAACTGTATTGAATGACCCAGTGCAGTAACTCAACTGTGTTGAATGACCCAGTGCAGTTACAGAACTGTATTCAATGACCCAGTGCAGTTACGAAACTGTATTGAAAGACCCAGTGTAATTACACAACTGTAATGAATGACCAAGTGCAGTTTCACAACTGTATTGAATGACCCAGTGGAGCTACACAACTGTTTTGAATGACCAAGTTGCAGTTAAACAATTGTATTGAATGACCCAGTGCAGTTTCACAACTGTATTGAATGACCCAGTACAGTTACATAACTGTATTGAATGACCCAGTGCAGTTATTGAACTGTATTGAATGACCAAGTGCACTTATGGAACTGTATTGAATGACCAAGTGCACTTATGGAACTGTAATGAATGACCCAGTGCAGTTACACAAATGTATTGAATGACCCAGTGCAGTTCCACAACTGTGTTGAATGACCTAGTGCATTTACAGAACTGTATTGAATGACCCAGTTTAGTTACACAACTGTTTTGAATGACCCAGTGCATTTACAGAACTGTATTGAATGACCCACTGCACTTATGGAACATTTAATGAATGACCCAGTGCAGTTACGCAAATGTATTGAATGACCCAGTGCAGTTACACAACTGTATTGAATGACCTAGTGCATTTACAGAACTGTATTGAATGACCCAGTTTAGTTACAACACTCTATTAAATGACCCAGTGCAGTTGAACAACTGTATTGAATGACCCAGTGCAGTTATTGAACTGTATTGAATGACACAAGTGCAGTTAAACAACTGTATTGAATGACCCAGTGCAGTTGAACAACTGTATTGAATGACCCAGTGCACTTACACAACTGTATTGAATGACCCAGTGCAGTTACACAACTGTATTGAATGACCCAGTACAGTTACATAACTGTATTGAATGACCCAGTTCAGTTACACAACTGTTTTGAATGACCCAGTGCATTTACAGAACTGTATTGAATGACCCACTGCTCTTATGGAACTGTTTTGAATGACCCAGTGCAGTTACACAACTGTATTGAATGACCCAGTGCAGCTACACAACTGTTTTGAATGACACAGTTGCAGTTAAACAATTGTATTGAATGACCCAGTGCAGCTGAACAACTGTATTGAATGACCCAGTGCAGTTACACGACTGTATTGAATGTCCCTGCATAGTTACACAACTGTATTGAATGACCCAGTGCAGTCATGGAACTGTATTAAATGACCCAGTGCAGTTAAGGAACTGTATTGAATGACCCAGTGCAATTTTGGAACTGTTTTAAATGACCCATTGCAGTTAAGGAACTGTTTTGAATGACCCTGCATAGTTACACAACTGTATTGAATGACCCAGTGCAGTCATAGAACTGTATTAAATGACCCAGTGCAGTTAAGGAACTGTATTGAATGACCCAGTGCAATTTTGGAACTGTTTTAAATGACCCATTGCAGTTAAGGAACTGTTTTGAATGACCCAGTGCAGTTAAGGAACTGTATTGAATGACCCAGTGAAGTTACAGAAGTGTATTATCTTTGTCATTGCACCAAAGTAGAGGAGGTGCTAACAAACTACTCTGTCAAGGACCTGGGCCAAAAATGTGTGCTTTGGTCTGCAGTCACACAGTTTATTAGCCGTACTCCGGACTTGAAGATCTTAATGTGTGAATCAATTATTTGTTGTTTGTGTATCAAACATCCTCCAATCATTGAGTGTGATAACAGTTTTAAAATGTCCTTGACATTGTCCCCTAGATATAGATGGATGGTGTCTGTGTTTATTTGAACCGAGGGTGTAAAACTCAATCCCTGGAACGTATCCAAAAGTGTTTTTTCACCACTCACGTTGTTAATGTTCAAGTATTGTGTGTGATAGTGGGGTATTCAGCCCAATGATCCTCTTTAGCAGCTCTATCCCTTTGTTTTAGAAACAATTAAAACTGTTAAGCCACTGTCTGTTGTCTTTTTTTGGTTTGTTTTGTGTTTTCTCGCTAAAAGCTTTTTTTTATTGATAATTTCTCAAAGCCAAAAAGCTCAAGGGGATCACGTATTGATTCTTTCATTTAACCAAAGACACGCACTGTATGGCATTCTTTCTACAGAAAATGAGAGATTTGCTATTGAAACAAAAAAACACTAAGGGTTTGTTGAAGTTAACTTATTTTTGGTATTGCATCTACTGCTGGGTCCTAATAGTTGTATAATGTGGCTACCGTTTCTGTACAGTCTCATTTGGTGTACACAAACTATAAATATAAATGTATGAGCTGTGTATACTGTTTGCAGTTACCTGTGAAAAAATATATACTTTTCTAAAATATGTTTTTTTCTGTTCAATGGACTCTGACTTAGTGAGATTGTTCCCATCAATCTGATGGTTGCTCGGAGCTGAATATAAAATGATTATTCCTTCATAATGAAGTGATTTTAGTTTGGGAGTATCCTTGGCCTTGCTCCAGGTGCCTTCAGATGGTGAACAGATGTCTAGAAGCATCTCCAAACACTTCTCTACTTCACTTATTTTTCACTTTGTCCAGATTCTCCCTGCCTTATTGGAGGGCCTGAATTTCTGAATTCCACCCAAGTTTCCTTAACATTAGTTAAGAGCAAAACTATTTCATTTTTTATTTATTTTTACAGAAAGCTCTTAAAGAATATTGACAGGAATAATTCTGAGATGTTGAGTTTGGATGAAATGGAAATGGTTCTGTTCCTTGGCTATGTATTTAAATATGCAATATGGACAGTAGTCTGTTGCGTCTCTCATTAGGCACACAGAGCAAGGCTGAATTTAAAACCGTGACAGTTTAGTGGCATGTGTAAACATGCAGGGTTTGCTTGGCAGATGAGCCAAGTGTATTAGCAAGAGGTCCATGGAGCAAGAAATAGTACTGAAATATTGATGTGGTTTGATTTGGATCCACCCCCCAAGGATGAGGCATTGAAAACTTGCAATCTGTGGATCGCCTTAGGCTGCCGGCACGGAGGTCAATCCTATAGGTTTTTCTTTACATGAAACAACTCGTCAAAGTGAAAAAACGAGTGAAGGAAGAAAATATTATACACCTGGGATCGGGATTTTGGCTTTAGAGGGTTATGGATTATTTTTTTATTTTTTTTGTTACAGACATCTTCCCTCATTTTCTCTGGATCAAAAATCCATTTTGGATCATCCATTCAATATTAAATCTGGCAGCTACTTGGATACACAACAAACTCAATTTGCTGAGGGGTTTTGAGATCTTTCATGGACATGTATCAATGGCTGAAATCAAAGATCCTCTCTTTCATTTCAAAATACATTGACAACAGGTCTTATATTGTCAACTTTTGAGATGCATCATGCATTTCTCATTCCAAATGGAGCAAAGTTTTAGACTGCTGTCCTTTTTTAAATTACTTTTCTTATTTTCATTTGTCTCGCTGAAATGTTGTTTACTGTATTTTTGTCTTATACTTGTATGTATTATATTATATTATGAGGGGAAAATAAATAAAGAGGAAATAAAATGTGGAATAAATATGCACAATTATGACATTACAATGCAATTCCCCAGAGAGTGGCACTGGGCAACGGACACAGTACTTCTCCCAAAACAGACACACAAACACTGAATTCTGAAATGTACTGTATGTATGGTAATTGGTTAATTTGAAATCACCAGATCAGAGACAGACACTGGCGACACATTGTGTATCCCATGACAACTCCCACTAAAACAGAGAGGAAGGACTCATTTCCCCATGGTTACCCAGCCAATGAATCCAGGAAATTGGTCAGAGGTTGGCAGCAGGCCCTCTGTGCCTCCTGTGACAGCATCAAATCCCTATCGCTCCAACAGGGTCCTTCAGGGAACCCGAAAACATGCCTGATTACTTTTCGCCAGTTGTATTTTATCTCTTTTCATTTCCAACATGATCATGTATTTCACAGTTATTTCACCTATGAGGTTATGGATAAATCTGTAGTTCCTCACCATTGAGGGCTGTTTTGAATTAATTGTGGTCAAATCTCTTGAAATAGGACAAGTGTTTTGTGAGCTGAAGTGGCTTTTGTAATTTTGGGGGTGAAATCTTGTTGCCTTTTTGTACACCTGAAACAACACATGAAGTAATTACAAAGCCAACAATTACCCAGCCAACCACCAGACATAATCGATAGGCCATCAGACAGAGGGTCAGGGAGCAAATGTCGGGGATCAAAGTTCAACGGCAAACGCTATAGCAGTGTGAGTGTGTGTGAGCGTGTGTGAGCGTGTGTGAGCGTGGGGGTGGAAGAGTTCCTTGCGAGGAAGAGGATGCTGATTCAACAGGGACTGCAACAGAATGGGATTGAGTGAGGGGCAGGGCTGTAAATAAATGATCTATTCTTCTTGGGGCACAGATTATTGATCAGGATACCACATTATTGTAGCCCTGAGGACAGCACCTCGGAACAGATGGGATCCAATGCCTACCAGATATACACTGGTAGGTCTAGAATGAAAACTGCAGGCCTATAGGCCTCAAAATGCAATTGTCTCTTATTTCATACAGACAGAAAAGCTGGTCTAGAATACAGACTACAGTATATGCCTAGGCCGACTGTAAATACTCAAACTGTAAGTCTCTCCTATTATACTTTGTATTTCATAGTAAGGTGATTGTGTAATACAGATGTAGGATCTAAATTTGACCTACAATGATGGAAAAAAGTATTTGATCCCCTGCTGATTTTGTAAAGAAATGATCAGTCTATAATTTTAATGGTAGGTTTATTTGATCAGTGAGAGACAACAAAAAATCCTGAAAAACGCATGTGAAAAATGTTATTAATTGATTTGCATTTTAATGAGGGAAATAAGTATTAAGTACCCCTCTGCAAAACATGACTTAGTACTTGGTGGCAAAACCCTTGTTGGCAATCACAGAGGTCAGACGTTTCTTGTAGTTGGCCACCAGGTTTGCACACATCTCAGGAGAGATTTTGTCCCACTCCTCTTTGCAGATCTTCTCCAAGTCATTAAGGTTTCGAAGCTGACGTTTGGCAAATCGAACCTTCATCTCCCTCCACAGATTTTCTATGGAATTAAGGTCTGGAGACTGGCTAGGCCACTCCAGGACCTTAATGTGCTTCTTCTTGAGCCACTCCGCTGTTGCCTTGGCCGTGTGTTTTGGGTCATTGTCATGCTGGAATACCCATCCACGACCCATTTTCAATGCCCTGGCTGAGGGAAGGAGGTTCTCAACCAAGATTTGACGGTACATGGCCCCGTCCATTGTCCCTTTAATGCGGTGAAGTTGTCATGTCCCCTTAGCAGAAAAAACACCCCCAAAGCATAATGTTTCCACCTCCATGTTTGACGGTGGGGATGGTGTTCTTGGGGTCATAGGCAGCATTCCTCCTCCTCCAAACACGGCGAGTTGAGTTGATGCCAAAGAGCTCCATTTTGGTCTCATCTGACCACAACACTTTCACCCAGTTGTCCTCTGAATCATTCAGATGTTCATTGGCAAACTTCAGACGGGCATGTATATGTGCTTTCTTGAGCAGGGGGACCTTGCGGGCACTGCAGGATTTCAGTCCTTCACGGCGTAGTGTGTTACCAATTGTTTTCTTGGTGACTATGGTCCCAGCTGCCTTGAGATCATTGACAAGATCCTCCCGTGTAGTTCTGGGCTGATTCCTCACCGTTCTCATAATCATTGCAACTCCACGAGGTGAGATCTTGCATGGAGCCCCAGGCCGAGGGAGATTGACAGTTCTTTTCTGTTTCCTCCATTTGCGAATAATTGCACCAACTGTTGTCACCTTCTCACCAAGCTGCTTGGCGATGGTCTTGTAGCCCATTCCAGCCTTGTGTAGGTCTACAATCTTGTCCCTGACATCCTTGGAGAGCTCTTTGGTCTTGGCCATGGTGGAGAGTTTGGAATCTGATTGATTGCTTCTGTGGACAGGTGTCTTTTATACAGGTAACAAACTGAGATTAGGAGCACTCCCTTTAAGAGTGTGCTCCTAATCTCAGCTCGTTACCTGTATAAAAGACACCTGGGAGCCAGAAATCTTTCTGATTGAGAGGGGGTCATATACTTATTTCCCTCATTAAAATGCAAATCAATTTATAACATTTTTCACATGCGTTTTTCTGGATATTTTTGTTGTTATTCTGTCTCTCACTGTTCAAATAAACCTACCATTAAAATTATAGACTGATCATTTCTTTGTCAGTGGGCAAACGTACAAAATCAGCAGGGGATCAAATACTTTTTTCCCTCACTGTACATTGTCACATCAAAATAATCCAGCAGCAACAGGATTTGACATTGTGTTGCTTGATCGGTGGTTAGGCTATTAGTTGGCCTAAAGTATGCTACAGATGTAGGATCTTAATTTGATCACTCATTTGTTGCTGAAAATGTTCCTGCACAGCAGGAAATGTAAACTTGTAGTGTATTGAAGGTTTAAAAAGGCTTCTAAAGTTGGTAATTTCCACTTTAAATTGTCAGACTTGATTTGCCCTAACAAAAAATGTATTAACCCCTACAAAAATGTCCATTAATTATAATTCACATTATAATTCACAGTTTGTGCAGGATTATTTTCCTGATGTAGCAAACTGGTTCAAATTAAGATCCTACATCTGTGCATGAAAAGTGCACTAACTGTGTGTTAGTGAGTTTTCAGTTAATGTATCACTAAGCTCGATTTTGGAAAATTCCCAGCAACAAAAGAGTGATCAAATTAATATCCTACATCTGTAGTGCTCCACCAGGTGACATCACACTATGACGGCTACAAACAAACGGCTGTTACTGAACGGGGCTGACGGCTGGACTAAACCATCCATAACCCTGTCCTGACGTGTTGGAAATGGATGACCTAGCTGCACTACACCGCGCACACGGAGAAGGAAGCTAGTCCATCATCGGCATCCCCCTGTGAAACACTCCCCCCTCTACCCCCACCACCTCTACCTACCAGGGATGTTCCCGTTAAATATGTGCAACTTCCCATTTAAATTAAAGGCCCTGAACCATGAAAGGCACCACAGGTATCCGCTGCTCTGTGCTGTACCAGTTCCTGTAGTGGAGGTTGGTGGGTCTGATACAGAAGTGGCCTGCCTATGTGTCGTAATGCTCCAACAGCAGAGAAATACAGCAAGCCGCTCTCTCAGCTGTAACGTATTAAAAAACAGAGAAAATAAATGACCCAGCCCCTGATGAGTTATGAGTTATGGGTCTACGCTGTATGTAGAAAGTATGTGTGTGTGTGTGTGTGTTTGCGCGTTCGTGCGTGCGTGAGAATGGGGTGAAACTATACAAATACTCAACTAAGCGGCCCGGTCAGTTCAGGCTCGCCTCATTCTATCTTCCCCTGGGACAGAGTATTCAGGAGTCACACAGCCAACACATAGCAGAGATGACTATACAGCATACAACTTGAGAGCATTTTCCCTTCTGCTCAACAGAGACTGTCAGTGGGATTGTATGAGGTGATTTCTGACGGCGGCCTACTGAACAATATCAGACGTCTAGGCAACGTGTAAATACCGACCATAATACAAAAAAGTAAGCCGTGTCAGAGTATATCACCTTATTCAAATGGAAGTCTGAACACAGCCATTCAATATTTCAGTTGTATACACCATTAACTGCACCCACAGGAGGCTGGTGGCACCTTAATTGGGGAGAACGGGCTCGTGCTAATGGCTGGAGTGGAATGGGTATCAAATACATCAAACATGGTTCAAACATGGTTTCCATATGTTCGATGCCATTCCATTCGCTCCATTCCAGCCATTATTATGAGCCGTGCTCACCAGCCTCCCCTGGAAGAAACATCACATCACTTTTGTTGATCACAATGAAGCCGCTCGTTACGTTAATGACGATTCTTAAATCCAATGACTATACGCCAGGTGCAAACAAACAATTTCTAATGCCTTTGTTATTAAGTTGCAGAGGTAAACACACAAGAGAAGAAAATCTATAGCAGAGTAATGAGCTGAGGAGGCTTGCTACTGAGTAAATATTGGTGCGGTTAATAAATACAATCCAATGTCGAATTCAATTAAATGGGATCTTACCTCTATTGTAGCTTCAGTCAGTACTATCACTAGGGCTGCTAATTCGCCAGGGTCCTCATAATACAATAATTAGGTGTCGATATGTTTTGCGATTTTCACGATTCTATATATTGCGTTTCGTTTCTGTGATTTTATTTTCCAAACATATTGCTCACCATATGAGAGACAAGAGAGAGCCAGCAGAAAACATGAGAAAATGTGTTTTGATCAGTCTTGGAAATAAAAGTGCTGAAAACAAATTGGCTCACTATTTAAATAGAAGATGGAGAACAGGCAATGAAGGACAAATACTGGAGTTATAGTGCAGGTACAGTCGACTAGCGTAGAAATCATACTCTAATATGTATCTGTATCGATCAAAAAACATAATCCTAAACAACCAAAACAAACTGCAAATGCATCCAACAAGTTTGATGTAGTGTAGGCATTGCGTACTAGAAATATGAGACCAAATACTCAACTTTTGACTACTTTATACACTATAAGTGAATTTCTCCAAATACTTTCTACAAGATACATCAAGTGCTTTCATTTCTAAATGGTAAAACTGATACATAGAATGCTAATTTGAAGAATGTAAAATCCAAAAATATATTTTGATTTGTTTAACACTTTTTTGCTTACTACATGATTCCATATGTGTTATTTCATAGTTTTGATGTCTTCACTATTATTCAACAATGTAGAAAATAGTAAAAATATAGATAAACCCTTGAATGATTAGGTGTGTCCAAACTTTTGACTTGTACTGTATGTATAAAAATACCCTCAAATAAAAGGTGACATTCTATTCTTTTGTCTCATATGAACATTTGATCTCAAATCCAAAATGCTGGAGAACAGAGACATAGTTTTTTTAATCTTGACTTTCCAAATATGCAGGAATCGGAACCATAGACTTAGATAGACAACTTTAGTGCCCAAATGCCAGTTTTAGCATGGGCAGGACCATTGAGGACATTCACAGTTTTGAAGTAGTCAACTGAGTGGGACTTCTTATGGGTTAAGGAAGGATCGCATAATTTCATCCAGGTCGTCAGGTGGAATAAGCCAATGAATTATACTTGTGAGCAAACATTCCATAACTGCAGGTGACAGTAAATCTCCAACCTTGGCTCTATACCTGTTCAAACAACACTCTCCAGGTGGCAAGATGGGGGTACTAACGGTGTTGTACATTACTTTTCACAATGCAAATTGTTTAACAAACATTCATGTGTCGTAAAGGTGATGGCAGGTAGCCTAGCTGTTAAGAGCGTTGGACCAGTAACCAAAAAGTCGCTGGTTCAAATCCCTGCGTCGATTAGGTGAAGAATCTGTCTGTGCCCCTGATTACGGCACTTAGCCCTAATTGCTCCTGTATGTCACTCTGGATAAAAGTGTCTGCTAAATGACAAAAATGTAAATAGAGGGCCTTTCATCTGTTACATTGAGAACATTGACTCACTTAGATATTTTATGTAAAAACATTTAGCTACTCCTTGAATGGTGGTCCTCAATTTAGTGGTCCCTGAAAAAGAAAAGGTTGGAAACCGCTGGTCTAGATTGGCATTGTTGGATATGGAGAATAATATGAAAGATAGCTTGTTGGATATGGAGAATCATATGAAAGATAGCTTGTTGGATATGGAGAATCATATGAAAGATAGCTTGTTGGATATGGAGAATCTTATGAAAGATAGCTTGTTGGAGAAGTAGGACACTTAAATGAGCTGTTCTTCTGCTTCTGATGGCCAGAGAGCTGTTTTGAGGTGGTAGTAGACACTGTAACATAGGCTACGTCCCAAATGGCAGTCTATTCCCTACATAGTGCACTGAGACGGCTTCCACATGGGCGGAGCTTGTGAGAAAGAATGAATTTGCTGATTTGCATGTTGTCACCAGGCGGTTGCTGTGTTTACTCCAAGGTGTTTGCGTAGCTGGCTCTCCCAAAGGAGTCTGTGTTCACTGTAACTTCTGGAATAAACAGTGATATGCAAATAACCTCTGCACATAATCAACTTTGATTTAGAACAACCTGTGACTGTATGTTGATGACTCAAGTTTTAAGTCAATATCGCTACAAATTATAATGTGGAGAAAATGAATTGGACTGTTAAGTGGAAGTGTGGTTTGTTATATTGTATCAAACAGTAGAAAATAGCC
Source organism: Brachymystax lenok tsinlingensis (assembly GCA_030435695.1). Lineage (NCBI taxonomy): Eukaryota > Metazoa > Chordata > Actinopteri > Salmoniformes > Salmonidae > Brachymystax > Brachymystax lenok. Next base: position 68,307,381 of record CM059814.1, read on the forward strand.
CATTCTGTCTGTTGTAACAATAAGCTACAGTACCTCCTAATGTGTAACAGGAGTATTTCCAAGTTGCCTTTTTCCTTGATTCTCCCCTTTAATTTTGAAGTGAACATTTGAAGGTTGGAATATACTGGGATTAAACAATACAATTAGCAGAAACCCTGCCTTGTCTTGCCTAGCAGCACATCCCAAACTGGACTGCTTCTTTGTTGGCTAGATAACTACCTACTCTCAGTTCCTTCCAGAACTTTCTACCCCATCCTCAGCAGTCTTCATAAAACTGATGCTGGGAACCACATCTTTGTGTCTCTCTGTTGATAATGAAATAATGATTACTTTTTTAAATGTAATGCTCGATGTAATCAATGTTCAGTGGGATTTCATCTCTGGTACATTCCTCGACACTTTGTTGCCATTCAGGATGTGTCGGTATGGGGTACAGAGATGAGTGACAGATGCAGAAATAGCTGCAGCGTCGGGGTATTGTGTATCTTCTTGACTGTAAATTAATACTGAGAAAGGCTAATTCAATTTCCTCTCAATAGACTGCCTACATCGTACACTCAGCTGGGAAGCTCTTTCTGTGGTATCCTACCCACAATGCACCAGCGGCATGCACCCTCCTCATGCCTGTCATGTCATTTGCATATTGTGTAAAGCATTTTTACACAAGACTCATAATGTTGATTCAATATATTAACTATTATCACGTAACATTCAATAGCGTCCAATAGCTGAATGCTGCTGGTGTGGTATTCTGTGTAGAAACGTCATGTCCTACCAGTTTATGTTGAGGGTGATTTCGTTTGGTTTTGTGGTGAAAATAGGATAAAGACGCTGATCCGGTGATAACATTGATTCATGTAAATACTGACACTGGGACCAAGATCATGATTTAGGAACTTGTGGCCTCGATCTGTCCCTCTTTCTTTCTGTCTATCTCTGCCCTGTTTCCCTCCATCTCACTATTTTCTATCCTTCTTTTCCGTCTATGTGGTGGTGGTGGTGGTGGTGGTGGGGGTGGTGGTGGTGGTGGTGGGGGTGGGAATGGTAGTGGTAGTGGTTCTGCGGCTGGGGGCTTTGGCTCAGCAGTAGCTCTCAGACTGGGCTGTGTGGTGGGAATACCTGTGGGGCCGCGCTCCACGGCTGCACATTTAATTAGAGGAATTCTCCAGTGATAAGGCCAGCCAACGGAGCTCCATCAATCCATCCCTCTGTCCCTGGGATCCCCTGCTATTTCCCCCCTCCATCCCCTCTCCTCGCTCAACCATCTCTCATCCCATCCCCTCTGCCCGGCCGTCCGTCCGGGTTCAAAATCCATTGTCGGAATTATGGCGAGCGGTTCAATAATTCCAGATTAGAGCTCATGTTTATTAATGCTCTACATCTGTGCAAACAACATGTCAAGCCCAGAGTTTATTGTAATTGCCTGAGCAAACAAACCTGAAAGAAGCAATTTCCACTGACAATGTGCTATGACAAGTAATGAGACCATTGGCATTCCCCACCAATAGCGCTTCCCGCTTCTTTTTCATGGCGTCCATATTGTGTGTGATAGATACAGTATGTTTATAAGGAATGAAGGTGCTGGATAATGCGATGCCACCACTAGAGGGAGGTTAGTGATTAAAGATAATCATCGTTTTCCTTCCCTGCGAGATCTTATTTGTTTCCCTTATCATCACTTATTCGTGAGACTATTGGCCGCTCCTCCACCATCGTTGTCCCTGTATGGTCGACCGGTATAATATATTACGGACGACTATTCATTTGTGTGTTGTTGAATGAAATGATTTCCTGGAATTCACATGTACTGCCTGCCTCTCAGCCTGTTGTGACAATAGGGATTGTGTAATACCATACCGATAGGTCAAATAGATGTTTTTAAACAGAGAGGGTTATTTAATTGAAAACGATGGTGGATATCAGAGTAGGATTTTCTGTCTCAGAGTAGCATGTATCAGTGAGCTCCTGAATTAGTCATTATTGTGTAATTGAATTTGGGTGCTAAATATTTAATTGAATAACAGCTAGGGAGGTTTTATTGAATTCAACCTCCATTTGTAGTGAGGCGGACCTCTTAACAGTTTAGCAAAGTGCCTGGGTGGAAACGTACATCTCTGCTCTACTACAGTGTGTCATTTGAAATGTGATCAGAGCCTCTGATTCTCTCTTTTAATCCCAGATGACCACTGGGAAGCAGGGACTGGATCTGACATTGAAAGCTCTAGTGTATTATTGCAGAGGAAGACATGCAGAGGAATGCAGGGGCTTCATTTATCATGGTGCTACTGGTTTAAAGTGTTTGCTACTCGCTATCTGCCCATTGAAGAGCTGGGTTTGGGTGGTAGTTGGGTTTGGGTGTTAGATGGGTTTGGGTGTTAGATGGGTTTGGGTGGGAGCTGGGTTTGGGTGGTAGCTGGGTTTGGGTGGTAGATGGGTTTGGGTGGCTGGCTTTGGGTGGTAGCTGGGTTTGGGTGGTAGATCGGTTTGGGTGGTGGATGGGTCTGGGTGGTAGCTGGGTTTGGGTGGTAGCTGGGTTTGGGTGGTGGATGGGTCTGGGTGATAGCTGGGTTTGGGTGGTAGCTGGGTTTGGGTGGTGGATGGGTCTGGGTGGTAGCTGGGTTTGGGTGGTAGCTGGGTTTGGGTGGTGGATGGGTCTGGGTGGTTTTGTGTAGGTTAGAGGCTACTGAATTAGATTCATATGTAAGTGATTAGATGTCTGCGGCTCTGTTGTACGGCTGGTTGGCCTCTTATAACTGTTTCCAGAAACATGATGTAGCCTATGTCTTCATATCTAAGCATGCTGTTGAGCAACAGAGCCAGAGAGAGACCAGTGTAGTGTGTAGATCATTTAAATAATTATCCACAATATCCTAAAATACTTTGTGGATCTACGACAGCTAAGGGTGACACCGAAAGCACAAAGTCGTCCAAATTTGGCATTTCAAAGTCAGTTACAAACTTACAATTTTCACTTAAAACCGGTGAGGCCAGGTTGTATCCAGAAGGTAACTCTGGTGTGTGTTTATGGGAGCTGGGGAGTGCTGAGCCAGGGGCCCGTTGATAAAGTGTTTAGGTTGCATCTCTGTGTGATGGCTCTGTGGGATTACAGTTCCGCTTATGATTGATAGATTTATTTGTCACCCGTGTCCCAACGCGAGCTGCTTACACACAGCCCCACACCAGACACGCCATTAATCATAGTAAATAAGTGTCTTCTTATACGCATATCAGGACAACGTAAGTAGAGACATTTGACACGAGTACAGCAGCAAAGCGTATTTACTACAAATAGGAGTGTGACCGGGCTGATCAGAAAACAGGTGTTTGGCAATGAGCTGACTAGCTGACTCCATCTCCTTTGAACAACTGTAAATGTTGCTGACGCCAACCCTGAGTAAATTGATATTTCTTCTTTTAGGATTGTGTTGTTCTGGACAGATGTTTGATTAATGGGGATGTGGGACGTCACATTTCATATACCCCTCCTATATATTAGCTTTCAGTTGGGTAATTTTTATTAGAAATAAATAAAGGTTAATGTTAGATACATTTCTGGTAATATTTACTCATGCTTAAATGTAGTGGTCACATAGGCCTACTGTCGCTGGACTCATTTAATCTTCCTTTGTTGTTGTCCCCACACTCATCAGTAACACACAATCTGATTGGACGCCTTATCCGAGTATCACCTCACCTGAGGTGTCGCATTATCTTCGCATAAATGCACACCTTGTCATTATTTATTGCTTAATTAGTGTGCAGCTTAATTAAATCTACATTAATCAAAGAGTCAGAGGCGGTGCTTAGGGATCACTTTACACATGTTAAATATACTGTACTTCATAATCCTGGGAATCATAAATCACCTTCCTCGCTGGAATTAACTGATTATATTTGGTCAGTAATTGGCCACTAATAAAGTTCTGGAATACAGATTCCATGGAAGCCATGTGATTAACGATGGTTCTCCACAATAAGGACAACATTCTGAGAGAGGGGATCCCTCCAACCATTCCGGTGGTGGAATTATGACTGTTGGCCTTATATATCATCTAGATATTCTGCGGATTAGATAGAGTTTATTTAGAGTTCAATCTGTCTAACACCCCTTCCTTCTCAGGCACCAAGAGGCCTATTTCCCAATTTCAGCCCCTGTGTTTGAAATAGATTGGGCCTGTAGAAATAATATCTCCCATTTCTAATTTGTCTCATGGATTGCATTTCATCATTGGCCACCACAGAAGAAAAAAATAATTTGATCTGTGAAAAGAGTCTGGGAGTTGAAAATTGTATTTCTTCATCCCTCTCTCTGTCGGGGGGAGAAGTGTTTGGCCTCCTCTTTTCCTCTCCTCCGTAATGGAGGGAGTGTTCCCCCGTGGCGAGGGAGAGACGGAGGGGAGGAGGAAGAGGGGGGAGAACGGCAGCAGCGGGAGGCTGGTTGACTCTGTGTAATTAAAGCAGTATTAATGGGAGGACTGCGGCGGAGTGAAGGGGAAGGTCAGTCCCTGTGGAGACCAGCCTCTCCTCGGCACACGCTCACTACACACACTCCCCACGCCACACCCCTGTCCCGTGAGACCAGGACGAGCGTGCACCATTAAGAGGATTTCATCCCCCGTCCCGCCTCTTCCCCTGGGGTAGGAAGGGTGCTGGGAGGAGAGGGTAGTGGGGTGGTGGGAGCCCCGATTAGCTAGCTGGCACCACAAGCCATACCTGAAACCCAGCCATGCAAATGAGCGGAGAACCAAGGCTTTAAAGCAGAGGGAAGCACCTGTCACTCAGGCTTGGCTGTCTCTTGATGTAGCCCCCATTGTAATGCTAGGTGTGCTGGTTGTACAGTCTTAGATAGGAGAGCAAGGTTGATTCATCCCTGTAGGATTGGTAAAGGTGGATCCGCTAACATTTCAAAGTGACTCAAATAGGGGGCTTGAACACTCCTGTCAGCTCTTTCTGTACCCCGTCATATAGGCTTTTTTTGTGTGGAGATTTTACTGTCTGGCTTTGTGAATGTATAGTAATGCTGCTTTCATGTTTAAGCCTCCTGGGTTTGAGATGCTTGGGGGCCATGTTGAGGACCTGTAGTGTTTTAAGGCCTGCACCTACTGAGATACAGGTTATGTAATGTATGGAACGTTACTGTTATTATTATAGAAGTCAGGGAGTGATCTGACCAACGCCTGGACCTGTCCAAATGTTTTCATATAAATGTGGGGTTATATTGAATATTAAATCAAAATGTTTTTAGGCCATTGATGTCTTAACATTAGGTTGCAACCTTTTGTGAACATCCTGAACCCAGTGATCAACAAACTTCCATTTAACCTTACCTCTTTGCTGAGGAGAAGGGTCAGATCTCGAAGAACGATTTCTGCAACAAAGGTCTCCTGTCAAGGGAGGCAGAACAATCAGGGTCATGACTGAATGCTTCTCAGCCGGAAAGTGTTTATTGCATGATGGTAGGACTCTTGGCTCCATGGTGTTGGCCTGCAAACCTTTACCATGACCTACTGTCTTCCACCTCCATCATGTCAAGAAGATCACTCTGACTCTCAATCATTCAGAGTAATTTTTTTATCTGAATAGTAAGATGGTGATGTGGTCAAATATTATCAGAATAATACTGTAGGTGTCCTGCTAGCCTTTATCATGGACCATCACTTCTAATTCTTGAGGCCTCCCTCCTCCTCCTCCTCCTCCTCCTCCTCCTCCTCCTCCTCCTCCTCCTCCTCCTCCTCCTCCTCCTCCTCTTCTTCTTCCTTCTCCTCCTCCTCATCTTCTTTCTCCTCCTCCTCCTCATCTTCCTCCTCCTCATCTTTTTCTTTTCCTCCTCCTCTACCTCCTCTTACTCCTGGTGGTTAGAGTGTTGGACTAGTAACCGAAAGGTTGCAAGTTCAAATCCCCGAGCTGACAAGGTACAAATCTGTTGTTCTGCCCCTGAACAGGCAGTTAACCCACTGTTCCTAGGCTGTCATTGAAAACAAGAATGTGTTCTTAACTGACTTGCCTAGTAAAATAAAGGCAAAAAAATATAAAAAATCTTCTTCCTTCTTCTCTTCTTCCTCCTTTATGCCAACAAGAACACTGTCTTTTGTAAAGAGGATATCACATCTGAAGAGTAAGACATGTGGTGTGTCTGGTTACAATGACACCCTTTACAGAGTACTAGTTTTAATTCCACAACGGCAACAAGGGACAGACTTGAACAAATGACATCTCATCTTCCATTTCCCACATTTGTCATCTGTTAACGCACTTGACCTCCTAATCCGACTGCCATAGCAACAACAAGACGACAAGACGGCGGACAAGTTGTGTCGTGTTATCAATTTATCTGACATGACAATGTAATAAACAGCAATAAATGAACTTGTAGTTTGCAAGGCAGCGAGGCAAATTGAAGCGCTGGGTCTGAAATGCGCCTGGTGCACGAGAAACAATGAAGACGATGGAAAATCTAATATGGGGAAAGACAAGTGTTTACATTGTCTCTTTCCCTTTCCGTAGTCGGTTAGCGTCTATTTCTTTTAAAATATATTTTAAAATATAACTTCCTTCTTTATTATTTTCCCCTAACCCTACCACCCCTCCCCTAATTGGAGTAAACTAATGGACAACAATGCAATACAGGCTTCTACTTCCAGCTTATACATACTATATATACATTTTATGGACAGCATAGTTATCTTTTGTTTGTTTTTACCCAGCCTTCAGCTACAGTACCCTCAACCACTCCCATCTATCTCTGAAGACCATCCAGTTTTGATTTGCTAAGAGTATTATTATATTATTGGTCGATTGACTTTGACTTATCAAATCACCTAGCAGTGCTATTTGCAAAGTTAGCTCCAAGTAAATGTTGCAATTTTTTTATACATTCCTGAACCTGCGACGATAAACAAGCTACATACTGTATGGGAAGTAGAAAAACAAATGATCAAATTATTCTGTCTCTTCGCAGCAAAATCTGCAGAGCTGGGATGGTTGTAGCCCCCAAATATATAACATTCTACTGGTTGCAAGAATTTTCTATAATAATTTAAATGGAAAAACTCTACTTTTGAATCCGGCTTTGTTTTGTTTATCAAAACAAAGCTTTGTTTATGTGCCATGGAATCTGTACATCGAAAATCAGTTGGTTGTAATTTTAGATAGAGCAGACTTTTCCATATATATTTCATAAATTGCATGTGTGACATAACTCCACCAGTCCTATTTATGATATCTTTTACAAAGATTATAATGTTTGTTTTAATGTTTTATAATGTTTTTTTTATCAATTATTTTATTTAAGTTTACCACAATATTTGTTATAATTTTTGTTCTGTCTTTTCTGGTGGATTAAACTGAAATTGCAACCAGCAACCACCTTTCTGGAGAAAAATAGCAATATTTTGGAGATGATTTAATTTTCAAATAAATGGAAGTGAGAGGTTGTAATCTGAATGAAGTGAAAAAGGCCATTCTTGAACATGGGGTGAGCCATTCTTACTAATCTGCTAGAGAACCAGTTTGGATTTAAGTATAGCTTTTGTTTGACTGAAGCCTTTAATGAGAGGTCCAATGCAATAATATTTAATAATTTCTGTCCTCCAAATTCATATTCACCTTTTAATTTTGTCTGGCTTGTCATTCCAAATAAAGTGGTGTCTATTTGTTAGCATATTGGGGACTTTTGTCGCTGTTAGTGCATTAGCATACACACTGGGAGTGAATGGAGAATTAGCTTTATGCTAACACTAACACGCTAGTAGTGTTGACGTAGCCTCTGTTTTAGATAGATCACATTGCGTGTAACCTGACCACAGAGGTCGTGTGTGTATTGGTCCAAGCTGTTGAGTCTACCTCAACGTTCATCAATCATCCATACATTCATTCATGAAGGCCTTGAGGCTATTCACCTGCATGTGAGACAGACAGACTAGTTGATAAGTTGTGATTCCTAATGCTTGTAGTGCCTCCGGGACATCTTAGCTAGGGACCTCTACACTTCCAAGTACCAGTTCAGATTGATGAACACTTTCAAGGATTTTTAGAACAGAATTCTCTGTGTTCTATTTTGTTCAGTTTTATATGGAATGAGCAGCGCTTTGTAATGTCGTCAAATAGTAAGGTAAAATGTTCATCAAAGGACACATTGTCTCCCCAAAGGGTTCAGTCGATGTCAGATTGTTCAACGTGAAGCTCAAACGTCAGATTGCGGGTTCGTGGCAATTTGACAAACTGAATGCTGTGAATGGCAACAAAGAGGAAAAGAACGTAGCCGAAATGGAAGTATTGATTTCTGTTGACCATTTCTGATTTGTGTCACTACTACATTGAAAACAATGACAATGGTGAATAATAAGGCTGATGCGGGTAGATATCCATAATGCTGTTTAATATCTGCTAACTCTCACTCACGTCTTCAGGATATGTGACCTCTACTGATCACCTCTCCTCCCATCGACTTTCCCCTCCAAAACATGGGATTGAAGGCTTAACATGTGATCTGACGTTGAAAGTATCCCCTGCCATCTTTAGCTCTCCCAGTCTAATTGCACCACTGCTAGTGCCTTTCCAGTTTCAGAGCCTGTGGCAATTACAGGAATACAATGAGGCTTGCGTTTTCTCGCAGGGCATAGGGAATGTTTATACTAATTCGCAAAGTGCTACAGCTGTCAGTGCATTTTCTGCTCTGTTACTTCAATAAATTGGAAGTCGGAGTAGTGAAAAATTGGAATATGGCATTATGTGCTCCCTCCAATGGATGAGCCCTTCTCGCAAACACAATTTGAACAATTCCATTTTCTCCGATGAGGGAACGTGAGGTTGTGATTTTAGAGATAGACAAATATTCACGCCTCAGTTTCCTAATAATGAATTTCACTTTTCAGGAAACAATTATTGTGAATAGCATTGTATCTGAACCAAAAATAACATGTTTGATTATAACCAATATTTAGTAGATAGTTTGATTATGGTATGGCTATCAACCCTCTTCTGATTTAAAATTGAGATAGTGTAGTTCATTTTGGGTTGAGAGGGCTATCTCTCTCTATCTCTGCACTCTGCTCTCTGTTGCACCATGTTGGACAGCGTTGCAGTCGTTGTGTGGACCTGGTCGTCCTCTAGCTTGACCCTTAACTGCCGTGCTTAGAACATCTTCCTTATTGTTTAGTATCGCTGATGGCTGGGTGCAGCTGCAGAGCCAGATTCTCTTCCTCATGATTAGCCTTTCCCCCTTCTGTCTCACAGATCCCTCTCTCCTAGCTATCACTCACAGCCTCACAGTCTCCCTGCTCTGCTCTCCCTCGCCTCTCCTCGCCTCTCCTAGTCTCTCCAGCCTGCACCCGGAAGCTCTGTGGAGTATTCTAGAATCTGTCCAGAAGCTTCCAGAACCGGGGCTGTGGCGGCTTTAATGATGCCTCTGCATAATGTGGGGTCTGGAGGGAACTGTGTGAGGGAGAGGGGAGAAGAGAGAGACACTCAACAGCCAAGAGAGAGCAGGAAGACTGAGGCTGAGCTGGAGACAGGAGGAGCAGTGTGGGTCTAAAGCAGTGTGGTGTTAACAGCAGCCTGGGCCATTAGAGGAGAGGGAGAGGGAGAGAGAGAGGGAGAGAGAGAGAGAGAGAGAGAGAGAGAGAGAGAGAGAGAGAGAGAGAGAGAGAGAGAGAGAGAGAGAGAGAGAGAGAGAGAGAAGCACTTCCTTGTTAGGGATCATTTATTAACCGAGATCATCTTTTAGTTCGCCTTAGGGTAATGACTAATGTCAATGGCAAATTTCACAGTTGTCTAGAGAAATGAATTAAATTTGTTAAAAAGGGCCTTTGGCTTGTTGTACACGCTCATTTATTGGAGATGGTGAACTAGGAGAACTGCTAAGCAACCAAGAACGCTGGCTTAGTTTCTCCCCCACATGAAACACTGACCTTTTTCTCTCATTGTGGCAAAAAGGAGGAACATTTAAAAAAACTAAAAGACTTGATCTGCCATGGAGTGGATAACGATATTACCACACGTTCATTGATGTAAATGAGACCTATAGCCATTGTTGTAACGTTTAACCGTTATTGTGAACCACACAAACTGCCCTGCATCTCACTTTGCTGTAACCGATTTAATGCACACAATGGCTGTGTATTTGTGTATGTGTGTGTGTGTACTTCACATCTTTCTGCGTGTGTGTGTGTGTATCTGCTAGGAACACATCAGAGATTAAGACTGGGGAGTATTCTCTAATCCAGCCATTGAGACCTAGTGGTGTGTGGAGGGAGAATGGAGTGCAGACTATGCCCCCCTGCCGGCCACGACTCACGCCATCGCCACTGCTCCTGACGGGCCCACAAAACAGGCCACGCCCCTTTCCAAAGAGCCTGTCAGGAGGCTATCCTCCCTGATCTCCTCGCCGCTCCCCACCGGCACCCCCCCGCCCCATACTGACAAGCCCAGGGGGTAGTTCAGGAAGAATAAACCCAAAACAAGGAGAGGTCTCTTTCTCTCCTTCTTTCCCCTGTCCTTTCTATACAGGACAGATGACACAATGCCTGGATTCAGACTGTATGTGGGAGTCCTGTGCACTGCTGTACTGGTTCATGTGCTTCGGGCTCACAGCGAGAGGTTAATTGGGACGGGGGTTAAGAAAATAAGGAACAAAAATCATTTCCACAATCACGGCAATTGAGGAGGCTAGGGGGGAATCCTTTTAGGGAATTGTTTGTTTCTACAACAGATTGAGGGCATAGTGAAATCATATGCAAGAGGCAACATTGGGCAGAGAAACTGAATGATGAATGTGTATGTGGCAAAGAACAATCGTTTAGGTAGGAGTGAATTTCAAAAAGGAAGTCAACCTTTAAAAAGATCAAACCAGCATTTGTTTCACTCGTTCTTCTGTATGTGTAAGTGGATCCCAGACTCTGCTGTATAATGACCAGACGGTGACCATAGTCACTCAGTCAGCTTCATTCTCATTCTCAACCATCACATTTCTAGAAGTGAATGTAGCATTTAGCTGTTCATTCCATCGGCTGAAGTGTTCGTCTTCAGATGATTTAATTGCCCCGCAATTTTCTGCTGTCAGAAAAGCAACGTGTAGCTCTGATGAAAACGACTAGGAGATAAAAGTGGGAATTAATTAGCCACCTCGTTAGAGACCTGGAAGTGTCTGCCGTGCATGGCTGTGTGTGTGTGCGTGCGTGTGCATGTGTGTGGCCAGTGGCCTAGCAAGGCCGTGAGTAACGAGAGAGAGGTTGACGGGGTGGATATATGAACTCATCTGTCATCGTCTGTTCACATCTTAAAGGGGCAAACCGCAGTTGAAACAATAGCAACGTGTAACACCGTCACTGTTTCGGTGAAAAGCTGAAGGATGGGAGAAATGTAACCACTCTCAAATTCATAGGCAGAGCTATGAGTAGAAGGACGGACTATCCATGAAATCAACGTTATAGTGTTAACCATGTTTTGATGTTATACAGTGTTTGTTTACATTTCCATTGTTTACTAACATTGGAGAAAAAAAAAGCTTTAAGTTGGGATTCTGATGGGGAGAGACATTTGAACTAAACTCATGAGGCATTAGTAAGTTATATTCTTGAAGAATCAACGGGCACTTACAGTATCAATAATATATAAGTCCAAAAA